>FJOG01000019.1:188178-256714 GCA_900073065.1 Phialocephala subalpina
AATTCTATTAAATTTTAAAATTTCAAATATTAAAATTAAAATTCTTTAATATATACTAATAAAAATTAAATTTCTTTTAATTTAAATCAATATAGGCAATATAAATAATATTATAATAAAGTAATATTTATTTAAATGCCTAAAATAAAAAGATATTAAATAATATATAAAATTGTATATATTTATTTTTAAATTTATTATATTTTGTATTTATTAAAAAAGCTTTAGTTTTTTTATATTACAATAATTTTATTACTTTAATAATATAAATATATTTAAACCATTTTCATATAGCGTTATGGATAATTCCATAATTAATTATTAAAAGTTGTTCGAAAGGTGGGATTTTGATAGGGATGGGATTTGACACGGGAATTCGGTTACTTCACAGCATGACTAATTTGACGCCAAGCCGTCTTTCTGAGATTCTCCTGTCCCTCTATTTTCTGATCTACCTCTTATGTGCCGATATCGTACGTCCGAAGATACTCGAAGTTAAAAACGAATGCGACGATCTCTAGCTGCCTAAATTGTGCTATTACGTCGAGTAAGCGCCGGCGACGAGTGCCTTCAGCTGTGTTCGGATGTTCAGGATCTCGTGGAAGCGATCTCACGCCCACGGCGACCTTCTTGCATCTATAGAAGAACCACGATTCCTGGCATTGCTGGAGAAGCGCATCATCTACGCCAATGGAGAGGGTGTGGATGTTTTCTGGGGAGAAAGAGGTCTACATTAGCTAGGTAACCTGGATGCCTGATAAACTTGAACACTTACCAGTATGAACGACACCTCCTGCTTTGTATCTCATGATATCGTCGCTTTTAGTCCTCAAATCTTCTGCGAACTCCATAGTGAACGCTCTTCGCGATTCTTTGCTGACCGCAGACAGTACAAGATCTTGAATCGGCTTCCCCTCTCCGCGAGCTCGAATCTCCAAGATAAAAAGAAAATGCGATTTATTCTGTGTTGATATCCTCCTGGACGTCCTTCTTAACACCATTCTCGGACCCTAGTCTCCCTGCAATGTTGACCCTGATCATGCCGTGGCCGGGAGATGGAATAAACTTCCAAATGCGAAGACGAAGCTCAATGGGCAGTTTCGGGAACAGGGTGAAGGAGCCTTCAGGTTCGGGGAACTGGATCCGAGGCATTCAGTCATACGCATCGTTCTTTGCCTTCAGCGCGATTGCCATCGCCAAGAAGTTAAACTTCCGTTTCGAAGTTGTTATCGTAATTATTGTTTTGTTCGCGGAAGCCAGCGCCTCCGGAGGCTCGTCAGTCGCAGCAGAAGTCGGCATCTGGGGTCTAGTTAGTTGGGAAGCATAGATCTGGGAGTTTAGTGGTAGAACCTTGATCTGTGCACTCTGGTTGACGTTGCGGTGAAGTCTTGTCAGATGGTAGATTTTATGCGGTGGTAGAATAGGTTCTCGCGAGTTACTATTGAACACGTGCAACACGAACGATGACTAGCGGTGGCAGTTTTGAATTTTCAGTTTTGTTTCGATGAATTATACGATCCGGCGGTGGGGAATATGAAAGTCTGTTCATTCCGCAAATCTTCAATAACCACCATCTGAAAGATGCAAAAGTAACAGAAGTTTTAGAGCTTCTTTACGTAGTCATGCAGCTTGTATTCCAAAAGGTATGTGTAATCATTTGTTGGATGAAGTTCATTATATTCTCATTGGCAAAGAAGTGGCAACTCCTACTGTATCCTGCTCGACTCTCCCATTCTTCTTGACGAAAAGAAAGCCCCTTCACATCCGCACTCCAGGCCATCTTTGAGATCCGTAGCTATCGAAATTTCAAGCCGAAAAATGTCCTCCACCGTTGTGTCAATACCCATAATTACTCGCAGTGCTCGAAAGTCCAAAAAAAACCAACTCTCCATAATCCCCAGCCTCGAACTCAAATATCGTCGTTAAGCTCAAAATCGGCAGTATGGTACCCCTCCTCCCGAAGTTCTTCAATTGCTTGCCTAGCCCCAGAGACACTTTGGTCGTGATCCGACTTGCATGTCGGGCAGCTGCGTCTATGCATGACCCACTCCTGGCAAGGCATCGCAGTCACCTTCGTGAGATTTCGAAACAATGAGAATATCATGCGCCAGTTGTGTGCACGAATGAACTCTGGATCTATCCCCAATAGCTTGACCTCTTCCGGCCAGACTTGAGCATCTAGGAGGCCAGGAAATTGAGTGAGGTGCCAGAGATGGCCCAGGTTCTGAATAAATATCGTGTCCTTGGCGGAGAACCGGAGCTTTCCTCCCGCACCGTTGTTGGTACAAGCACAACCACAAGCTCTGAATGGGATGGAGAATGGAAATTTGTTCTTGAAGACCTCTCGAGACTCGTGGCATACGCAAAGAAGTGGAGGTACTCGTGTCTTCCTGCAGATGGACTCGACATCGCTGGCCCATCCTTGGTGGTCCGTGAATACGAGAGATCGATGTTTGCCAGACTTGCGCTTGATGATGTGACCGTAGATTTTTAGGATCGTAGTAGAAGTAAGATGGTAATCCCAGATCTTGAGACGAAGTTCGATAGGTAGTTTGTTGAATTTCGTGAACTTGGTCAAGGCGGCGGACGTTGCACTGCCTGCGCTAGAGACGATCGCATCGGTGGTGACTTCCATGATGATCTTTGCTCCTCTATTACAAGTTAACAGTTAGTATAGAAAGCAATATGTATGGCCAAAGAACTCACAGTTTGATGCCAAGAGCTGTTTGATAGATTTGGGAGTGGGAAGGTTGTGTTGTTTTGACAAGCGTCGGTAAATAAAGCTATTTTGGTCTCAGCGGCTTGAAAATATAAGACTTACCCGAATAGGCAATCTTGATTCCGCTCACCATTCAACTGCCACTCTCGTACCAGGGCCTACACCTTTGGTCACACTCCAGCTTCTTTTATTTTTCACCTCAAGAGGTAGCCAACGCCCACCGACCGTTTCTCAACTCTTCGATTTTGCAAAAGGACGTTGCAACCCAGTAGCCTAGCTTTAGATAAAGCGCATCAATATTGGTGAGTGTTTCTATACCAGATTCTGCGCCATAGGAACTCAGCTCTAACCACACATTGATTAGATGATCTCCAACCTTTTCAACAACGAGATGTTGGCCATACCAAACCAAGAGCAAGCTTTATCCAAGACTCTGACCAAGTTCTCCTTTTACGCCTTCGCCAAGGCCCAAAAGGATAGGAATAACGCATATTCTCCACCAAGGATAAAGTTTCCAGAACGTCTGGACAAACTTCTCGCTCATTCCCAAATTGCCAGTTGGGCTCCGGCTTCGAATCGTCGGCTTTACCCCCGCCCCCCGTCATATATACATAGCCAACGAATCCTCGAGGTTGAAATCCGCACAGCGTGCTTGAAAAAGGAGTCCGTCAACGGAGATAATAGCAAAAAACTCGTTTTTGTTCCAAGTTTCCGGCACCTTCCCCTCCCGTTAACGGCATAAGGCTCTTGAAAATTAAAAGGGAGTTTCGCGACGAGTATTTCGAGCAACTGCTAGAGAAATTAAACATTGAAGGATCCTATAGGGTTCGATTTAGCAAGCATGATATCATTCATCAAGGTAAATATCCCAAGTCTTTGGGAGATTGAGAGCGCTGCGAATATCCGAGCCTCTTGTGTTTGCACTTGGGAATTGGATATGATAGCTTGCAATTCCTGGAGTGAGGATCATCTTGCTAATCATACCTTTTGTATAGAGAGCCTTCCCGAGCTCTTTCCTCTACATGCCACCACTTTCGAATTTGAGCGAATACTGCTAGAATATCGAACATCTTCCTTCTTTACAACTTGCACTCGACTAGCGCTGGATCTGTTGTGAATCTCAGAGGGCTGGGGGGCTGTAGATGCCAGTCGCAACGAGAAGAATGTCACTCAATCGCAAAGACACCGTAAGAGGATTGCAAGGGCAACATAACGGAGGTTGGAGATTTTCGCAGAGTTCAAGTTATTGAAGTCATGGGCATGATTAGATGTGTTCCCAGCTAAATACCCGCACAATAGCAAAGTATTCGCGGCAAGGCGTAATTGCGCTTTTCTCCACATATTGGACCCTCAACGTATTGTCCTAATCCTTCTTGTGACGCTGTGGAGACTTCAAGGTGAAGGGCTTCGAGATTACGAATGCTTAGGATACCCTATTGCCACAGAGTCAAAGCAGCAGGTGGCGTACGTAGGACGTCTCGATGGAAGGAAGAACGTGTGGCAGCTGCGACACATTTGAAATGGCAGCATTTCTTGTATTCTTAGCAGGGATGGACTGAAGCTTTATTGTTTTCCCGATCACGATACTCGCCATGTTCGGAGGTCTGCCCGAGCGTCTGGTCAAGATACCGCCTATACATCTCGGCCACCCCTTATCGGCCATTATTTACATTAAAAATAGCGATTTTTACACTTTAATAACTTTATTAAAATTCTATAAAATTCTATAAAATCAAAAATATGAATGATTTATATAAAACTTAATAAAATTATTAATTTTATTATTTATTTATTTAATATATAATATTATAAAATAAAATTAAAGAATTAAAGAAATCATTAAAAAGAAGTTTTAATATTTCATTCAAACTTTTTGGTATTAGAATTCCAATTATTATTATTATTATTATAATAATAATAAATTAAAACTTTTAATAAGTATACTAATCGAGGATATTAATTTAAGAGAATTAAATAATTGGGAATCCTTAGTATAAATATATATTTCAAGTATTATACTCGCCTTAGAAGAGATAAAGAAAGGAGGTACAAATACGTCCTTAGTTTATTAAAGGGAAGGATAATTACACTCCTGCATATTGTGCTGCCCATAACAGTTTCACCCCGCTATTCTCTTCATAGTCGACCTCAGATGAAAACTTCTCGCCCTCGTCCAATGAGCTGGCCGCAGCAATACTACTCATTTCCTCATAACCAGAACAGTGGTCATCCAAAATCCTTAGACTTGACATCTGATCTTCCATAATTGTGAGGCTTCCAACGGAAGCACTGCCTCTCGGATATGTAGACTCTGTGTTAGAATCGTGACGTTTTCCTTCTGCCAATTTCTCTTTCAAGACTCTGAAGGTGTCCACCCTGATCAGGGACAAAACCTGGTTCATAAGGTCCTTCCTACCCCTTTCAGCCTCTGGTCCCTGATTTTCATACACATCCGGCATCCTCCAAGGTGGATATAGATTATGATGCGTTCGCCGAACTTCGACACCGCTAGGATGCACCGAAAAGTAGTGACAACACAATCTGCAGGTAGGTTTGCTGCAGCCGATATATTTGTAGCCTTTGAAAAACTTAGAGGGATGAGTGCCGCCAGCACTCTCAAGTGATTCAAGGAGAAGAACTTCGGCATGGACAATAGGTCGAAACTTTCTTTTCTCAAGTCCTTGCAAGGCTTTGTCCAGTCCAATCTTTTGCAATTGTTGTGCGTGAGCCCTGTACTCCTCTTGCTTGCTGAGATCAGATGTCATGCGTCCGATGATACCATGCGCTGTCAGTCTGTCGAGAGAGCGTTTGCCCCGAAATGGGCATGGGTCGGGGACACTCGAGGGAACGTAACAGACCCTGGGGTTTTCGAAGAGTTCTGGCCACCGCTTGGGCATCGACACGAGGGACTTGGCGGCTCGTAGATAAGAAAGGAGGCGTCCTGCCGTATGTCTAAGTTCAGACCATTTCTCAGATTGGTCCATTCTACCCTCCTTTGTTCTGTTGCAAATGAACTCATGAACTTCGGACTGGTGGAGGCGGCTAATAGAGTTTATGAGGATCTCGCAGCGTTTTGCAACTAACGCAATATTTAACTCGGAACAGCTACCCGCAGGAGAGTACTCACATTCATTATCGCTCAACTCTTCTTTGTTAGAGACCGGTAATCCTTCATACAACTCCTTAAGCTTTTCGAGTATCGACCGAGCTGACACAAAAACTGAGTTATTTGAAGCAGGACCCAGATCTTCATACTCACATTCATCTGTATTTTCTATCTCGCATGCGCTGATACATTCTTCAGCTCGACCCTTCAGTATCCTCACTTCCACCGTCACCCCAGAGCGACTGAAAGATAGCGATCTCCGCAAAATATCTGAGATCACGCTCTGTTTTTCGTGTCCTTGCATGCTGCCGAGAATGTGGAGGATAGAGGAGGTGAAAGTTTGGGCACGAATAAATTCCTCAGTGCCTCGCTGATTTGAGGTAAATCGATACTCGATGTGGTCTGGGTGTTGTAACACAGTAAAAGCGGTCACCGTTTTGCCTCCTTTGTCACTGTCGCACAACTGAGCAAGAGTATTGACAAACCATTGAAAAGTATGCTCAGGAGATTGTGTCATGTCCGGTGATGGATCTGGAGCATTAGAGGGCTTTTTATCGCACGTCGCATTGAGGACCTTTAGCAGGACGATGGGCTCATAAAACCGGCTGGCAAGCTTGGCATTGACCGGCACTCTGATACGAGGATCAGTGCCCCTCGAGGAAGATCCTATAAAGTCGCATATTAGTGACTATCGCCATTGACTGTCAGGAAATTCTCCATTCTTACCGATAACAGATGTCATGTTCGAAGATTGTGATTCGGAAGAATGTCTACAATAACTGGTGCTGAGAAAGTGATATTCAAGAGCAAGATCACCCGAAAGCGGGGAGTTTGAAGAATCCTGGATTGTTTGAATGGAATATTTGACAAGAGCTTTTGGTGTTTTTAGGTAGATGACGCGAGGCTCAATACGTAGTGCGAAGCTTGGTTTAAAAATAACTTATCCCAGTGCTTTTTAACGGATGTTATATAATTGAGAAATTGAAGCCCAGCTTGCACCACGTGTACACTGATGCTCACTGGACAGAAGCCCAAAACAAGCGCCGACACGGAATAGAGAAATTCCAAATGGAAAAGTGAGGCGGTCAATCAGAGCAAGTTAAGATGCAACATATTTTCACCAGCTGTCCGAGTTGTTGGGTCTTAGAATCAGGCATGCGTTGGACCAACCAATTCGCCGTTCTTCGGTGAATGGACGTGGAATAGTAGATAAGCCTCGGTATGACGATGCTCTTGGCATGGATTATAAGTGAGATATTTCTGTTTGATTGGGCTTGCGATACAGTAGGCCTCCGGTAGGCCTCCGGTAGGCCTCCAGTGGGCCTCCAGTGGGCCTCCAGTAGACCTCCAGTGGGCCTCCAGTGAGTCTCCAGGACACTAAGCACCTCCATGCAGCTCGCCCGACGATTGCGTTGATAGCCCGCTACATACTATCATCGACCAATGGTCGGATACAATGCGTAGTGGTGGTGATACGAGATATATTGAACATCTCCTCTCAACATAGGAGTTTAGCTGTATCATCACCAAGTCCGAAGCCGAAAATTTGCAGAACTTTTCAGTGCCAAGTCAATCACAACTTGTGCAACACCACAACATCACCAGCCCGGCGCTGCAGCTGCTTGTGGCGATAGCAGACTTTCTACGCAAGTTGCTCAATTTACAGGAGCAGCTTTTTTAGGTTTCCAAAGGCTATGAGGGATGAACAGGGGACGTAAGGTGTTCAGGTCATGAATATCAGGTATTATAGTGACATTACAAGCTAGTAAGTTCACTTATTCCTCACGGACACAATTATTGAGGCGCTAACTCACGAGAAATATTGTCGTGCCATCCGGGATCCGATTCACAAGCAACTCTCGGGCTCACCATTCAGCTGCAGACGCCTGATCTGGCCTTCAATTCTTCCCGGACTGAGCGGAATCCCAAGCAGCATCATGTCTCATGGAGCATGGCTCCCTGATGAAACGTTCAATTACACCAACCCCGACGAGGAAGATACAACAGGTCATGAAGCGAGCTACGGTTCAGACACTGGATATTCTAACCCCGTAGGTGCTCAGTACTTTGGCAGGTTCGATCAACCATCTTCCTCGCAGGGGACTATATCAACCCTGCAATCTACACCGCTACCTCCTGGGAACCTCTCTCAACACGAATTAGAGAGCTATTCTGAGTCCGATCACAGCAATTTTTATTCTTCGGGGCCAATTTCCTCGTCCAATTACCGGTATCCGAGCCCATAGGGTTCAAACTCACCACCTGCTGCGTCAGCCAACTACGGTAATCCCACTCAGGAGCACACCTTCCCGAATTTTGATATGGCCTCATACCGAGACAACCTTGTTACCACTGCTTCCTCCCTGGAGCTCCCTTATGGTGTCGGCCCGGGTCAAATACTTCAGCTCGGAACCACAATGCCATTAACAGCCGAGCCCACACTGAATAATGTGGAATCTCAACCGAATTTCCTACCTCAAAGCCCTTCAGAGCAGATCTTGGGGGATTCCGAGGTAGGCTCTGCGAGTGAGCTATTCCAATGCACATATTGCAGCAAGATGTACACGGCGCAATACAAGTTAACGTTAGCTTTCTGCCAATCTCTCATAGAAAAGGTCTCAGCTTACCAAATCGCTAGAAAGCACGAGCATGTACACACAAAGCCTCGTCAGTGCCATCTCTGCCCTTTCGCAACAGCAGAGCGCAAAGATCTCCATCGACACTTTTGGGCCCACCATGAAGAATATGCTCAGGCAAATAGTACACCGGATGACAGAAGAGTGTGTCCTGATTGTGGACAAAGGAGCAGGAGTGACAATTTGAGTCGACATAAGAGGAGGAAGCATGGACATCGAAGCAGCAGCTAAGATCTCTCGATTGGACTATTTCCATCTATCATTTCATATTTTGTTCTGCATCAAAACTTAACCTCTCACATATCTTCATACTTCTCATTTATCCGTTTGGTTTCTCCTTTGTTATTGGAGGACGGAATAAGAGGTTTAATATTTGAATTGTCGCATTGGACGTAGCACATGGAGTTTTAGCAGAGCCGCCTCAATGAATTGAGATACTTACCCTATTAGCCTAAGAGCTGCCATCTATGTAGCCTTCTCTCTGTAGAAATGCTCGGGTATAAGTGAAGAAACCATGCCCAAGCTTAGCTCTAGTGTTTTCACCCCTGTACAATGGTTCCCATGATTGCAATTTGGGTCATGTTAAGGGCGATCAGCTATGGAATATTGGACTGGCATCCTCAAGTTCGTCAGGGTGTCCAAATCTAAGCAAAGCTAGGTATGTACAAGCGGGAGGCCAAGCACCTTCCGCCAAATTTCAGTTCCCAAAATTCACATGTGTGTAGGCGTCACCGACGCTAGGTGTGATTATGCATGTTCTTGGTTAGTACAACACCATGAAAATGACTCATTTTATCTCATTGGGCAAATTATCTCGGTTCCCTTATCCGGTGACTCACCCCACATAAAAGACTACCAGCACAGAGTCGAGCTCCGAGAGACAGCATCGTTATCCGAGTCCACTGGAAAAGCTTTGAAGATTGGGTGCCAATATGAAATTCTGTCAATGGAGGTATTGCTGCCAAAAAATGTATGACGCATCTGTGACGTGAAGGAGGCCGACTGCATTTGGGAGCATCTGCAGGCAAGGGTGCAGGAGGCCTCCTGCATATCCAAGGCTTACCCAAGAGAGTGAGGCGAACTTCAGAATAGGAGCCTTGTTTAATATTTTGTCTGCCTGAAGTTTATTGGTTCTTGGCTACCTGCTTACCCGACGAAAGGACAAGTGCTAGCAACCTCCTTGAAGTGCTGATATCCACTTGATCCTGGGAAAAGTCGTATACAGACCCATAGCTTGTGCTAGAATTATCAAGAAATTTTGAACAAATTTCAATCGATCAGGAACTCAAGAGACCGCACTTTATCATAAAGATCGGCTGTTTCAAGCCATACCAGGTACATAATCAGGCAGGCGTTGCTTTCCATTGTTGTTGGCACAGGAGGGCGGCTCCGTGGATCTGTCTGAGTGATAAATATTTGCTGACCTCCGAAGGTACAATGGCCTCCACACTCGCGACTGCAGAAACCGGAAGAGAAGATAGTACCATCGAGGCAAGAGCTTACCAGACGGAAATGCTGGAAGAAAGCCTGAAAGGAAATGTGATTGTCGCAGTATGTTTTCTCTCTTCTCCACTTTTGCTATTCCCACTGACAATACACAATCCAGATGGATACTGGCAGCGGTAAAACACATGTGTAAGTTATACAATATGCCTATCCAGACTTTCCTCGCTATGATCCGAATGATTTTTTTTCAACAGGGCTGTTCTTCGTATCAAAAAGGAGCTGGAAGTACCGGCAGCTGGAAAGGTTAGGACCAGCCAATGATCATCAATTTCAAACTAAAGAGTCTAGGTCATATGGTTCTTAGCTCCAACAGTGCAGCTTTGCCTGCAGCAGCTCGCTGTTCTCCAGTCTCAAATAGCCTCGGTCCAGATCAAGTCATTCACATCACTTGATAATGTTGACAAATGGTCAGACAAGGCTACCTGGGATGCTGTGTTAACCAATGTCAATATTGTTGTCTCAACATATGCAGTATTATATGACGCACTCTCCCACGCATTTGTAAACATGAAGTCGCTAGCTTTGATTGTGTTCGACGAAGGTGAGCTACTACCCTTTCCAAGCTATCCTCAAACTCTCTCTCACTGTGCTAGCTCATAACTGTATCGGGAAGTATCCCGGAAGCAAACTCATGAAGAACTACTATTGGCCATCGAAGAAAGTCAGAGCACCTGTGCCGCATATACTTGGATTGACAGCTAGTCCAATCGTGGGCTCTAATTTGGATGGTCTCAGGACTCTCGAATACACTCTGGACGCTAAGTGCAAGAGTCCCCTTAAACAGAAAATGGATCTGGTTCTGCATGTCAATCTACCAACCTTGATACAAATTCAATATGACGCTGTCGTCAACTCCGGAAGGCGTACCCATTCCATGATCAGACTAGGCGAAGCGCATGAGAAACTCGACATTCACGAAGATCCAGAAATAGTACGCCTATGGAATACAAACACCGATACAGCTAAAGAGGAACTGGAAAAGGCATTGATGGCAGAGAGCACCTTCGTGCAAAAGCAGATGAAGTCATTCATTCGAACATCTATCGCAGTCCACCAAGTCCTTGGGGATTGGGCAGCCGATGCCTATATTTCCAAAGTTACCTCTGGTTTTATCCAGGGCACTGACTCAAAAGATACAAAGTTCTTGGGGTGGGAAGACTCCGAGAAGCAATATCTAGCAAATGCTTTGCGTTGTTTAGGTTCGGCTTCTGACACTATCTCCATTTTCCTCAAAGATTCAATCTCCGACAAAGCTGGCGCCCTCATTCGATTTCTAAGCTCCTGTGACCAAAACACGATTGGTATCATATTCGTCAAAGAAAGAGCAATGGCGTACATGTTGTATCGCCTTCTTTTGGAGCATCCAGATACCTGCAAATTGTTTTGCCTTGGAATGGTTGTCGGCATGTCCAAGCCCCCAGTTGGGAAACACGATATCTTTGAGTATTCTCACCATGAAACTCAGACCAAGACACTCGCAAAGTTCCGGACCGGCAAAATCAACCTCCTTATAGCGACAAGCGTGGTTGAAGAGGGAATTGACGTCCCACAATGCAACCTAGTCATCTGTTTCGACGAACCCGCCAATCTCAAGTCATTCATCCAGCGCAGGGGCAGAGCCCGATTGCGAGGGTCGAAACTAGTCATGATGCTCAAGAAGACTTCAAAAAGCCGCGTCGCTGAATGGAAAGAGCTGGAGCGTCTGATGAAGTTGCAATATGAAATGGAAGAAAAAGGTATCCATACACAAGCAAAGCTTGAAGAGAACGAAATGGAGCAGAGCAAACGTCGGGCATTCAGAGTGCAAAGTACAGGTGCTGTCTTGGACATGGACACCGCGAAGGGTCACTTGGAATGCTTTTGTTCCCGTCTCTCTTCGTATTCTGAAGTACATATGAGACCCGAGTATATCATTCTGAAGGAGTACCAAGAAGGTGGGCAATGGGAGACACCGCTGGTCAGGGCAAAGGTAATTCTACCGGTCACTCTTGATTACAGTTTGAGAGTGCATGAGAGCCAAACTCGGTGGGGATCTGAGAAGAATGCAACAAAGGACGCTGCATTTGAAGCTTATGTTGCTTTGTACCGTGCAGGGTTGGTCAACGACCACCTTTTACCTCTCAGTTTCCCGGAACACTCGAAGTATATGGAGGAGCAAGAGTCTTTAATTGAGGTCCAACAACAATTCAACCCCTGGCCTGCAGTTGCCCGGGCTTGGGAGTACAAAGAGAAACTGCAACGACGAGTTTTGACCGTGAAAGATGAAGCTGGCTCGACGAAGTGCCAGATACAGATGCTGATTCCAGCCAACATTCCCGACATGAAGGCGATTCGAATATATTTCGGTTCTTCATCTGAGTGGAAGATTGGATTTGGACCAGCTACAACCATCCCACACTCGCTGTCGATAGCGGACGATACGACAGCTCTGCTCTCTCTTTCATACGGGCATCGCTGGGAAGTTGAGCAGCTGAGACACATAGTTCTCTTCAAGGCGAAGGATGTGAATATAAGTTCTTTCTTGCAAGAAGATCTGTCGTCTATTTCCACGGATCGCGCGGATGATACCATTGGGTTGCTTCGAGACCCGCAGAATCGTGGTCATCCATACCTGTTTCACAAATGGCTACCAACAAAGCCGCCACTGAACTCGATACAGAAACCTCACAAAGATCACGAAAGCTTCCCCCAGGATCAGCCTTTTGTGGCGGTCAAAAAGTGGTCGCATCGCTCAGACTTTCTTCATCCAATTGCTCCAAATCTTGCAACGAATGGCGGGCCTTTAGCGGAATATTTTACAGTATTTCCACGGTCTCTACTAAAGATAGATACTTTGCCGACGGCACTTTCTCAGTTTGGATTATTGGTTCCATCACTCTTACATAATATTGAAGTTCAACTCCTCGTTGGAGAGCTTTGTGCAACGGTCCTCTCCCGAATCGAAATCCCGGACTTTGAACTCATCCGAACTGCAATTAGCGCTCCTGTGGCACAAGAGCAGGAAAATTACCAAAAGTTGGAGTTCTTGGGCGATTCGGTTCTCAAATTCTTCACATCAATATTTGCGGCGTCGAAGTGTAAGTTTCGTTGCTCCTTCTGATATGGACGTACATAAATTAATTGCAATATTGATAGATCCAAAGTGGCCTGAGGGCTACTTGTCCCACAAGAAAGATGCAATTGTGTCAAATTCAAGGCTCTGTAGAGCTGGCTTAGATCGTGGCGTAGACAAGTTCATTCTCACGAAAACCTTCACTGGCAGGAAGTGGCGACCAATATATGTTGATACCCAACTTGGAGATCAAGAGAAGACAACCAGGGAAATGCCGACCAAAACAATTGCGGATGTAGTAGAGTCACTGATCGGTGTGGGTTGGAAAATGGGCAGATACCCAACATCGCTGTCAATTTCAAAGGTATTCTTGCCAGAGATTGACTTACCGAGCCTTGAAGTTGGAAGATTACGACTGTTCGAGATAGCAGCGGGCAATGTACCACTACCAGCAGACCTACACTACTTAGAGAAGCTGGTGGGGTATCCTTTCAAGAAAAAATCTCTACTGATCCAATCCATGTCGCATAGTTCCTACAGGATGGCCACTGCTAGCTACGACCGCTTAGAATTTCTGGGAGACGCTATTCTTGAGATCATTATAGTGACTGAGCTCATGAAATACGAAGAAGAACTCTCGCACTCTCTTATGCATCTTTACAAGACATCCTTAGTCAATGGGGATTATCTCAGCTTCATCGCTCTGGAGTGGAAAATCACGCAGAGGAAAACAGACCTGAAGGAAGACCCAGCGTCTGGCCTACCGACTAAAGAGGAATCAGTATTTTCATTACCTCTATGGAAGTTCATGAGACACGGCTTGCCCGATATTGGTGACACACAATGCGAAGTGGAGCGCCGGCATGCACTGCTCCGATGCGATATCATCCATGCTCTTGAAAGGGGAAAGGAATACCCTTGGTCCTTGCTGGCTCGAGTCAATGCGAACAAGTTTTACTCGGACTTGGTGGAAAGTATGTTGGGTGCTGTTTGGGTGGATTCGGGTTCATTGGATGCTTGTGAGCAAGTTTTGGACCGAATGGGCATTCTTAAGCTCATGCACCGACTTATCAAGGATCAAGTTCATGCCTTGCACCCGAGGGAGGAACTCCAAATTCTAGCAAAGGGCAAAAAAGTGAAGTACGAAGAACAAGTCCAGAAGAGCACTGACGCTGATGACGAATGGCTGTGCACAGTGTGCATCGGAGAGGACCAGATTATCGAAGTGGCTAGCGGGGTGAGTAGGGAGGAAGTGAAAACAAGGGCAGCCGAGGGTGCGGTCGCTTTGTTAAGGAATGCCAACGGGAGGTCTGGATTGCCAGTAGCTTATCCAGGAAGAAGGTCTTGATTAAGTTAAGATTAGATTAACGCTATGAATAAATACCTATTACCGTGCTATATGCACAACTTCACATCTGTGATGGGTGATGGGTAGTGTATTTGGTGGTCCAGCCACACTATTCTTGTGTAAAAGGTTTCATGCACGCACTTCAACCACAAATAGTGGGCGCTTTGTTGCTCATAATACTGGCTTAGCAACAAAGGCAAACCCCTTCATATTGGAACATTAGTTGCAAACCTTGATGTACTCTAAATTCCATTAGGCCAAATCACATTCTTTAGGCGGAAGCAATTCGGATTCTAGTACTGCAATTTGGATTACTTCTCTGTAAAGGTATAAATACAATACACACGTAGTATATCTCAAAATAATATTTTAGAATTCAACACATTTTAATTCAGTCTTTCAAACCAGCGTACCTATGGCCTCAAAGGCGAGCGGCCAATCAATGCAGTAAGCCGGGGTCTAAAATAGACCCCCAAAATAACCTCTGAAATTTTCTAATTTTAGCCGGCAATAGAAATTGTAGCCGAGCAGTCGAAACAGGTCCCCTAGCTCCAGCATCCAAACCCTGTTCACCATTGCTTACGCTTCCCATCTTCAACTTACCCTACTCACCTTAACTCAACTTATATTGCTGGTAAAGTAGCCGTACTCACCTTACTGAACAGAAGCATATTTTCTTCACGTTAGGATTGACGTGTGATAACCAGATGTTATCATCAGTTGAGCAAATTCTCGCAAGCTCGCCCGACCCCTAGCGGGTTCAGTGCCTCCATCCGTTTTCCAATATGCAGTAGTACAACGACACAACAGTTCAGAGGTTTCTGGAGTAGTGTAGAAACTGGCAATGTGTTCCTACGGATGTCACAACTGACCAAGATGCGGCTGTGATAGCCTTCTTTCTTATACATGGCTGGGGGGCTTGGCGCCTCGCTTGGTTAGCCCCTATTTAAGCGACTCCGAGATCGCGAGGACGCAGCGCAAAAAAATCAAAAAGGAACGTCGAGACTGTGCATAACTACAAGTTCGTAAAAAGCAAGTATTCGTTCTCCCAGAGCTGCTCGTCATAAAATACGCTCCTGGTCGGGCTGTTAATTCAACCTGGAAAAACTGCAAACCGTACGTACACAGTTTAACACATGGATCATCAGTCCGAAGACCGCAGATGTTTAGCTACATGCTTGCTTTTTCTGCAATATTAATCTTTGGGGCAATCTCAAACAATATTATTTTTGCTCAACTGACATTTTGTTTCACACACAAACTCGACATGAAACTCTGTGAACAAGGAAATGGTGAATATAGTGGTGTGAGACCTGCTGTGGAGGATAGGGGGATCCATTCGAAAAGTTGTGCTTATTTAAATCTATAAGGTGCTCAAATGTGGGCCGGAAATGGGCCGTGGCTTTGGTAGTCAGTCTGCGGAACTGATATCACGTACAAGTAGTTGCGCGCGTTCCGCAGCTTTTAAAATCTTCCCACTTGCAGAGCTGATCTAAACTTCCAACCCTCAACTTCCTCGCCTTCGAAGCCTACCACTCAAGGTCACACCCAATGCCAATCCTTGCGCGCGTCAATACAGCAATGCCAAAGCCTCAGTAGAAGTCGGCTTCTCGCAAGTCTGTTCTCCACGGTAACAAGGAATCAATATCGTCCAAGAAATCGACGTCGCCCAAGACAGCTGCCTCATCAAAGACGAGTGCATCACCTTCCAAGACCACAATATCTGCGAAGACTACCCTCTCCACGAAGACTACACCCATCCGTGGGACTGCATCCATCGAGAAAGCTACACCCTGTCGCAGCATGATGCGGATATCCGACCTCCACCAAACTTCACGCTCTTTCCCAAACTGCCTCCAGAGCTACGCCTCAAGACCTAGAATAATATCATCAAGAAGGGATCGAACGTCAGGCGACACTACATCAAGCTCAAGAACAATGATGTCGAGAAACCCAAATACTACTGTCGTCCCCTCGAAAGCCACTTCCCTGCTAGCACACTATCCGTCAACATGGAGTCCCGCACGGAAGCTCTTGAGCAACTTCCCTACCATCTCCCAACCATCCACAAGAAGAACCTGATGCTCAGATTCAATGAGACGAATACGATAGGCATTACGAATGGCTAGGAGATGGTGACCATTTTCCGAAAAGCATGTGATTATGTTTTTAAACATCGGAATGAGGATTCGCTGGAGTGTTGGGAATGGGCTGATGAAATTCGTCAACTTACTTTGCCGTCTCGCTTCATGTCAGCGTCGACATGGGAATACGGAGTAGTAAGGTGGAAGACTGCTTACTATCTTTGTATGTTTGGTAAGCTCAAGGAGGTGCATTTCATAATGACGCAAAGTGGTCCACGCAGCATCGACCTCCCAGACTTCAAGGAAGAAGACATGGTACTTGTGGCATCGGCTGATGCAAGTCATATCTTTGTCATAGACAAGGCTGGTGTTCAAGAGTGTAGGTATTCAAAAGTGTATTGCAACTGCCGGGGGGAGCGAGCAGGAATGTAGAGATGTGGTCCACAGTGCCACGAAGTCGATTGAAGATGCTTTCAGTCTATCAGTCTGTGGTCTGTCTTCTTTCTTCTTTCTTACTCTGCTCTCGTCACCACTCCACTCCAACCCGCCGCCACTCATCTACCTTATTTGTTCCATCACAGATACACAAACTGTGCCCTTTCTCAAACACTACACGTCCACGACACCTCCTACAAACTCTGATTCTGTCCAAATCATCAGCCACCTCTTTTGCTTCTACTTCTGACTCTGTCTCTGACTCCTCTCCCGGCTCAAACAATATATCGATAATTCCAGGCCAAAGCCTTGTCGCCTGCACCACAGACCGCCTAAACCGCCTATCAGTCAGATAGAGCCGCCGCTGCTTCGCATAAACTCTCTCCAGTTCAATATCCACGCCATCCATCTCCTCTGGCGTTAAATCCAGTTGATCCACCATGTCCATGCACATGCGCAGAAGTTTCTTCATACTCCGCTTCGCTTCCTCCGATTTGGGTTCCAAATCAACCTCCGCTTTCTCAGGCCCGCACGGCTTCCTATGCATCGCGTTCTCGCAAGAACTAACCGTCTCAACGACGTCCAATGCTCCTGCAAATAACCCCTTCATATCTCGTTCAGGCAAAACTCTTAAAGAGTATGTCGATTCTCCAGCGTATAACGTGCTCCGACTGTGCTGCAGTCGCCCCCACAGCAAAGAACATATCGGCACCGGTCCGCTCGCCGGCGACAGTAGTCGTGGAACACACACGACATCTGCGTCCATCTCCTCAATGATGAAACATCCTAAACACACCGTCAGTAACGATGTTATAAGTCAAGAGCTTTACATACCGTTCCACTTCTACAAAACGCAGTATCTATCCCGCTCAAGTTGGATAAAATCAATTAAATCAACATCGCACCGGCGATGTGAATAATACTGAAAAACGATGGAGCTGCGCCATCCAGCGAGAGTCAACTGACGGTATATGACGTGGCGGTGACATAGCCCTCGCTAAAGTCTTGGCAGCCACAGCCAGTCTTGGCCCCCCCCCCCCAACAGATCCACTTCCATCTGGTCCTATGAGAAGGGTCAATAAACTAGAGAGCTGTTCTAAGGACACACGCAAGGCTCGACACCTAACTCTCGTTCGGCCTTGTCAGAAAGTATGTTGATGCATCAACTGATGCGTAGCAGAAATTCTACTTGCTTAAACCAGCAACGTAGATTTCACGGGATCATAACCCCACCAAGAGGAGCGTTGAGTTGATGTCAACTTTGATATATTCAGAGGGGCCTGATGAGTCTCGCAATCTCGAGTCCTTAACTGGTCTGGCAGCCTTAGTATCTTGAACTTGCTGTCGAAGTTCGCAGAGAGGGGAACGCAAAGTACCTTATTGGGGGATGCAGCATGCATCACTTACCAGCGAAACTCAGTGGTAATTAAGTGATGCATCCTTTTTTTATTCGCTACCGCTCATCTCACACTCCACTCTCGCTTCGCTCGGCCTCGCTACACTCAGCACCGTGTCGTTTAACTATTGGCTTTGCCCTCCAGCGCCTGCGCTCCTCCATCGCTTCAGTATGGGATTGGAACATGTGGTATTCAAGCTCTACGCGCTGAACACCTGGACTGGCGACATGGATAAGTACAGGGTGGCATAAACTTGGGGGCAAGAGTTGACTGGATGATTGATAGCTACTTGTAACACCGGTTATACTTCCGTCTCAGATTTGGGGCTACGGATACACTTTGTATAAAGAATAGATAGAGTAATTAAGTGGGAAAATAATACCATACTTCTGGTTGAATAGGCATGTTGTACAGTACAAGTGATGCGATCAAAGTATTATATTCGATGCCCAATCTTACTTCTGGAATGCGGGGTAAGAGAGGTATTTCATTTGTGTCTTCAGCTACCTGGAAAGCATGCCCGGTGTACTTGGAAAGCTAATACTGAGATTGACATGGGCCTTTTGTCACTCCAGAGAACTTGGTTGACTATAGCTATACGAGGCTATCTGGACCTCGAGGATACACGTTTTGGTGTCACATATTGTCCAGCGAAGGCTGGTTGCCAAATCTATGGGCCCAAATGTTCTGTCACGTCTAGAATATCAATAAAAAAACTGCACAGCATGTAGAAAACCATCCATTGCTCGCTCTCGAATTATCACTATGTGATCCACGACACCATCAGTTTGTCTGCTCAATCTCCATAACGCCTGTTTTATTGTCCCCTCCATTCAGTACCCCCGTTCATTAACCCCATATTCCCATTGTCCCTCCCATTCCAGGGCATGCAAATGAGCTCTCAAGGCTATACCTTGGTAATCTGTCCTTTGCGAACAATCGTAGGAATATCAAGGGAAGCATAAGTGGCAGGATTAGACATCAGCAGGTCCCGAGCGGCTAACAGAAGGTTCTTCTTCATTTTGGTCATGATGAGTTCGGTCTACCTCCCCAACACATAGAGTCAGTAATCCGAATTCATAAAGTTTAGAGGCTAAAACGAAAGTCCCAGAACCGCTAGGACATCAGAACCAGCAAAAATGGAAGGATGACTTACGAGGTTTTGGGTCTGGGTTTCAAAGTGTCCTACGTTCGCGACCACCTCGATCTTATTAGCGGAACTGAAAGTCTTCAAGATGAACTTGAAATGGTGGACTTCGAGGGTGGGGTCGAGATATAACTGTAGTTGCTGGACATCGATGTTTATTGGCTGTGATCGGAGATGTTTTTCTGCGATCGCGGTGTCAGCTTTGATAAATTCCCTCAGGTAGAGAGTATCAAAGCTTCCGATTCGTAAGTGGTCGGTGTTGTACAGTCCTCTGGGATACGATTAGATTCAGATAGATTCAAAGTCCCAGATAAAGCGGGACATTTGATACTTACCGTTCGCAATCAAAGTGCTCAATAGGTATACAGTGCGGGAAAGCCACGCAGTAGACCTCGTTTGCTTCGTGGCAGACTTGGAGGAGTGTAACTGATCTGATTTCCATGGGGTCGAATTGACCATAGCTGCCAGTCGCAATGTGAACTGTCCCAGTAGCCTCCTTTTCATGTACAGTGGCGATAACTTCGAAAGTGGCGGGAAGTGGAAGAGCCTCCTTGAATATCCTGCCGCGAAGCTCGACTGGAAGCTTGGGGAAGAGTGTGAACTTAGTCAGAGGCTTTGACTCTTCGATCTTTGCGTCAGATACACCGGAATCGGAGGCTTGATCATCGGGATTGACAGGAGATGGAGAGGTCGAGCGCATTAAGGATGTCTCGTCTAGGAGTGCAATGGCTAGATGCGGCCTTCTGGATACGTCTGAGAAGACAATTAGGTTTTGCGGCGATTGCGACTGGGTGACTGCGGTAGGAGATTTCGACTCGTCCGAGGCCATGGCTTGGTACATTTCGTTCATAATGACCTTTCCGAAGACTGCCATGATGCTAGACGTTTGGCTGTCTTTCCGGAGACTTGGGGAATATTCTTGAGTTGGGGGTTGAAAGCTTGAATGACCTTGGGTTTGTAGGACAAGTTGTAGTAGAGCCTCAGATATGTTTGGAAAGATCGAAAGTTAGGCGCAACTTTGAGCGAGGTCGGCTAGTCAAGGAAGTCGGAGCTGGAAGAACATGGGATTGCGTCCTCGAAATGGAAGGAACGGGTGAGGAGGAAGCAACAACTTGAAGCGAAAGGTGACGTAGTTAGAAAGTATTCCGCGCTCAATTCTCAACGTACTGACTGATATAATGCCGAGAATGTCCCAGAAGTCAAGGGACAAGAAAGGAAGCGTTAACGGTGCTTTCAACTTCTTGCTCGAGCTCCCACGAAGCTTTCATCATGTACACTGAAGCACGGGCACTTATTGACTTTATTGAAAATTACTTCTTGTCTAGGTAGCTAGATAACAGAAAGCCGCTTGGCGCATGCTCGAGAAGCCTAGGACATTACAGAATTGAAGTACAGCCAATGCTTGAGGCGTCATTTCAACTTTGATGGGTTACCAGTTTGTTTTACTTGTATTAGACTCCATTTGTATCTCCTTGAGGCTATATGAGCATCACATAATGTTTCTCGACGTCCTTCATCATATTTCCCCTTGTGAAGTCCAGATGCCTCCCCTATTTTTATCGGTTCGCGGATAAACTGCGGGGGAGTTAAATTCGCTTGCAGCCGAACAGAAAGAAAAGAAGAGGAAAACCAGATGGGAGAAGAGACAAAGATAGATAGAAGATAGAGATACGGAGCAGAGGTGGGTAATATTCATGGAGAGGAACCAATTTGAGAACTCAGATCCATTTGATGAACTAAGTTAAGGGAGAAAAGCAGAGTTTGGAGTAAGTTCCTAATGAATCTTGCTCCTCTGCATATCTCGATTCCGTGCAATGTCTGAAGATCCCACTGCAAATGCACACCTTCTCAAACCACTTAAGCTGCATTTCCGATAACGTTAGGTTGCGACCGAAGCACCCGGAGGAGAGACATCGTCAACAATGATGAAAGGGCGACGAACGAGTCTAAAAGGCTAGAAAAACACCACCTCTGGCACCTCAGCATCAAATCCCTTGTCCTCCACCAACTTGTCCTGGGTCTTTTGGATGATCTTCTTGCGCTCGGAGGCTGGCATCGAACTCGCACTAACCACCTCAATGCGTTCAAGACACGTAAAATAGTCAAGAACACGACCGAAATCCTCCAGAAGCTCTCCCGAAAGACATCCAATGGCAACTCGAAGAGACCGAACAGCGAAGCACCATTCCGGATTGAGGCTGATCAAGCGCTCGAGGTCAAGAATATCATGATCCATTTGAAGAAAGACCTTGAGGTTGTTGATGTAGAGAATATCTCGGTCGCAGAAGCGGAGTCTTCCGAAGATGCCAGTGGTAGGTGTCAATGGTGGTGAAGTACAACCGCCACGGTCATGGAGCGAGTACACATTGTATGGTAATTGGTGAGGGAATTGCTTCTCATAAACCAGGCTGGACTCACGGCAGACGCGACGCATAGCTGTATGACGCGGTCGGGCATCGCCATATGAACCATGGAGGCCTCGGAAGCGTCGACAATTCTGGAGCATGAGGATTGTTTGATAGTCTCCAGTACTTGTCTCTTGCTCGGTTGCCACAAAATCCACTGTGAAGACACCTGTGTTCCAAAAGTTAGAATGTTACAGGGAATTCAAGATTGGAAAGACAGATAACGAACCGTCCTTTGGCAATGCAGCTTCCCAGATCTTGAGCTTCAACTCGATAGGCAGATTACAGAACAGCTGGAAACCTTCGGACAGAGGGGTACTTTGGACGACGGGCTCTACATTCTCTGTGTTAGCGAGGACGATTAATCTTTTGAACTTGTATGAAATCGACGCGAAAAGGAATATCACCTGTGGCAGAAACAGTGTTGTCTGATCCTATGAAGACAATTAGCACTCCAATCTCATGTGAAGTCGACGCAAAGTGAGCCCTTACCTGAAACGACCGCGACAACTTAGGCGATAGATCGATTATCAGTCGTGACCTGCTCCGTCAAATGCAAGACCTTGCCCAAAACCTTTCCCAGAGATTCGAGGAGATTTTTCTTTGCCCTCTTGTCTCTTACCTCGACAGCCACCGCCATCTTACGATGGTCGACGGAGACGATGGGCGGAAACATCTTGAAGTGTCGGTGAGAAGGCGGAGGAGCAAGGTCGACGCGATCATTGTGCGTATATATGCTAGCGTTGAACACTAGTCGTAAACGAGACAAGGCGGAGGAGGGGGATGGCGAGGCTGAGAGGGGGACGGAGTCAGGAAAGAACGGTTGGGGCATAAGTGAGATACCGTCACCATTGCCTGCGTTTAACGAATAAGGGGTTGTAGCTTAAGACGTCTTTGTTAGAGATAAACAATCGTGTAGTATTGTGATACTTTTATAGATGTGTACGGCAGACTTACCAAATACTCAACGCTCGAGATTAGAAAGCTTTTACATTTGAGGCACCTGCATGTCAAAAAAACATAATCATGAACCTAGGAGTTGTGGCCAAAATCAAGTATCATTACTGCAATAATGCTCTGTCACCAAAGCATGCCGAAAACCCGTTATCTATCCATCGATCTTTCCTTGGAATCATCCATCTACCTATGTGCCAACTTGTCTCGAGACACTGTCACCATCTTCCAATTTTATTCCAAACCATACCATCTCCGGCACGATAAGTCCATCGATTTCCTGGGCTAGAATGCTGCTCTTCATCTTCTTCCAATCTTCCTTCCAGACCTGCTCGGTCAGATCATGTAAATCAAAATTCTTCTTGACTTCTTGGATCTCAATTCGCTGCAAACCCGTGAAGTGAGCAAACATGGTCACCCAGTCGTCGGCAGTAATGAAGACACCGTAGTCGTCCGAGTCAATCTCAAGTGTCTTGATTTCCTTAGCCCAGTCTTGTTCTTTGATGGTGCTCCAGAACGATGGCATCCAGAACAACTCGGCTGGATTATCAAAATGGATAGTGTCCTTAGGTCCAAATCTCATGACGCACTCGGACCAGTTTGTTGCAGATGTCCAATTACGACTATCGGTCCACCACGCCGTCATGTGTGCATCCCAATCGTCGGTCATGAGAATTGGGAGAGTGCTGGGGAGCTCGGTGATATAGGCTTCTCGGGACTCGTGACAGGTTCGAAGAAGGGTTGTGCTGCGTTTGATTGGTTCGAACCAGCAGGGGAGGGGGGCGTCTTCGCGATCATCGAAATAGGCAGTAACTTCAAGAGTGGCGGGAGCGGGTGAAGCTAGCTTCCAGACCGCGAGTCGCAGCTCGATAGGGAGGCGACGGAAAGGGTGGAAGGTGTCAAACGTCTCTTTATTTGATGCTGTTTGAGAATCTGAAGTTGAAGGATGTTGTAGGACGGTGAAGGAAGATGTTGGTTGTGTCGAATCGATGATGGTGACAGAGTCCGTATCTTGCGTAGCAGCAGCATCTGATTGATCGTCCGAGTTGGCGATATGACTTTGGGTATCCAGAACCTCCGTGGTTGCCAAAAGCAATGATGTCCCTGATAACACAACTTGTGAGTTAGCTTTGGATTTCTTTCGATCTTGGGAATCCTTACCTTGTTCCAAGTCAACAGCAGTGGAAGAAGTTGACGAGTGGGCAACGTCTGAATGTTGAAGGTCGTCGAAATCGCTGTCGCGGGGTGAGACGTCCATCTTGCAGATTCTGAAGTTGACCGCAAAGATCGATGCTGTTTGATGAAAGAAGAAGAAAGGAACGAGGGAAGATTATCTTGTTTTGTAGAATTGCTTGGCGCTATTATAGCGTTGTTTTGGCGAAGAGAAAGTCACGGTACTTACCGTCTTTCTTAGGAAGATATGATCCTTTCAATCATTGCTTGAAAGGTGGACCCAGGTTGGAATTCCTTGCATGTCTGTTTTAGATATGCTGCTATCACGAACCAGTGCTAGTACTTCGGCCATTATGAATATCGTAGGTTGTAGAGAGAATTGAGGTTTCTGATGATTGTGTTATAACTTGGAGTTGAAATTTGGGCTTGGGGTTTGTACCAGTTGCTCACCCGTCCTCGAGGTGGATAACTGAGAGTGAAGCTGATAGTTGGCGAAGTGATGAAGGTGGACTCTCTGATGATCGAGGATCTCCGAGTTTGAGGTCTTAAGCTTGGCGGTACATCTTGGTAGCTGCGCCGGTGCAAAGGTTGGTGATGTTTGGCGGTAATAGGAGAAGGAAGAGACTTCCGTTTTGCTGGAGCGCAAGACGCTAGCGGTAAGCGAATGTGGTGCTAACTCATCGTTTTCAACTGTATATAGGTGGTCTTGCTGTATCAACAAAAGTGGTACTTCAAAGTCCCAAGCTGTAGGGAATATGAGAAGCTGAGGAAAGTCCCCAAGTCTAGTCAAGCCCTCTATCATTAAGTAAATAAAATCTCACTCCCGCAGAAAACCTGTAGAGCTTCACCACAAAGGACCTTGTGCTTTAGGACATTGCAGAAGCCAGATCTTGCATATCTGCTACACTTCTACAGCCTAATATTCTTACAATGCCTCAATCTCTGCTCTACCCTTGCACAGATACTAGTCTCCCACCATACCTCCAAAGCCCTCCAAAGGCAAGGTCATCAAGACAACCCCCAAACACCCCGTCCGACAAACTTTCTAATCCTCACCTCCGGCATCTTCACCCCCTTAATACGCCTCCCCGCAACCTGGTCCCTAATTTTCTTTACCACCGAGTCGTATCTATCTCCATCCTTCCCCGCCTGTCCCTCATATTTCAAAATCCCCTCAACCATCTTGACACCTTTGAAGTGCACCAACAACGCGATCCACTTCTCTGTCGGCAAACCTTCAAGTATCCATGCATCGATTACAAGATCCTTGACTTGCAGAACCTAAGGTTGGAACTTGAGGAAAGCCCAGAAGTCTCGTTGTAGGGTGAGGTCGAAGAGGCCGGCGAGGTATAGCTTATCTTTGTCGCTGAAGTGGAGGGGACTAGTGCGGTGTTTGGGTAGTTCGGGGCGTTCTTTGCTACTGGCGAGATATCTGTGTTTATTCTCCTTGATCCTGGTAGCGAAAGGTAAGGAATAGGGATATTCCTTCAAATAGGCCCCGCGAGACTTGAAGCAGGTGCAGAGAAGCGTGGTCTAGAGAAGGAGGTGTTAGCGGTGTTTGTTTTGAGAATTTCCGAAGATAGAAGGGACAATGCTTACACAGCGCTCCCAAGGAGTGTCGTTATCAATGAATCCGCGGTTTCGCGCCTCGAAGAAATAGGTGCCAGAGTCGGGGACAGCCTTCAGGACGATCGTGGTTGGTTCCGGTAACGCAAGGCTCCAGATCATAAGCTGAAGCTCAATTGGGAGACGAGGAAATGGGTGGAATTGGTTCTGCTGGTGTAAGTATATGTATTCACTCGGCAAAGGGTGGGATGTGTAGATAATAATGTCCTCACAAGGCAGGGTCATTATAATTTCAAATGAAATAGAGGAGACTTACTGCCGGTGCCGGAATGACCTTCACCTCCTTCCCATTCATCTCAAACACTGTAGCAAGATCCTTCAACTTTGCGAGCGTAGCATCACTCTCTACCAATGTACCTTCACTAGTTGGACAATCTTCGTAATGCAATTGTCCGTAAACACCTCCCTCTGTCACCAGGCCTTTATCCAACACGACCTCGAAGACGTTCCTCTCTGTGTAAACTCCCACTTTCCGGGAGGCACGGACTCCCAAACTAGAACAGACAATGACATCGCCTTTCTCACCATCAAAAGACAACAAATCGTTAGCGGAATCAAGCGGCAAACCAAAGGGCGATTGTCCGGGCCATGCCCAACGACTGAACAAGGAGTTTTGGCGGCCGTGCCGCTTATTTCGGGGACGAGGGATAGGCGGAGCGGTGCTGGCCATTCTGAAACTGTGTTTGAAGGTAGAAATCTCGTCGGATATCGCGAGATGTTGGGACAAGAAGCGCGAGCTCGGAAGACAGCGCTGTGAGGGACAATAGGTTGTCTCGGTGTGTTGTTGTCAAAAAGTGCGTGATGTTGCGAGAAAATACAATCGGTGAGATTTATTGACAACAATGCCGCTAGTGTGGTTGAACGGAGGAAAGTTGAGGCAATTCCCGTCCCTCTTGGGAGGCAAGACTATCGGAAGGCGTCGAGCTAGAAAATTCCGTTAGCGCAAGAAGTGGAGAAACGTTGTTAAGGGGGAAGGCTTTTTGCTGAAGTTTTGCATTCGCGGTCTTAGGGGTTTCAATCTCCTAGCCTCGCCTGGACTTTCAAGATTTCAACTGTCCCATCCAAACAAGCTCCCCAAGCTCTCCTTACCTCTCCCCTCCTCTCCACCCAAACAATACTTTTGCATTTCTCTTCTCCGCTCCAGCCAAAGATACTTCTCGCTTGACAAACCTCCAAGAAGTGAAAAGGGTTAAATATCTTCATCTCTCCACTCCATCCAGCCAAAGCCCGTCCCAGCTCCAGCTCTCCAGGACTCGCACTTGCGGCTGGATCAGAGGAAGATGCACTGACTGCATCGAATGGAAAACTATTGCTGAAGAGGGAAGACTCGCAGCGTGACGGAAGCAACACCCCAGAGTTCCATATAGCATGAATCATCGGACCAGGTCCCAACCATAGAGCCAAGCAACCCCACACCTTCGCCGATCACTCCTCTTCTCAAGCTTGATCTTGGAAGTACTTCATTTTCTGGGACATCTGTTGCGCTTGTTCGCTGCTCTCTGAAATTCTGTGAGGAGGCCGTTGTATTCGCCATCTGCTCGGATGACTATCGAGCATTCTGTTCGGTGGAGAGAGTAACTTGCATCCCTAGCAGCGAATTCTGAAAGAAGAATGTATGAACTCGATCAACGTCCCCTTTGCATGTCATAAATCGAAGCAGAGACACTGCCTTAGCAGAGCGTCACATTGCAGGAAAGAAATCAGATAAATATTAGGCTCGACATCCTAGCGCTTTAAATATTCCCCCCTCGGCTAGTCATTCGAAACATCGCTTCACCTTCTGATGCGCTCTTTTCCCTTCCCTCGTTCCTTCCTCTACTTTCTATCTCGATGTGGCTTCCAATGAACCAAACCCGGTGTCTTCAAGTGCCTCATATCCGTGTCACAGAGCTGTTCCATTCTCGGCTTCAAATCCCTCTCAAAAGGCTCCGTTCTCCCATATCTTGAGTCGAAGCTCGGTGTGGAGATGTGGGAAGGGGTGAAATGTTGCTTCGATCGTTTGAGAGGGGATAGGGGGAATGGGCGTAATTGCGATGCAAAGAGGGTCGACCAACTGCTGTGTGGCATTGTACCGGAGGATAGGAGCCGTGGGGTTGGATTGTTTGGTGATGGGATGGTATGATAGAAGTGTATCATACGCACATTCGCTGGGGTTGACTTGGGAGACGGTCTGCAATATGGCCTCGGTCGGCGTAGGAGCAGATGACTCGAGAGACAAGGGGGTAGAAAGAGATGTATCCGTGAGAGGAGTAAGTTCTCCATCGATGGGCCTGACTTGGCAAACGGTCTGCGATACAGCCTCGGTTGACGTTAGGGCGGGGAAGTCGAGAGACAGGGAGGTGTGGAGAGAGGTATTCGTGTAAGAGGAGGACGTTCCTTGTTGTCTGGAGCAACGGGAGGACCTAGCTCTCTCTGGAAAGAGGACGCCGTCTTGTGAGATTTGTGGTGATGGTTCTTGAAGGTTTCTTTTGTTTCTTAAGATCGAACAAAAGGAAATGGAGGAGGTTGTATACGATCAAATATAACGCTAACGAGCCGACGGCGGTGGCAGTAAGCAAAGCCCGGATAGTTGAAGACATTCACATGATCCCGTCGTTATCGAAAAAAGCCTCCGATAAGGAAAGAGAACAACTTCAAGAAAGACTTCCATGAGGCATTAGATCATCAAAGCGATCTCAGGAACAACAAGTGTCTCGTCGTGCTCATCTCTATATCTTGAAAGCTCAAGCTCAGCATTCCGCAATTGAGCGTTCATTGCGTTCTTGATAGTGTTTGTTCCTTCCGCATTTCCATTGTCAATGACATCCTGGAATCTGTCCCACTACAACTAGTTAGCACCACGTTGTCGTGAAAGGGAAATAGGTGAAAGGCGAGCACCATCGGGGAGCCTTTGCACAGCGAAGTCATGAGGCGAGCCATGGGAAATTTTGCTTACCATGACACCTTTCAGCTCCTTTAAGTTGGGCATCCTTTGGCACAAAAGTGGCATGTAATCCCAATCCTTGCCCTTGACGATCAGCGAGGTGATGGGGATAGCCAGTCTTTCAACCTGCTCCCACCTGAAAGAATTTAGCTTCGGAGGTTGACGAGAGGAGGGAGGGGGTGAAATACCAAGTCTGGAGTCGATCATCCCGATCCAAAGCTCGATGAAACAGACGATGATGGATAAGATCCGAAAAGTTTGACAAGTGAAGGATTTCCTTTTTCGATATATACAAGGTCCCAGTTCCTCTCAAATCATACGGCAAGGCGATAGAGAAGTTCTCCAAGTATATCTCTCTTGATTCTTTGCATGCGCGGAGAAGTGGGAGTGCTCTTTGATCGTTTTGGTTGAGTTCTACTCGTCGTCGTTGGAAGGAATTCACGTGTGTAACCTAGGGTTTCGGGGTTAGTACACTCTTTTGTTTAGACGAGCCCCAGAAGTGATGGGACGTCAAAGACTCAAGGAATGAGAAGAAATGGAGATGGTGGCTCTGAGGATGTGGCTTACCAGGGTCACTTTTCCATCGACAGTCATGAAGAATGTCAAGTAGAAGCCGAACGCGGGGTCGGAAACCAAGATGTGAGCCGTGAGTCGGATGACACTTGGGTTAGGCAGAGCATGGCGCCAAATCTTCAGTCGAAGTTCAGTTGGTAGTTCTGGGAACATCGTGAAGCGTTCTTGCTCTCTGTTATCTGGGTTCGAGAAGCCGAAGCTGCTGAGGCCATCAGCGAGCAGAGAAGCGGGGTCAGACATATGCCAAGCTGATAAGGCTGAGTCTCAATGACAGCTCCTCGGAATGATGAAAGCTCGGAAAGCTCGGGTCGGACGGTGTTGTGCTGTGAGAAGGCGTCGTTGAAGGCTGATGTTTGTTGGGGATGAGTGAAGGAAGTGAGAGAAGAGCCTGATTACTGAAGTTATGCTGATCTGTTGCCTAATCAGGCAGCGACTGCAGGACACAAAGACTTGGTCCGACCCTGCCGTGCCTGTCACACAGTGGGGTTTGTCCTTCGCAGATTTCCAAACAACCTTATTTTCTGACAGATCTCTGCAATACGGGCTGTCGCATGAATATTGATTTGATCCTCGCACAGCAGACCTCGTGCCAGCCCTATCACGTGTATCAGCCTCGGTAAATGTGTGGCGTTCAAGGGGCTTGACTCTGTTCCGAGCTGAGCGATAGTCTGCCTAGGGGCGATGTTCGTCCGACGACTCGAGTTGCATGGCCTTGAAGAAACCTCCGGGCGCGAGGCTCGAGAGCAGAGTCAAGACCAGAGCATTCTGTCTAGCAAGTTTTCAAGAAGATGCTCTTTGACTTGATGACAAAAAGTCGCAGCAGCAGAGACGTGCAGGTTGGAACAGGAGACTTGGTGTGAGAGGTGTTCAAAATTGTTATTATCTATCCCTATTTTATTCCCAGTAGGATCTTGGCATTACCATATGCGAGCTTCGCCCTCGTGGGGTCATCGATTTCTAAGCCGTCAAACCAATCCGCCATTTCAATCACGTCTTCCAATGGATAATCCGCGCTGAACAAAACCCTATCTACGCCAACCTCGCGAATTGTACACTCCAATGTACTCTGTGTCAGGACACCCGACGAAGTGATCCAGAAGTTCTTGGCAAAGTAATGGCCCAAGGGGTGTTGGTGAGCGCCACTCACACCTTTCCTGAAATGCCGCATTCGATGATCGACTCGCTTGATTGCGAAAGGCAATCCTTCTCCGCAGTGACCCAATACGATCCGAAGCCCAGGATATCTGTCAAACAGCCCAGAGAGCATCAGACGCAGCACATGTTCGGCCGTCTCACGGGCAAAGCCCCACGGGCTCCCGGCTAGAAATTCGTAGCCTCTGAGGACTCGAGACTGAGTGGGCGCGACGTTTCGCGGGTGCAGATATAACGGAACGTCCAACTCAGCCAGCTTTGCCCAGAAGGGTTCACATTGCGGTTCATCAAGATACCGGACCTCGCCTGCATCTGGGCTTCCCACGTCGGAGAATCCATTGATCAAGATGCCACAGCACCCAAGTTCCTTCACACATCGCTCAGCTTCCTTAGCTGCTGCTTGCGGATCTTGCATAGCCACACAACCCCAGGTAAGGAAGCGGTCGGCGTGCGGACCCGTCCTGTAGAGCTTGTGCATCTGATCGTTGACTTTGCTTGCAGTCTCTGTCGCCTCTGCGGGGTCGAAAATTCCTTGAATGCCTGGCGACATGAGTGACAAGGCCATAATAGCAATCCCAGCCGCGTCCATCTGCTTGATCCGTTCCTCAATGTTGCCCAGACGATACTGAACATCCTCCATAAACGCCTTTTGGTAATAGGTGCCCTCCCAGCCCTCGTTAGACCCTTTGGTGTAGGGGTTCGTAGACAAAGAGTTGAAGATATCGGTATTGACGTGTTCTTCGATTGCGATCTTACCACTCAGATGAGGGTTTCGTTTGATGAAAGTTGGTCGCCCAGAAGGCGAGCCTACCGTGGTTGGATATCCAATGTCGTTGGCAGTTGCCGTTTCTTGTGCCGTGGAGCTCATGATGACGAGTATTGAAGCAAGCTAGAACTCTCTAATGATTCTGATATTGGAGCTAGTTTGCTTTTCTTCTAACAAATAATGCCTTCACAAAGTGAACGACTTTTCTAGGAGAAGGGATTGGAGCGGCGAGGGCGGTGGGGATCGATGGGGCGATGTGGGTTTAGGTGAGGAGGGTGGATTATTTATATGCATCTCACTTCCTGATTTCCTTCCAGCTCTGGAGGATATGGGAGTAAATTCGAGAAGACAGGTGGTCTGGTTGAGATTGGTCGTCTGATGTTGAATAGTGGTCTGATGGATACGGGTGGTCTGACTGACCTTTGAGACGATCGTGAGGATGGAAGTATAAGGATGTGTAGACTCCATAAGGTGGGCTGACTTTTGGGGAAGAGACTTACCCATTTCGCGCTCACGTCGCTCACGTCCAATTGGTCTATGATATTAATTCTTGTTGGGAATAACAAGTTCGTGATGGAAAGTTGGGGTGCCGATTCAATAGAGTCACGGCTCAGTACCTCTGCTGAAGCAGTAGGAATAGCTTTGAGAGTTATCTAGCATAGTTAGCGAGCAGTGCTTTGTCAATCTCAGAACCTCGTCCACTTATCAAGCTCTCATTGTGCAAACGACCATTGGTCCATATGCTATATTTGACGTGCGACGCTTGTGATTTTGAAGGGTGTAAACGGAGTTGAGTCTTCTAAATCTACGTGAGAAGTCTTCTTGGGGAAGGAGCTTCGAACTAGCTGACAAAGAAAAGGTGATGTCATGTGCTGGATATCACATGCTGGAGGCATGATTTTTCACAAAGAAATACAAGGATTTACATCTTGTCGCCCTAAAGGAGATTGAAGTGAAGTTGGGCGATCCAGTGTTATTCGGCAGCTACATCATCAATGGAGCTCGCATCATATGATTCTGAGATGTATGAGGTGCTCGCGTGCAATCCCATATGGCGAAAAAAACCACCAGTCCATATCTCGAATAGAGTTTGGCACTCAATTGACACTCCACCTTTAACGTCTCATGTTCTCAGTCTGCCTTTTACAATGGTTTCCTTGACTTGATCACAAAGGTCACAGAGCAGAGACATACAGATTGGTGCTTACCTGAAACTCCAGTGAGGGGCAGCCCGACCAGAGTGTTTGCTTCCTCTCTGGGCGACTCGCGGCGTTGCTGGGTTTCCTCACATTGGACAATACTTGCGCAATATGCAGCCTTTGCTATCTTCGTCTTTGGGTCTGGGGGAGACGGCAGAGTGACTTCAGCTCAATTGGTCGGATGAAAGTGGCTTGATGCGATGCGAAAAGGTGAGGCTTCATGATGGAGGAATCAGAAGGATGAGTGTCGACCCCCAACTCAATACATGACCAATGGAAATGTGACTGTCGAATCCTGCGCATGCGGCCGCGGAGGGGCTGTCCTGTTGGAGAAAGAACATGGTGGGGGGAGTCAGTGAAGGCTGAGAGGTTGCGTGTCTGTGGTAGCCGCAGCACAGCGCAAGACAATCCTTCTGCAGAAGAACAAATTACATGTTCAGCCGCAGCCTTCAGCCTTGTCAAGTTAAGGTTATATAGAATCGAGCTGCGCATCTGGAGCTGGGAAGGAAGAAAAATAGATACCCCGCAAACTGGGTCTGCAGGGGACAATCATGTATCGACACTCCCAGCGAGCATTTCTTTCGCCAGAAGACGCAAATAATATTCAAGCAAACATGAGGGATGGCAGACTTAGCGCTGGTAGCAAACTGTCAGACGATGATTTTTGTCCCGAGTTGTCTATGAGAAGGTACGTTTGGCTTTTCGCTCCTTCTGTTCTGGCGGGTGTGGGTTTGGTGGTGCACTGGCCCTGGCCTGGAGCTGGAGCTGGAGCTGGAGCTGGAGCTTTGTCAGCAGGGTCGAGCTTCCCTTCCCTCGCCACAACTCCCTCCCTGCACTCTGCTTTTGTACTGTACATCTTCATCTATCCCTTCTCCCTTCCAAACCTCTTCGGCTGCCACATCTTGTTTCTTTCTCTTCGCACCATCCAGAGCCCCTTTCTTACTGCAATGTACCGTCCCTGCAGCCTTACTGCAAACGGCCAAATTTCCGACCAGCCTTGCTGATGTTGCACTACGATCCGTGCATCAGCTCTCTATTTTCTCCTAGCCGCCGCGCCGTCGAACATCTTTAATTTCCACATGCAGACGCCCAATGTTTTGGCCAGAATCCCACGCCCCCTTCCGGCGCGTGAAGAGATCAGATACGGGATGCTGCGGCTGACCAGGGACTCCCAAGAGGGAGTTTCTTGGTCTTTCCCAAGCAACGGGATGCGATGAACGAAACTTACTGACGCAATGTTGTGCAACATTCAGACCTCTTTCTCCTCTCACGACAACACCACTCAACTTTCCTTCGAACCAATACGACTCCCGGACCATTGATAAGTTGGAGGATGAGTTTCATGGGCTGCAGCATCAAGCAAACATTCAGAGATACAGTGAGCAGGACATCAAAACACGATACGCACGCGCCTCTATTGTTCCTGCCGGCCGGAGGCACAAATCGACTGCCTCGTTCCCAATATATTCGCCCAGCTCTCAGCACTCATCGGGCTTCTCTACCTCGCCGCCGTTCCTACCCTACGGGGCTACGCAGAGTATGGAGCCTCGACTCTATCCACGACCCAATTCGTCTTCTGGTAGTAGCATCACCTCCCGAGCGAGCTTCGAGTCGAGATTCGGACCACGGCAGAAGAGTCCTTTGAGCATTGCATCCTCGGTGGATTACGAGTCCAGTCGCACGAGCTTAGATTCCACTTACTCGGAACCAAACACCAAGAATGGCCTCCTTATCTCTAGACCTCCAATTGTTCCTACTCCATTTCCACCACCGGGAAAGCGAATGGTCACGGAACCTATCTTTTCATCGTACACGAGATACGGCAATGGACTGGATGGCAAGCAGCGGACGCTGATAACTCCACCAAGGCTGGGAAACACAAACTCGACGTATTCTACATATGGAATGAGGTACACACAGAGAACACCAGGCGAAGGTTTCAAGAAGTTGCCAGAGGAGATCCTGCTGGTAATACTAGCGGAGTTGAGGAAGCTTCACCTTGATGCTAGCAGTCTCAGTTGTTCTACCTGCTGGATGCGGGATGTGCTGAATTTGGGGCTGAGCTGCAAGAAGTGGTGGGGTGCCGCCAGAAGTGCACTATACGAAGACATACAACTTATCGGAAGCGACTCGATACTTCACACCAAGAAGAAGCTCAAGATGAAATATGGAACGAGATTAACGTTGCTGAGGCGCACATTGCGGGGCCGACCAGATCTCGCCGAGTACGTCAAGTCTTTGAAGGTTCCGGCCATGCCGGACGCCGCCAAAAGCAAGAAGGAACAAGATGAGTATCTCGAACTTGTGGCCTCGCTAGTCATGGCATGCCCCAACCTCGAGCGGCTCCCTGGCTTGTATCCTACGTACAATCATGAGTTCTCACGATTCGACCATGCACTTTCAACACGGAAGAAGCTTACCGAGAAAGTCTGGATCATCAATCCTAGTCCATTCCAACGTCAACACCGATACCAGCTATCAGAGGATGCGGAACATCTCACCCCTGTTTTGTCACCTGCCCAATTACTTCCAGAGCAATGCATGACCTTTCGAATACATCACTCGAACTGGACACATCTTCAAACTCTATTCCTACATTGCAATCCCGGCGGCACTATCGATTCAGCGTTGTTTGTCGAAGTCTTCCACACCCTACCTTCGTTGGAGAATCTTCATGTTTCGAATTTCCCTGCATCTTCATTCAATGATACCACTCTACTTTCTCTGCCGTCTCTTAAATCACTGCGGCTTCACAATTTACCGGGTGTATCTGCTTCGGGGCTCTCCAATTATGCGTCTCCAGCACGGACAGACTCACTCACCTCGCTGTCGCTAATTTCCATCCCTCTGCTCTCATTGCCAGTCCTCGTTCGACTCTTTTCTCACATGAAGTCCCTGACGCACTTCACCATATCTCAAGCGCCGTCGCCAATTCTCCCCATTGGTATCGACATTTTCCTTCATCCTTACCTGGCATCACCCACGCTGCAGTATCTTCATTGGGAATTCACCAATGCAGATGATGATAAAGCAACTCCGATCCTTGCAAAGTCCATCGTGTTCAATGGCTTTCCGTCACTGAGGACGATACGAGCACCGACGGATCATGATGGCACTCTGCAAAGACTGTGTAGGCCAAGAGAGCGGATCGAGCTGCCTGGAGATCGTTACCGAAACATGGGCATGCCTGGTCAGGGAGTGTCGGGCCATCCTGGACTGCCCCAAACTCAAAGCCTCCCAAACCTGTCTCCTACTAAATCGACATTTTCAGGACACGGCCATTCTAGTTCCGTCAGCTCCAAGCTTACCAAGTCGCCTACCCGTTCCACGTTCTCCTTGAACATTGATCACCTATCCAGCTACTCAGACGACTCGGGATCACGAGATATGGCCATGAGCCTCGTTACAGCACGGAAGATGGCTCAGCAACGGATCGATGCAGCCATGACGCAGCCGAAATTCCACATCATTGTTTGGGATGAAAACGGAGATTTTCTGGAAAGATTCGCGCTAGGTGGATTCATCGGATCTATCCGCAGTCAGATCAACTACACCTTGAAACCCGACGTTGAAGGGATGGACGAGTCCATTATTGGTATTGGAGGGCTGGGAGGATTACTTGATGGGAACGAGGAGGTGAGCCCAAGAGATGGCTGCACTGGAAGTTGGAATCTGGAAGCTGGTACGAGGGTGAAGAGCGCCTCGAAAGGGAAGGAAAGATGGTGGCACACTGAAAGAGGGAGGTGGAAGGATGTCCCGCTGGAGAAGTTCTTTTGAAGAGCTCAATCTGCATATCATGAATTATGAGGAGTTTGTATGGAATGATACCTGGAGCAATGTTGATATTTGACATCATTGGCTTTGCATTCGAATTGTTGTTTTGTGATGATGATGTGGACATTGCAAACATTATTGTCTTTGTGTAGGCAGTAGAGTAGTCTCACTGCCTTGCATGATCACCAATGTTCCTATCTCTTATCGCTACCTGCTTGCCAGTCTTGGTCCGATCTTGGTCCAATCTTGCTGCATCTGCTCCACTGCGTTTGTCCTTGTCTCAAATTGCAGTCTCTCTTCGGAAGCGTCAAGCAAGTTTCAAGTGGCAAAGGAAGGCTCTTTCCTCACAACTGCGTTGGTGTGGCAGACACCCTTGAAGTGGGTCAACAAACATCATCCCTTACTGAGCTAACTCTCACAATCTTGATGCCGTTGGCACTCAAGGCCCTTTGCGTTTTACTCCTTGTGGTAGGCTGTTGTCCTTCCCTCTCTCCTGGGTCTCTAGCCACATAGCCTCCAGCAGGGAGCCTCTCTGTGAACATTGGTCTGTCCCCACACAATCCATCTCAATGATGAGCCTCTTGATATCCCCATCGCGGGATGGTAAATCCCGAACCCCGTCCTCCTCTGCTCTTCCCAAAAGCGTAAGGCGCCTCTCGTCTATCACTAGCCGCTCTCCAACGTCTTCATAAGCAGCTCTTGAGTTGACTTCCAACCTCCATCTCGATCTTGATTACAACGTGAGACAAATCTTCTTGTGTCGAGCACCATTTCGCATTTGCTCTTGTACCAATACCCATCTTGCCTTGCCACAGCTTCGCGCAGTGTCAAAGGCGTCCATTGAAGAGTATGGCTCCTTTGACGCCACTCCCCCACTGCAACTGTTGCTAATACGCCTCCCAGTCCTTGCCGGCTCCTGTCTCAACTGCCAATTCCCCCCCCAACGACGCGATAGCTTCACCAAACACCTGACCTCGCCTTAGGTTGATTCTCATTCGCCGGTTGAACGCTAGCCTCAAGCCGCGCCACGGGCAGAGCATAAATACCTTCAAAATGGAGTCCCCTTTCTCCCACAACTATCAACGTTCCGATACCCCTCAATACTCGCAAAGCTCCGACAGCTCTGAACAAACTACGAGTACTCAAGTTCATTACACTAAGCACTCGATTGAGCATCCCGGACGCGCATCTTTCGAGTTTGGCTCTCGATATCGATCTCCTGCTAATCCGTACAACCCATTCGAGGTGTGTCCCAGTCACTTTTGCACTTTCGATCTCCAAGCTAACGCGTCCAGAACTCTTACGCTCTTCAACCTCTTCGTGCCAACGCAGGTCCACTTGAACGACGCACTCATATGCTCGCTATGGAGGCCGCAGTTCAGCACCAGAACGCACAACCTTACGTCCATCACGACTTCGTCCAACAACCAGTCGAGCTTGGCCAATACCCCAGTCGCTCCTACATCGGTCGCGCCGCTCAACAACAAGCCGGTCCTCACTCCTCAAAGTACTCTGATAACGCCATGCCGATCGACTACACCCAAGCTCAACTTGCTGAGGCTGTTCGTGAGCTCCGTCCCCGCTATCGCCCTGTTCAGCGCACCTGGAAGCAATGTTTCAGAGACTTCGCTCGTGACCACCCTGTCGCTGTTTGGGCCTGGCCAATCGGTACGGTTCTCGGTGTCATGATTGTCTTGATGAGCATCTACTCCTCTCCACTTGTCTACCATGATCCTCATGGCTGCCAAACTCTTGCGTGCCTTAAGCTTCCATGGATGGAGCAAGGTGATTACGTTCCTCCCCACGGCTACGTTATCGGTGCTGTCAAGCATGGTGACAAAATCGCTGGTAATGTCACTGTCGGAGTTTCTGGTGGGATCGATGATAAGGTCTTTGCTGTCGGTGCTGGTGTTCATGATCGACCTACCATTGAAGTTGATCCCGGTGAAGTTGATACAGTTGAAGTTGATCCCGTCAAGCGTGACGATGTCGATGTAAGCCCACCTTCTCATCACTATTCCCCTTCCCTTATTTCCTGTTTTATTTATCTCCTTTTGATTGACGCGTTTCAATCGCGTTATTTTATCGCGTGTTCTACTCTCCTGTTTCGAACAGCATAACACAGAAATACTGACACCGAAATTCCTAGGCCAACTCCCGCGTCAACATTGCCACCCTTATCCGCAATGCACGAATCTTCAACCTCGACCCCATGAACGAACTCGAGTGGACCCCCTCTATCCTCCTCCGCTCACTCAACCCATGGTTCGACGCCCAAACCGCCCTTGAATGGCAACGCGAAGTCAAATCCCTCGAAGAAGAACTCAAGGCTAAGCACGTCGTCCACAATCCCTCCGGTCTCCCCCTCCTCCCCGAAGTCGAGAAGATGGTCAAGGCAAACTACAAGAAGGAATTTGAGATTCGCAAGGCTGAGCTGAAGGAGAAGTTTAAGACCGAGGAACATAAGGCTGAGCGCAAGATCCGACATGCTGAGAAGAGAGTTCAGGATGTGAAGGATGAGTGGGAGGCTTTGAGCGAGAGAGTTGTGAAGGAGGCATTGCGATTTAATCGCTCGGTCAATAATACGCGCGACATGCTCGCATCTGAAATCCTCCACTACACCAAGGTTGTCGACGATCTGAAGCTCAAGCTTGACGAAGCTCCTGGTTTCGAATCTTTCTTCATGCATCGTAATGCTAAGAAGGATCTCAAGGAAGCTGAGGTCGCGATGGTTGAGTTGGGGAAGAAGGTTGGCAAGGAGGTTGAGGTGTTCCATAAGATGGCTATTGCTGCGAGAGAGGAGGCCGAGATGAATATTCAGATGGCGGAGAAGTATTTGGAGAAGGTTAGGAGCAAGTATGCTGCGCCAACCAACACCACCACCGAGTCTGATGTCGCTACGCAGCTTCTGGCTATTCAGACAGACATGGCCGAGCGTCAGGCTGAGCATCATGCGATCATGGCTGAGCACACCACTTCGCTTGCTAATACACTGGCTACGCCTACTGCGAGTGATATCGGTGGTGCGACTGCCCATGTCACTGCGATGCAGGAGGAGATGGAGAGCTATGAGGAATACTTGGCCGATGTTGAGGTTAAGACCGCTGAGTTGATGGAGGATGTTGCTGTTTGATTGTCCCGGGGAACTTGGTACTTCACATGATGCTGTTTCTGTGGTCTGGGTTAGATTTGCTTTTTCTGAAAATAATGCGTGTTAGAGTACAAATAAAATCGACTTGTTAGTCAAACAACGTTCCAATGCTTTGTGATATCGTGAACACCGGTCTCCTAATAATTCTATATGGTGAGCAATGTTTTGGACTCGTTAGTACATTATGGTAATGCACTTTTATATGTTTAAGGACTTAGTCAAAGATTGCCTTCTCATTTCTTGGCCATTACCATTGCCCCACGCTCTTTGGAACATTTGAAATACCTTCTGTACACCACCTTTATAGTATGTCTGTTTCAGTAATCGAGTAAGCAACTCACTTGAGTCTGCTTGTGTCTCATTTTTCTCCAAGTAATATTCGCAACCTGCCCTCTCATTCCTTGGCTATTACCAATGTCCCAGCTCTTCTGGATAGGGTAATTGAGGTTTCTATATAGCCGCTGTGGTATCCCTGTTTAGTAATCGAAAGTATCTTCTTCTAGAAAACAGCTTCAAGTCCAAATTTTGTATAAGTCAAATTGCGAACGCATTGCTCCGTCCATCTCATTCTCAGCCTCTCAGAGTGTCCAGACCTTTCTAGAACATTTAGAATCGCATATCCGGTATACCTGGATGCCCGTGATGATCATCATGAAAGCTGCTTTCCTGTGCCGTGGTTGCATGTCAGAATCTCCCAGGTCTGCTGGAAGTTTGCGAAGGCTGTTTGGGGTACTTGCCCGTAATTCTCAACTCTCGATGGGGTCTCTTTTCCCCGTCTACGCTTGCTTTTCCTGTTATTCTAAGAGATATGGAAGATTCAAAGCTACGTTTTCAAACAGTAAATTGCGACACCTCTGTCTCAATCGTCAGATATTATCGCCTTTCAAAGCATCCCACCAGAGGGCCGTCAAGTCCCCAGCCCTATCCCTCTTCTGGTTCATTTCCACCTCTCAGATATTCCGAGGCTTATGTGACGTTGAGACAAGGATATTCTGCAGGCTCAAACCCGTCTTATAAGCTCCCTCTTTCCACGCCAAGGTTGCGTAGCCGAATGTCCCCAATTTTGCTGAACATTCGTGTATTTATATCTTGCATCTCTTGAGGAACTGATAGGAAACTTCTTTCCTGGTCCTTTTCAAGACCTTCCCAGTGCTGCAAGGATTGTGGGACTTCAGAAATTAAACCGCATCATAGAAGCAGTTGCCTTCAGCTGTCGCTGACCCCTTTAGCGCCTCTGCCCCTACTGCAGTACCAAGTAATACGCCTTCACCTCCTGCTCTTGATCAAAATCTCCCCCACCGGACCTCATGAAATTAGATCTACGTTATCCCATGGACCATTGCCCACGGCGATAAAGTATTAAAGGCTCATTTAAAGACCACTAGGGGTGCAGGCCTTAGGCCAAGCATTGGATCGGGTCTTGACCCGTTACGAACTTAGACTCCAACCTTCAAACGTATAACCGTCGTAGATTTTTCGAGGCCTGATGCGAGTAAAGGGTTCTCTCAAAAAGACGAGCCCTCATTCGATGCTCAGCGATTACTAAGTAGGCATAAGCATATTCTAGTGTTTAGTATCGGTGAGTGGGCACAAGATGGCGAGTTGACGCTCAACCAGGCGTTTTGCATATGTGGAATTCAGCGGTCATCGTCACACCAAAGAAAACCCAGGTTAATCGCCGGTTCCCTTCCTACATCGCGACGAGGAATGTGACCCTGATAATATGGTGCATATGAGTGTCATATGAGGGGTTGTTGAAGAAAAGGAGGGAACGGTGAAGTGTGGGTTCACAACAAGGGAAGTTTGGGCTCCGAGGAACCATGAGATTTGCTTAACAGCAGACTTTGAACCATAAGTCTAGAGATATCGGTGACAAGACTGGTACCTTCCAGTTTGGTGATTTGGCCGAGAATATTTTTAATCATGGCACTGAAATCAACGAACGTCGACAGATTTTGTCTTGTTTCATGAAAAGGGGGTTCGGGTGTTAAGCGAGACGGGAATGGTCCAGGGGTTAAATCTTCTTTTGCACTCGATGATTGCTTCTTTGTTCTTTGTAGACATGACTCTCTCACTATGGCACTCTTGTAGCGTGAGTTTGCAACAAACCGGTGAGCTGCTGAAGTATATTCGGATATTTCTTGGTTTTGCGTTGGTTGTTTTTTCCAGTCACTTACTACATCCACAGAAAATAAATACACACCGTTTAACATGCCATGTGGTGAGGGAGTTCGCAATTTATTTAATTCAAGTTTGACATCAAGTCGAGTATTTCGAGGTCCTACTCATATACATATGCTATTTTTATCATACTAACAACATACCTCAGTATTAGTGGTCTGCAATGAGATCACTTCCTGATCTCCCGCTTTATTACCACCTCCCGCCCCCCCTCCCCTCATCCAAGCCTACTGCGAGGGGAAGCTACATATTGACCTTTCCTTGGGGATGGATAATTTTGAATTGATAGACTCGCGTGGACTCCTAACGACCAAGCTACCTTTTACTTTTGCCATGCTAGCACTAGACCTATATTGAATTGTGTTATGATGTTCGAGTTCATCCGCGTTATTCAACACATCGTCGTTGAACATACCCATTTTGAGTCCCTTGCAGAGGGCTATGTAGCTCTCATTGGACTAACTTCCTATTTATCAGCTTCTGCCAACCTCAAGCCATCATCCTGAGCAAGCTGGTCTTGTGTTATATTGCGATTTAGCTCAGACAAGTATTTATCAAACTGTCCGGATATTTTGATAATATCTTGTAATTCGGCAAAATTCAGCTTCGTCGCCTTCCACTGCGTATACTGTCGAGCAAGTGTGATAGCATTCCGAATCTCTCTCCCATTCATCCTATTTTTGGCAAGCTCCTCAACGTTATCTCTCAGGTCATTGAAGTCGATATTCTCTTCTTTAAGGTCTTCAAGCCGTTCGATGAAGTTCTCCCAAACTTTTGCGCGCTTCACGTGGTCAAGTTTCGGGTAGTGAAGCGCGAGCTGGATACGAGACTTGAAAGCCTCATCGAATGTTCCAACACGATTACTAGTGAGTACGAGTATCCCGTCATAGTACTCAAGGACTCTCAGAAAAATCGATACGAGCGCATTTCGCCGCAAATCATCCAAGCTTCGCTGCTCTAGAAAGACGTCAGCTTCGTCTAGCAAGACGACACCTTTCCAGATCTTGCCAAGATGCAGTACTGATTCAAGGTAAGCTTCGACTTCTTCTGGCTCGGTCCCAATATCTCCGCAAGTAACGCGATATAAAGGCTTCTCGGCAATCTCTGCCACACTCTCAGCCGTGAGAGTCTTGCCGGTTCCAGGTCCGCCGTGAAGTAGCAAGATCAGACCATTGCCCTTCCCGTGAATCAAGTCTGTGGACTTTTCTGAGTCTAGCTGTTTGCTTATCAAAGCCTGGATAAGGTCCTTGGTCTTGTGTGCGAGGACAAGGCTCTTGAATGCCTTTTTGTTCCAGACGACGTCGTCCATTCTGTCGACCTGTAAATCGACCCAACGTTTTCGCTGTAAGTTGAAGCCTTTGATAGACAGTGGAAGCAAATAGATGAACTTTTCATCAGGCGGATCTTTTCGTTTCATCATATTCGGGCCCAGATCATCCTTAAAGTCTTCAGGCACATAACCCTTTTGCCCTTCGGATTGTTGCTTGTGGAGCTCTCGGTATGTCATCAGATCGATCATGAAACGTTCATCGGTTGAGCGATCCAGGTCGTGGTTGTCATCATCATGATACGATACCAGATGTTGGAATCTGCACTTCCAGAACATTTCGCCGCGTTTCTTAAGTCGTTGTTTTAGGCATTCATCTGCAAAGGCTAGAGGAAAAAGATTGAGGTCATTTACATCCACCTCGGATTGCTCTTGCTTATCATGAACCTCGAGAGACAATTCGAGATTCGAGTAAAACCGCGAGAATGACCCGTCAAATTTCCACGACCAACCAGAAATCGTCCAGCTGTGGACATACTCGTTGACCTTTGCTGAAGGTTGCTCATCATTCCCTATGAGACTCCTTAGCGCCTCGACACAACTGGTCATAGGATAATTTTTCTTGTTCGAGATGCTTTGGACAGTGGGCTCAGAGAGCTCGGATTCGGTGCAGAACCCTCTGATATCTTGGTCTTTCCGCTCAACAATAACCTCGCCAGATCTGAAAAGATATTTGATATATTGCAAGCGTATTTTCTTCCGCTGCAACAACGAGTCAACCTCGTTATACTCGTCTCGGTACATCGAGTATATGTACTCTAGTAGACAGCTTAGCCTCTTTCGGCGTCGTTCCGGTAATACCTCTAGGTACTGACGAATAACAGATCGAGAGTGGTATATGAAGAGATATGGCGCTGGAACCTCCGCGTATTGGCTAATCGAATCGGCGACTTCAGTAAACTCGGGTGCTGTCTTCAGAAATTCTGTCATAGCCAATACCAGATCGTAAGATATTATTGAGATAGACTCTTCTGTATGTTTAACGGGTGGGAAAACACCGGATTCTTCACCGTAGTCTGCCCCTTCACTCTTGAGTGGGGGTGACATCAGCTTTCTGATATCGTACGTGCGATAGACAACGAATGCAACAGTTGGATGCCTTTCCAAATATGCCGAAACATTCGATAACGGAAGACTGCTCTTTAATACTCTCGAGCTATTCTGTCCGAGAGCCCATTGCGGAGCGTCTAAGTACACGGTTGAGCTGTTGTCTCGGCCCAAGCGGTATAAAATCTTGTATTGGGGTGGCTCTTGTTCTCTCAAGGCATTTGCTCTCCTCTGGAGAGCTTCTATGTGTGCGAGAAGCTTGTTCAAGTCAGAACTGGACTCATCCGGACCTTCCAAAGGTTGTGAATGGATATATGTTGGATTGGCCGATGCCATTGAGCTGCCGAAAAAGTTCGAAGGCGCGGCATCACCATTGTAGTAAGGCCTTAAGACGCCGCTACTGGGCATATGATTGGCAGGATGCATACCATCGACTCTCATCTCTGGGGTCCTTGTGCCTGGCCCGGCCGATGCCGCCCGCTCGGGTATGTTCATCGAGAACGGATTTCTATTGATAGGAAGTGGAGGTGGGACGCTGGTCCGCATATCTTCCTCCTGGTGCTCCCTCATGGGCCTGTTGAAGTTCTGTTGCTCTGGTGCCTGGCTAGCTGGCTGGGGTGCTAGATTTTGTGCGTATCCGGCCAATTTTGCCGTGGTGTTTGCTCCGCCCGGGACACCTTGGAACTGCTCAGGTCCACCGCCACCAGGCTGACCAGTCTGCGGGTATATATTCGACGAAAGATCGGGTCGAGGCATCATGCTGTCCTGCTCCTGAAGCTCCATAAGTCTCTTTTTGTTCTGCCGCTCTAAACGATCCACATCCATCAGGTAATCTTGAAGTGCGTCGTTCCCATAGCTCGTTCTTCTTCTTGGGCTACCTGGATTATAGTAGTTGGCGATACCTCCGGGAGGTGGTGGGGAGGGAGGGTTTGGAGGAGCTGCGGGCCGTGACACTCCACCTGAGCTTTGGTTACGACTTCGAAGGGCAAGCAGAAAACGGGCTTTGATGTCACTATCTTCGCTGTGGTCGTCAGATATAGTTGTCGGTATATGAAGATTGCGGGGGCGCCCAGCAACAGTCGAATCAGGCTCGCTAGGCCGCTCTCTATCTTCAACCGAGTTGAGGTCTGCGGGGCGAACGAGATTCGAGGTGTGTACAGCTGTCGCAGGTTGAGTTGATATGGAGGAATGAGTTGGGAAAATTAGAGGGTAGGGGGAGGGGGAAGAGTTGACGCTGGCTCGCTCGACCGTGCCCTATCTTCGAGAGGTGCTGGTGGTTCATCTAGGAAAAAACCGTGCAGGTCGAAGTCTTGGAGAACGTTTGCTGGCGGACTCAGGAGCTGAGGTTCTGGGCTGGTAATATTGTTGTTATCGTGGTCGTGTTCGACAATTCCGTGAGTTCGTGCGAATCGGTCGGGGAAGCGGCTGTTTCGAGCCTTCTCAGCCTTGCGAGTGCCGCTTCGTGGGGCAGCTGAGGCTCGAGAAGACCGAGGCAGCATCCACAGTTTATCGAGCTCGATGTGTTAGAGAAGCAGTGGACAGCTCAAAAAACGTCGAGCACGAAAGTACAACAAGTACGGAGATATGCTTGGAAGGATAGGAGGTGCAAATGCTGGCCGCCACGAAACTGACCGCTAATCGCCCACCGGCAGGGCTTCTCGCTAGGCACACCTGAAATGCATGTGCAAGGCGCAGCAAATGCAGCCACAAACGAGGCAGAAAAAGGTGGAAGACTTGGCAATGGAAGAGTTCCCGGCTGCATTAAACAAAAAAATCTGCTTCTCGTTTTCTCAACGTATTCGAAAAGATCGTTTAGATCTAGCCATGACCATTATTCATCAAACTCTATGACTATTACTAGCTCCGTGGCTTACTCCAAGTTTGAATTGCAGCGATATAGAGAGTGATTGATACCCTTTCTTGTGGGGTGCAAAGATCACACTGATACAAAGTTCCGGAAAGCTCGTAGGGAAGGTCATGACAGACACTCAGACCTTCTCGATTTGGTACACAGCAGATGAAAGCAATCAGAAGTTAGCATACTTTTTCATTGACTAAAAGATGTTATGGTATGTATGCTAATTCAAAAAATCGGGCTGTAGAGCGGATCCCGCTAGCCAGGCCTTCGATGAAGCTCTTGCTATTTTCAAGTCCGAATTGTCGAAAGATAGAACAAAACTTCAATGGATAGAAGATTCAAAACTTGGGAATCTGCAAGAAGTTCTTGCAGCAATCAATCATGAACGAACACAGTACGAGCTCCGTAAAGGAGACTCTGTCACCCGCCAATGTCTGTGTCGTCTCTCAGAACGACTGCTCTATTACGGAAACATCATGGATGTTTTGATCCAGCAGCATCCCGAGTATGTGTCGTTGGTGTGGGGCGCTATGAGATTCCTCGTCGTGGTTAGTATACGCCCTTTTTGACTGTATCCCTTCCAACGCGTAGAAGACTTTGTACTCCCAAGGCGAAAGTGGATGACTCTCAAATATCTAATTGGCGTAAGAAGAATATTTGACATAGCTTTAGCCAGTTAAGACACATAGAGACCCATGCTTACGGAAGTATACCCACTCTTGACTTGCCAGGAAAAATGTCCTCTACGCGTTGGAAGGGACAATTCTGTCCATTATTGCTGACTATCCCCAGGGAGTCGTCAATCAACAGAAGCTGATATCTCGATTATCAAGTGGACTTTGCCAGATTGCAGAGGTGCTACCTAGAGCAGAACTTATACTTCGATTATATCCAATCCATGGGGTCAGGCATCTCATTTCCAACATGTACGCACATATCCTAAGGTTCCTGGTCCGGTCACTTCGTTGGTACCAGGAGTCCAAATTATCACATCTCGTCCATGCTATCACAAGACCAGTGGAACTTCGTTTCGACGACTTGATCGAGGAGATACGCTTGCTGTCTAGTAATATGACTAATCTTGCCTTGGCAAGTGGCCACGCCGAACAACGCGACATGCACACCGAGCAAAAAAAGTCGTTCAATGAGCAGAAAGGACTGCAGAAGAAAGTGGATCACTTGACCAAGCTAGTTGAACAACTCAGAGAGACCATTGTCACCGATCAGGCAATAAACGCATCAGCTCGAATCGAGCTGCGCCAAGACTTGTCGGATATTCAAGTAGGCCAGCTTTTGAGTCTCATCTCCAACAGTGCTCTACTTGATCCCATCAAAAGCCTCCAAGCAGCATTGTTTATGCGAAACAGGCGCGGCCAAAGAGAGAAAAATAGGGGACCTTCGTTCTTGAACATCAAGAAGTTGAACGACTGGAATACCATTGGACAGTCAGAACTCATCATTCTCCAGGGCACACGCAGGCTTCGATTTGAGATCAAGGATTTCTGCAGCGGTTCTATTACGCTACTCCGACAAAAGCAAACTCCTGTTATCTGGGCTCTGAAAGCAATTGAGAGTCACGAAACTCCGGGGAACATGACGTCAACAATTGACCTACTAAAGTATCTAATATCTCAGGCTTTGCATCTAAATAGGACTATCCATACTGACGCGGCAGTCACTCCACGGCTGATGTCTTATTGGGGAGCACAGACAGAGTCTGATTGGTTCAATGTACTTGCATCCGTCCTACAGGGAATCCCTCTGCTCTTTATCATTGTTGATATCGAACTTTTACACCCCTCGCTCCCGGTTATAACGGAGGGATTTAGTTGGCCGGCGTCATTTCGTTCGTTGTTCGCTGGTTTCATCGAACGGAACATTAAAACTATTCTGAAGGTTGCACTGGCTAGCTATGGATCGCCTATTATCGACTCTCCTATGAACCAAGAGCTTCGGGATTCGATTATTCCTGTGGGTGGTTCTGGTCGTTCGCGAAGAGGCCCAGAAAAAGCTGGAAGTAGACGTTCGGTGCGTGGGGGAAAGACCAATCTACCTCGCAGAAATAGGGGAATCGGTTTCAGATGAAGAAAAAACGGAACAAGTAATTCCAAATATTGGATTTTAGAATTTTAAAATAGAAAGAGCGGCTAGACAACCGGAGTAAATATCAAATAGCGCCAGCTGGTCCACTCTAGTTAGCCGCTTAGTGGCTCCCCGCTACTCAGTTGCTCGTCCACGAGTTTCATACCTGGATGTCGGACAGAACCTGAGACGTATGTGGCTGGACAATAGGAATGGCTGGACGACAGGAGTGGCTAGACTATATTAGGTGTGGCTAGACGATAGGAGCGGCTGGGCTATGGGCGCGAACGCCGTTTGACCAACCTCACTTCATTCGGTCGCGACTTTGAGACCTCCACTGCCCTCGCTGGCCCTTCGAGACTTAGACATGTAGCTCTGCATTCACCAATCCACGCCTGAAAACGATGGACATACTGCTGCAAGGCCACAAATATGGGTTCGGGGCCACAGATGAGAGTGCGAGGCCAACTGTCGTTAAAGTCCACAGCGAAACCTCTTGATTGTCATCAACAGGCTGCAGCTACTCCCCGATGAAGGCATTGTCTGAAAGATGCCTCCCGCAGCTCAAAGTCTATTAGATGACAGTCCGGTTGAGCGCGCTTTGCCCTCCCCTGATATTGAAAGTCATGTTGTGTGTTGACCCGCAATATCGCCCTACTCCTCGGCTGCAATTATTCTTCGACTTGTTTTCCTAGCTTGGTAGATTCCTGTCGGTGGCAGGTTCGAATGCGCAAGCCTTCATGTTGTTGTCGAAGATTCAAAGAATTCATGGACTCATGGCCAGGGTTCTGCTTCGGCAGATGGCCCGAGACAGAAGGTGGGGTTCCCGGCTCAAAGTACTTGCATACTGAGTTGATGGGACTTCAAGATCATCATTGGCGGAATAATTTTTGTGGATGCATGGAAACCGGTACTGAAGGTTGTCTACGCAGGCAAGGACCTACTAGAATGAGACATTGACGCTGAGCTTCAAAGGGCAGAGTTGGCCTGTGAAAGCTGGCCGAGGTGACTGCCGATTTTCATCTGATGACAAGCTTTGTACCTGTGGGGTCACAGCGGGCGACATGCACGACAGAAAAGCTTATCTGTCCAAGATAACGTCCCTTTTCGCCATCCTCTCCGGTCAACTCCACTTTTGCGATTGCTTATCTTCCCAGAGTCCCCGCATTCGAGAATGATCTCCGATCTACTAGATCTATAACGGCAGTTGAGTACCTGCCTGTCGTGCACATTCCTATTCGAATTCCACGACCGTGTTCTTGAAGATGTTCTCCCACGTCAATCAGTTGAGATTCTCAAGCCTAAGCGCTGTCACCATAGTCACTCACTGGAGCAAGCAAGTGGACACACCATGGGACGTGAACAACAAGTATATCTTCTCTGTCATGTCTCTCAAGGTTTCCTTTTTCGTTCTTCAGTTTGTCCAGTTTCCCTGATAACCCTCCTTGACTTTCTCCACCATGTTGTTCTCCTCCATCCTCGCCACCGTCGGCCTCTTGGCTGTTGGAACTGAAGGCAGATACCACAAGCGCTCTGATGGCACTGTTATCTCCAGCCGGAAGATGCCCCAGAAGCGCTCCCCAAGCCCAATTGTCGTCACCGATGTCGTCCTACCCTTGACCAAGAAGAAATCAACATCATCAAACAAGCGACGTCTCGCTCTTCATGGCTTGCTTGCTACAATCGGCGACGGAGACCAAACCACCATCACCTCTCTCGAGACTGGAGAGGAATTCGCTACCGAGGTTACAATCGGTGGCCAGACCTTCGAGCTCATCATTGATACCGGATCTAGTGATACCTAGGTTGTCGAGACAGGATTTACTTGCACATCGTTCAGCACTGGTGAAAAGACAACTGAGGCCGCGTGTGACTTTGGTCCTTACTATACCAAATCGAGCACTTTCTCTCAAATCTCTGGCGAGACTTTCAGTATCGAGTACGGTGATGGAGAGTCTCTTACTGGGATCATGGGTACTGAGGATGTCACTGTTGCTGGCGTTGAAGTCGTCGGTCAAGAGATCGCTCTCGTGACCGCAGCAGACTGGGAAGGTGATGGAACAACATCTGGTCTGATGGGTCTTGCCTATAAAGCACTGTAAGTCAGCTTTTGCTTTTGTAAATTTTATATCTCACCTGTTGGAGTGAAAACCTGTCCATAATTCATTTGCTTTCGTCAACCTCGATAATTATTGAATCGCATTCTGACATTCACTTAGCACGAGCGCCTACGATGGTAGCACCCAAGAAGTCTACAGCCCAATCTTCACCAAAATGTACAGCGCAGGAGACATCTCAGAAGATTACTTCTCCCTCATGATCCTCCGCGACACCGAAGGAGATTCCGGCTACCTGGCATTTGGCGGTGTCCCCTCGATCACCTTTACCCAAAACTTCACCTCCACACCAATAATCATCACCAACATCGACGGCTACCCCGACAGCTACGATTTCTACACCATCAATATCGACTCCATCTACCTCAAGGGCGCTACTGTCACCAGCTCCGGTGGCACATCTGTAGAATACATCATTGATTCCGGCACTACGCTGAACTACGTCCCTACCTCCGTCGCTACAAAGATTAATGCTGCCTACTCGCCCGCAGCCACATACTCGGACGACGAAGGCGCTTATGTCGTTTCTTGCACCGCTACTCCTCCAGCTGTCTCTATTGATATCGCCGGTACGCTGTTCCCTATCAACCCGCTGGACATGATCCTCGATGCTGGGGACGATACGTGTATTACAGGCTGGATGGATGGTGGAAGCTCCGACACTGAAGATATCTTCATCTTGGGCGATGTGTTTCAGAAGAATGTGGTTTCTCTGTTTGATGTTGGGGCTGGGACAATGCAGTTTGCTGGAAGGGAGTTCTATGCTAGCGATGATACTGTGAAGCGTTCGACTGTCCAGCGACGAAAGGCTCCCAGGATGGTGAAGAATTGAGTTGTGCTGGATGGAGGAACGAGGGAACGACGGGTTTTAGGAGTTGAGCTAAGGATGGTGTTTGTCAGGGACAGACTTTGTTAGGTGAGAAGTAGGTCGAGGAGGGTATTGTTGTTCATGATGTGAGATCGGATGTCGTTTGCAATTGTTGAGGTCAGATGGTATTCAGAGTTTGGTGGAGAGGTCGGAAGAATTCTGTTTCTTGGTAAATATTGTGACAACTCCTCGACAAGGAGGCTTCCTGGAAATCAAACATCAGATCGCTCTTGACCTTGCTTCTGGACTCTTAGGCAACCGGCAGAACTTGCCTGCTTCAATTATTCTCTTACTGTGCCCTGGTCTGTACTCGAAAGTGCGAAAATCGAGGAGCCTTATACGCCAGAATGATTTCATAATGATCACTTCCAATTATGTTCATCGAAGCCTACCCTTCAAGCGTTGTCCAATTTAGTACTTTCGCCTTAAGTGCCACTCGCAATCTAGGACAAAATTGTAAATCTCTCCCAGTTGGTTGTAATTCACAAACATCAAGTCATGAGTTTCCGTGATCCGATCAATTGCCCCGATCCGACAGATTGCATTGATTCCGATGATGGGAATGACAAAGAGATGACTGGGAAGCCAGGCAAGAGTACCGCGCTGGCTTGGTTGATTTCGGGGTGAGGATGCAATGCCGCATAATTGGGTGACGTCTGTTGACGGAAAGGATTAAACAATACGAGTGCGGTGTAACGAATGATTTTCCTTTGTTTGGGTGCTTTGAATTCTCAGTATCAGAACAAGATTTGGTCGGAAGATCACTGGAGCTATCGGTGTATTGACTTCTCATGTCTTTCTGCCTCTATGGCCAAAGTGCCTCTATGCCCATCTAATGGTATTATATGCAAACAAAAGAATAACGCTTATGATTACAAGAAGTGTAAAATCTTAGACAAAAAAGAAAGTAGTGCAACTGCAGGACGAGCCTTAGCTCTCTGACTTCTGATGCGATGCGCTGCCAGTACCTTCACTGGTAATTGCCGTATCCTGGTTCGAATGAGCCTCATGTTGTGAGGCGCTAGTTTCATCCCTTTTCTCTCTCGCAATTGTTGGTACGGTTTTTGCAGACACATCCTTATCGGCGGTGCCGACGCCCACCGAAACTCCATCACCAGGACTCTGCTTCTCTCCATTCTCAACGGCTAGTGGCTCGTCTTGCTGCTTCGCTTTCTTCGGAACACGGGCCAACCAGTAAAGGAAGACGGCGCCTGCAACATTAAAAGCAATGAACGCCCACATGATACCAAAGTTCCTCCATCTCAAATCGTAGTTCAGACCGAGGCCCGCGAGTAAGGTATTCGTGTCCCTGACGGTACAGAAATCACAGTTTGCAGTCGCGTCCGGATTATTGACATAACCTCCCGCAAACGATGTGTAGTTCTTCAAGTACTGACCACAAGTCAACGGACTCGGCGGATCGAAATGCAAATACTCAATATCCGAGCAAGTAATTAGCGCATTCGCCAGTCCGGTACTCAAAATCCCATCCACCAGGTATGTAAACGGACTGACTCTGTACATGAAGATCCAAAACCCAGGAAGCGCCGTCGGACTCGCAAGGACACCGCAAAAGATCAAACACATCGAGAACAGCATATTCGCAAGATTAGAGCCCGCTTCAGCGGTATCGATGCCTGCAATCATCATATCCGCAAAAGTGGACGTGAAGAGCAGAAATACCCAGATAAAGAGGAAGAAGAGCCCGCCGCGCTCAGCGACCTGGTGCATGGGCTCGGCGTTCTTGTACATGCCGATGGGGTAGTAGAAAGAGACGAAGATTATAACGGCGCAGACTGTGTTCCAGGGGAGTTCGACGATGATGTTCGATGTTATGAAGACTTGCCATGAGTAGGTTTTGGAGGGGCGCTCGCGAGCTTCGTAAAGGGAGCGTTGAGTTACGAAGTGTGGCATGATTTGCTGGACTAGATTGCCGAAGACGGTGAAGACCATGAAGATACTGAGGAGTTGGTTTTGCGCGCCTTGGAGGGAGACGGGTGTGTTGTATAGGGAGAACCCGATGAATAGATAACACGCTGTGACTAAGAGGAACTTCGAGTAAAGGTACGCAGGGGTGCGCCAATATTGTTCGAATACTCGGGTCAGCACGACAGGCAGCTGGACGAATAAAGGTGCCGCATATTCCTTCAATGCATCCGGATCATCATTCTGAATTGGCTTTTGCGATAGTTCGGCCTTCATGATTGCAAGCTGTCGTTTAACTTCCTGGCGTTCAGGTGACTTGTTCCAGGTATCGACCCAATTAATCGTCGTCTCCGAACCAGGAGCAGCTCCGATCACATCCAACATCCATTCTGCGGGGTTCTCCTCGTCACCACAGGGTCGAGAGCCATTGCGCTTGAAGTAGGAGGTGAGCACTTCGCTGCGCTTGCCGATATCGCCGAAATAGACCGTGTGCCCTCCTTTGGCAAGAAATAGCAATCGATCGAATTCTTGAAATAAGATGGCAGAAGGTTGGTGGATAGTGCAAAGAATTGCCTGGCCGTTGTTGGCGAGCTTGCGTAATAGACTGCAAATAGACCATGCTGTCTGCGAATCGAGTCCAGAAGTAGGTTCGTCGAGGAACAGCAGGAGGGCAGGTTTTGCGGCCATCTCTACGCCGATAGTCAGGCGCTTGCGCTGCTCAACGTTCAGACCCTCGCCGGGAACTCCGACGATGGCATCGGCATAAGACTCCATTTCGAGGAGGGTGATGACTGTTGCAGAGTTATGAAGTCAGCACATTTCTTGCAAAAGCGATCAACGATGTCAAGTTGGTGAAGGCGTGGTGTTTGGCCAACCAGACCTCGCAAGCCTCCGAAATGGTTGAGAAAAGGGAACTAAGAATTTCGATGGTTCGAAATATTCAAGGGATTGAGAATCTGAAATTCGGGGACAAAATGGAACCAAGAACACGTACCTTCATCAACGTAGGCGATGCGCTCCTTTTTCGGAATTGAATTTGGCTGTCTGAGCACAGCAGAGAACGTCAGTGCTTCGCGGACAGTTGACGTAGCCAAATGCAAGTCCTGTTGCTGCACATAACCCGTTTTGCGTTGAAAGCCAGAGTCACAAGGTCGTCCATCAACGTATTTATGCCCTGAAACAACACCCATCGTGACCCGAGAAGCGAGGACATCTAACAGAGTGGTTTTTCCGGCACCAGATACACCCATCAATGCTGTCAGCGTACCAGGTTTGACCCAACCGTCCACGTCGTCTAGGAGACGCCGAGGTTCCTTCTTGATCTTGATGTCGTAGTTCATTCCATCCCAATGGAAAATCGCTGTTTGTTTCTGGATGTTGACTGGCACATGGGTTTCGGTCTTCGTGGGGACTACCATATCCCGGTAGACTCCGTCTGGCGCAGATTCCTCGATGTCTTTCTTTGCGGCTCTGATCTTGGGTGTCTTGGTACGGGGAAATAATAAGACCTCGCCTTTGGATTTCTGGGCACTGATGTACTCTGTGGACAGGAGGTAAAAGGCACAGAAGAAAATGGTCAGGCCGATAAGAATACCAAGATTTCTATCAACGTTAGCAATAATTCGCATTCATATCAGATGGATACTTGCCTCCACAGATGTGACGGGTCGTATGCGTAATTGACGATAAGATAGGCGTTGCCATCTACGAAGTTTGCGCCTGCAGCTGCACCTGTCGTCGAACAGATTTTCTGTTCTGGGCTGACGTCCGAGTAGCCCGGGCCAGCAGGCACGAAGTTGCTGCAAGGGATTTTCTTGTTCCGGAATTCATTTATCATCAGTGCTTCGAATCCGTATGCTACGGGGTCGATATAATTGATCCATCGGAACCAAGGAACCATGTCACGGACGGGTACAGCGAAACCCGTGTAAAGAACCAAACCCAGGATAAGAACAGCCGCGGGTGCCAACGCCTGAGATACCGTACGAGAAACAGCAGCTATTGAGCGGAAGACCATGGACATGGAGAGCAAGGTAGCGAAGCTGAATAGTAAATAAATGAAGAATGCTTCCGGAGTGCGCCGCAGATTTGTCATGAAATACAAGACCAGGCTGAACGTTATGCATGTAGCAATTTTCTGCGGTAAATCCGCAATCATTCCGGCTATGGCTTCGGCGAAGGGATGGTAGAAGGCATATTTTGCTTGCTTTTCGACGATAGGACGTTGGGCATAAAGTGTTTGAATCTAGCACTATTAGCAATTTTTATTAAGTGGAAACTATAATGCGTACTTCCAACATAGACGAGAAAGCACTGAGAAGAATGGCGAAGAAAAGCAAGGCACCCCGATTGTACAGGGCGGAGGTATCGTCTTTCAAATTGTAAAAGACACTAGCGACAATCAAACCCACGATAGTGTTGCCAAAAACTCCAATGAGGAGGAGTGACATGTCACCCTGGAGTCTCCAAAAACAACGCTTCATACAAAGCTTGACTTGCATAGCAACGGATATTGTGTAAGGGGATTTGAGGCGCTGGTGTTTTGCTTGTTGGGCTTTCCTCGCGTGTTGAAACTTTTGGAGGTAATGGCCATCCGCAATGGAGAACTCTTGGTTGTAGGCATCGATTTCCTGGACGAGGCGTGCATGATCGTTGCTTTCCAACCACCGTCTCTCGAATTCTTCTGGGGTATGGGGTACACGGGCTTCCCAGCCATCGCGAGCAGTTCGTTCCGAGGCGCTGGTCAAGGAAGTGAGGAAATCTGCAGTTGTCTGCCGTTCCGGACACACGAAGCCCATCTCGAGGAAAAAGGTCTTTGCGGCGTTCTTCTCACCGAAGTAGATTTGTCGTCCCTCGTAGAGAAGAGACACTTTGTCAAAAGTCTATCAAGGTTAGCGGCAGTCAAAGAAAAATGAAGGATTTGACAGACGTCGTAAATCGCCTGGGAAGCCTGATAAATGGCGACTACACATGCCATTCCACCCAAATCGGCTGATAAACGCAGGGACTTTACGAATTCCAATGCAGTGGCACTATCCAGCCCTCTTGTGCTGTTGTCCCAGCATTGTAAAGGGCTTCCACCTAACGCTGCTTCTGCAATACTGACACGCTTTCGCTCGCCGCCAGATACTCCGCGGACTGTAATGGTTAGGATCGCGGTTCAAAGAACAGGGAAATAGAATATACTGAAATCATTGCCAACTTTCGTATTTATTGTATGCGATAGCCCAAACACTGCCATTACCACGTCCCTGATGTGCGTGGCATATTGTTCACGAGTGACTCCAGGTGGACGATTTGCCGGAGCTCGGGCCTCAGCTGCGAATGCAAGAGTTTGTCCGACGGTCAATTGTGGGAAATGGACATCGACCTCAGCTTGATAAATAGCCTCTCCTTTGAAGTCTTTGTGCATGGTCTCTTTTGGAATACCTAGGACGGGTCAGCCAACTCACAACATCGCAGATAAGAACGAACCTTGATAATTGATCTCGGAGGCTTCATCGACGAAGAAGCCATGAGTTTCTCCAGAGATGGTTTTCAGGAGCGTTGAACAACCACTAGAAGTTCCAATCAGAATTTCATAGTGTTCAAGGTGTGGAGGTAACTTACCTTCCAGGTCGCCCAAGTACAACCAACATCTCTCCGCTCTTGACCAGCCCATCGAAATTCCTAAGGATCTGGATCTTCGTCTTCCCTTTATCGCCTCTGAATCTGTTGAAAAGGTTGGTGATTGCCAATGGATAATTGCCAAACGTCTTCTGGTAATCCGTAGGCACACCAAAACCGTGTACATTCAAGTTCTTGTACGAAACTCCAGCAGTCCTGGAAGGATAACGCTCTGGGTCTCTAGAAGCAATACCAATCAAGGTCTTTATCCAGGCCCGTTGGCTAAAACTACCAGAGCTAGGATTAAGCAATGGGTCGTCGGTGTTCTCGAATGGATTGACATAGTGGCCGTCTGCCGTCTTGATCGAATGTTGTGTAAAAGTTCTGACAAGATGCGCAACCGTCTCATCGCGTTCGGTATCGCTGTCCTCATCCGAAGAGGGAAGTAGATGAGCTGGCTGCTCACTCGTTTTGTCGAACGTGTTCCTTCTTCCTCCAGAAACAAATTCATGAACAACGCCTTCGGCAGAAGGAATAGCACCCCATGGTGCAGACATCTTGCTTTCCTTCCTTCCCAGGCGGCAATGCTAGAACAAAATTAAATGCCCTCAGGTAGAAAAAAATCATGGGAGTGGAGAGGAATTGACGAAGAACGAGAGAATATGAAGTAGAAATGAATTGACCAGCTTTCAGGGATGATCGACGACTTGCATCTTAAGTGCTTCTTGATGGCGTATTCGGGTTACCTCTAGTTCGGATCGGTCTGTTTCCGTCTGCCAAAGGATAAATAAGGCTCCACGATCATTCCTGACGCAGTGTGCAAAGTCACTTGGGCTGTTCCCCGAAATTGTCTAAGTTGCAACTTTTGCGAATGCTTTGGCCCAGAATACATGATTAGATGTGGCTTAACAAAGCCAATAATCGTTGGTTGCGAGCGATCTCGTATTCGTACAACAGGGGTAGAAATTAAGAATACGACGAAATTCGTATTACGGTAACCTTCTCTTGCCACATTTCCGTCCCGTGAAATCAACACAACCGGCTCGGGACACTTCACATCCGCTTCGACTCCATTAATCGCCGTTGGTTATTTGTTGATGTTTGCACGTCCTCTCTCGTTTGATTCTGAGTGTAATATTTAATGGTATTATTGGTGGGACAAGACTTTCAACGCAATTTGGATGGCCGAGCTCCTCAAGTGAAGCTGCACGGGTGGTGCGTACATGGAATAGGGTACCGGACAGCAAGGTGCTTGGCTGAGCCTAAACGTCGAGTTCCTCTCTTATCTTATGAAGTCAAAGGAATTGGAATTCGAGCTGAGCACACTTCAGACGGCGTTTTCTCTCGGCTCCTTCAATTTCAAAAACCAATGTCAACTTTCGCCTTCCGCTTCAACTCCTACTTCGGTCGCGTGATGAGTGACAAGAAGCTAACGCTGCTGCAAGTTAAAATCACATGTTCAAGAACGAAGTTAAACAAAATGCGGTGTGTTCTGTATTCATGTTGAAGTACATTTTCAACTCCGATGACAGGGAGTTACGATATTGGACCAAACAAGATTCGAGAGTAGAATTGCAGTCCCAGCCTCGCCATTGATGGATTTGTGGAACTCGTCTTGACAAGTCACCATTTTTCTTATGTCTTGAAGGTAGACGACTAGCCAGTATTCTGAATCCGAAATAAAGTTACGTACTTCAAGTGAAGCATTTGTAGATGCAGCGTGGAATAAACCTTCGTTTAAAATATTCGGCTGGGCGACGCCCGAAGCCCTCGCCCCGTTGCGCCTAGTATTCAATTTCACGCCCGAGATGTCGCCTTGTTACAGGATGATTCGGACAAAATTCCCGTGTGTTCCACATCTCAGTTTCCTTTTTAACCTGGTGCTGCTGCATCTTCAACTTCTTATCTCCAGTCAAGTGGTTATGGCAGCCAATCAATCTACCGACATGCAAGTCCAAGTCACACACCAAAATCAGAGACCGGACTCGGCTCGCAAGCGTGTCATAAAGACAACGGAACTTCTTTATCGTTCTGAAAAACATATCTTCCACAGACCTAGCTTCTATTGCAATCTTCTTGCAAGAGGGAAGTTGACAAGCGGTACATTTTCAAGTACACTACCAGCGCCATGGAAGTCATCGCAGACTGTGAGGTGTAGAATAGAAGGAGGCAATAATAGGTCAGATTGGTACTAGACTAATTTTTGTCCTTTTGCCAGAGATTCAGAGAGCCCCTATATACAGAATAATAGCCTAAGAATAATAACCGCATAGCCCCCGTAAGACTTCTTACGCTACGCGTAAGCTTACGCGAGCTCTACGTAGGTTATAGAGGCTACGCAGCCTTAGGTGGTGGCTGTAAGCCAGCCAGAGGCTGCGCTAATAGGATACCTAATCCTATACGTAACACGATTCCCCCTCCCTACGATATTGTCCTCGGTATTAGATTTTTATTATAGGCTTTATTAACTCTCCGTAACGGTTGCTATAAGCTTCCGCTACCCCTATGTCCTTTGTGAGGTTTAGGCTACATAAGTACGAAATAAAAGTGCCCTTTGATTAGTTTGTTTCCATTAGATCGGTAGGCTAACTTTAGTGGCTTGCCGATAGCGTATCGTAAGAATATATGAATAGGAAGATCTTCTCGTAAACTAAAACCGGGAGTGGGAGTTTATTATATTTCTATAGTAATTATAGTAATAATTACCCCACTAATTGGCAGATAAAGTAGTGGCTTATTCCCCTCACAAGTGGGGTAGCACGAAGACCCTTATATGCTTTGGTAGAGACCCTTTGGACTTCAAAAGAAATAAATAACCTCTTAAATAAACCCTAGGCCCTTATAGCATAACTCCCGCATCGCGTTTTCTCAATGGAGCGTCGTGATTAAGGGGCTGGTTGGCGTTTGGGCCGTGGTCGCGGGCGTTTTACGCCATTTAACTGGTTAGAATCGAAGTGATCTATTCCTAATCCGATATAGCGTGACTCCCCAAGGTCGCGAAACGAGGCTACGAGCCCCCTTATATAATCGAGTGATATTCCCCTTATACTTAGTCTCTTTAAATTATTTCGTGCTTCTTTAACTGAGCCTTAAAAGCTTCTTTAGATCTTTTAACTTTTGCTTGATATATTGATTATCTTTGTTTAGTTTGCTCCTTTTGCTTTTGCTGCGGGTAAGAAGCGTAAGGGTACCGGAAGAATTAACCCAAATAAACGTTTTCGTAAGGAGATTAATACCGCTTGGCTTAAGGTTAGGCGCTATCTTTATTACTTTAAGCATTTAATAGTAAATCCTTAGTATAAGTATAAATCGAAGTTTAATTCGAAGAATTATAAGAGGTGTAATAGTAAGGGAAGCCCTTATGAGAAGGTATATTTGGCTTTTAAAGTACTTTTGATATAATTAATTAGTATAGATCCTATATAAGCTCTATGCGCTGTTCTGTGAGTTAGAAGATTATACTAAGGCTTTCTTAGAAGATATAGTTTATAACTTTTGCCTTAACTTTAACCTAAAGGAGTTTCAAGCTAAATTCGGGTTAATTGATTCTTCCCGGCGTATTAAGGTAAATAAGGAGTTTTCTTTGGAAGAGGTTTTTGATGAGTAGTACGCCTTCGAAGTGGATTCGGCCAGTTTGTTACCCTTAGAGTTGTATTAATATTTCGAGTAGTTTTTTAGAAATTTTTACGCTGTTAATATGAAAATCACTACGTAGATAAGGATAAACGCTTATGAGCTTAGTGTCCCTGGCGCTTTTAGCGCTAAAATTATGAAGCTTTAAGTCTTGAGAGAGTTGATTGTTATTGTTAAGGGCTTTAACGCCTCCTTTCGATTTGCGGTATATGTTTAGTTGATTTTGGTGGCTATTGCTAATTCCTTTTAGTACTTTATTGTCGATGAGGAGGAGGAGGATGATGATAGTATCTTTGTGGAGGTGCTGCGGTGGTTTGAAAAGGAGGTTTGAGTTTTGGCGTTTCCGGGGTGTTTTGCTTTTTGGCGTATAGGTTTTGCGGCGTTTTTCGGTTATGAGACCCTTTTTAGCGAGATACTTGGGGCTATCAAACCACTATATAATGAAACAAATTTTAATTAATAGATTTCTATCGATTTATATAATTAAAAAACAAATAAAATAAAAACAAAAGCAGGCGGTTTACGCGTATTTCCGAGGTTTACCGCGCTTCCGTTTTAACTTTTCTACCACTTAGTCTTTTATCGAGGGGGGTAGTTCGGGGCTTTTACGGCGCCTAAGTGATTGAACTTCTTTGAGACCGTGATTTTTATCGTAAGAATCTAATAATTCTTTTGCGTTTTTGAGGTTGGGGTAAACTAGTAATTAAGTATTATAATCCTCCGACTAACCTTTCCATTTGATCAAATATTTGTGGTTTTAGTTACGATTATCTTATTTATAATTTAAGATAATCTTTACTTCCTATTCTTATTTGTTATTGTTGTTAGCGAGCTCCGGGTTAACGCTTGTAAGGAAGTCTTCCGGCTATTTTCCGGCGCTAGCGATATACTCCTCGAGGAGAAAGACGTGGAAAATAGGGTGGAGCTATGAGTATAGAAAGGGTAATTTAAGTCTATAAGCGGCTTTATTAATATACTCCTCGATTTGAAATAGCCCGATGAATTTAGGGGCGAGTTTCCCTAGTTTTAGCCGGATGTTTTTCGTAGATAATAAGACTTATAACTTTACCGCGAAGTGCTTGTCGAGCCTATACTTATTGTAGTACTTCTCCCTGTTTTTCTGCGCGCGATCTTAGAGCTCTTGAAGGTTTCTTTTTTCCTTTTTCAAAGCTTTTACTCGTTATCGCGTAGTTGGTATCTCCCCTTGAAGCCTATCTTTAGGGTTTTATGGTAAACGTGGGTTATAATTGTAAACGACTTTAAAGGGGGTTGTTTGGAGCGTTTAGTACTTCGAATTATTATAAGTAAACTTTGCGAACGAGAGTTTACTTGCCTAGTTATCTTTCTTAGCGTTATAATAGCAGCGTAAGTAGTGTTTAAGCACTTGGTTTTGGCGCTTAGTCTGCTTGTCAATTTGAGGATAAAACGCTATAAAGAGTCGTTATTTGCAAAAGAAATAAAAACAAAGTATAAACTAAAACTTTAAAGTAAAAACGTTACTTTAATCCGAAATAATACCGTTAGGGGTCTTGAAGTTACTAAAAACTCTATCTTATAATAAAGTAATTAACTCGGGAGTATTAATGGTTTTATGGTAGGGGATATATTTAATTATCTTTAAGTAACGGCAAACGACGACGAGTATATTATCGAAGTCGTTACCACTAGGATTTTTACAAAGGGGTAGTTTTATAATAAAATCTATTGATATTTCCAATTAAGGCCCAATAGGTTACGGTAAAATACTAAGAAGCCCGTAAGGCGCGTGACGCTTGGCCTTAACTCTTTAATAAACATCGTATTCACGAATATAATCGCGAATATCGTCTTTAAGCCTTCCCTAGTAATAAGCTCTTCGAATAAGTTCTAGCGTTTTATCTACGTCGAAGTAGTTTGTTAGGGGATTATCGTGATAAAGCTTCACGACTTCGGCTTTAAGTGCGGGGTTATAAGGTACAAAAACTTTGCTATTCTAACGCAAAAGTCCCTATTTATTAGCTTACCAAATTTCCTACCCTTAAGAGTTTCTTTTGCGCGTTTTATCGGCCCGTATTAACTTATTATATTTATCGTTTTACTGCGATAATAAAATGAGGTTTATAATAGGGTCGGTAAGAAGTATTAACGCGATATTTAAACGCGTTACTATATATATCTATAATCTTAGGATTAACTATTTGTAACCAATTAAATTTATTAATAATTAAAGGTTTTAATCGTTATACTCCCTATCAGAAACTTTATCTATAGATAAATAGTCGTTTATAGCTTTTAGGGCGGGGTTTTAAAGGTTTCTAACCTTTATTTCCAAATTATTGGTTTAAATTTCCTAGTCGAGATCTCTCTACTTATTAACTAAGGCTAAACTCGACTTATACGTCGCGAATAAGCGTCGTATAATCAAAAATACTTTTAGTCTAATTAAAATATCGCGGACTATAATTATAAATTTCTTTTTTAGTTTATTCTAGAAAGTAAAAAGCTAAGAATCTTTAAAGGCCTTTTTAAGTGATTTATTATTATAATCCGGTCAGCGATTTAATTTATTTGTTAGATTTAACGAGTTTTTCCGGTAAATAATCTTAAAGTCGTAAAAAGCAAAATATATAGCTTATTTTACTTATCGCCTTTCCAAATACTTAGTATTTACTTAGTATTTAAAATTATTATAATTAGTAATTACTTCCATAGTATACTTAGCACCTTCAAAGTAATATTGCCACTCCTTAAAGCTCTCGATAATCGCTAATAACTCTTTATCGTAAGTTGCGTAGTTTCTTTCCGCGTTATTAATCTTGCGGGAAAAGAAGGCTACGGGGTATTAATAACGCTTCGAATTACCCTTTGGGCCCTCTTATTGTGATAAGGTCCCTACGATAATAAATTTCGACGCGTTAATTTCCAGATAAATCTTTTTCGCTAGGTCAAAATAGATTAAGAATAATGCCTTAGTAAAGGCTTCCTTTAAATCTTTAAAGCTCTATTTAACTTCTATTATAAACATAAACTCTCTAGACTTTACGCCTTTCTCTATGCCTTTAAATAGCCCTAAAAGGCCTATAATTACGCCAGAGAACCTATATACGAAACGGCGGTAAAAGTTAGCAAACTTTAAGAAAACTTAAACTTCTCGAAAAAAAGTTAATTTAAGCTATTTAATGATTATCCGGACTCTTTCCAAGTCTGAGTATATTCCATTGTAATTAATAATAAACCCAAGAAATTTTACTTACTTTTTACTAAATTTATATTTATTAAATTTAACGTAAAACTTATATTTACGGAGCCTTTTTATCACTTGAAATATATGCGACTCGTGCTTAACAAGATCTTAAGAATAGATTAAAATATTATTTAAGTAAATTACGATAAAGTAGTTTAATAAGCCCGAAAAAGCTCCGTTGATATACGCTTAGAAAGTTGCTAACGCGTTCGTTAATCCGAATGGCATTACTTAGTATTCAAAGTGATTATAACGAGTCCAGAAAACTATTTTCCAAACGTTTTCCCCCCGAATTCGTATATAATAGTAAGCGTCTTTTAAATTTAATTTAGTGAAGATTTGGGCACTTATAAGGCGGTCCAAAGTCTCGTTAATCAGAGGTAAAAAATGTTAGTTTTTAATCGTCACCTTATTAAAACCTTTATAATCCACGCAAAGCTTTAAGCCTCTATCCTTTTTGGGCACGAAGAGTATAAAGGCTCTCGTAGGACTAGTAGAAAGGCGTATTTACCCCTTCTCGAGAAAAGTTGCGATATAATCGCGAAATGCCGCGAGTTAAAGTTCTAAAAGGTTATATAGGGGCCCGTAAAGTATTTAACCCTCTATTTTAATCGTATACTTATATCCACTTTATTCGGGAAAGATAAAGGTTACTCCTTCGTCGAAGATATCCTCATAACTTTGGAGATATTCCGGTAGAGTAATTTCCTGTTTTTGAGTAATTATAAAAACCTTCGATATTTTCGACTTTTAGGGGGTAAGTAATTCTACCTTTAAACCTAAGTACCTATACTTCCTGTAATTAATTAAATAATCGCATTTTCTTCTCCTAAAGAAAACTATATAGGCTTCGATATCTAGTTCAATTTTGAGAAGCTCCGTAAACTCAAAGGGGCCTAAGACCTTAATATTATCCCAGGCTACCGCGTAAGCCTATCTCCCCGTTAATTAATCGTAAATACTAATACCTTTCTTAATAAACTAGTTTCTCCTTAATATTATCTTATAACTCGACTTATCGCAATCGTAAAAGCACTACTTAAAGTCACGAGTTTGCTTATAGTTATCAGTAATAATAAGGTTTAAATCGTAGTAATTAGAAACCTAGAAAACGTATCTATTAAAGGTCGCAAAGGATACGTTACATTTAGCGTTAGGAACAAAATTATTCTTTTTCGCTACGTGGTTATCGATAAAGTAATTATCGGCGCTAATATTTCCTATCCTTTCCGTAGTTAATTCGGTACTTATATCTCCTTATTTAAAAAGTCCTCGAACAAGAAAACATATAAGCGTTTTATTAAATCGGTTTACGCTTAAAATTTGACTGCGTTTTTTCCCGAGCCGGAAAGGGTCCGGGAAGGCTCTTTTATCACGTTAAAAGCCTTTTTGTATATTGCCTTAATTAACCTCTCGCTCTTTTTGGCCCTAAGGAAATTTTCCTTAGCCTTAGCCTTTTTAGGGTTTTCTTTAGCCCATTTTGCGTACTTCGAGTAGCGCGAATCTCCGGAGAAGTATCCTTTCCCATTGCAAGTCTAGTAAATCTTTTCCGAGTCGTTATTATTACCGTTTTTTAAGCTAGAGCTAAATGGTTTACCGGGGCTAGAATTCTAATTAAAAGAATATAACTCCCGTTTGCCCTTATCTTTCTTACTATTAAGTCTAAGCTTCTTAGAGGAGTTATAGTTTTTATTATTATTTTTGTCGTTTTGCTTCCTTTTTATATTATAGTTAAAATAATTCTTTTTATCTTCTGGAGGTTTTTAGATTATAATTTAGCCTTTTAAAGGTCCCGTAAAAGTATATCCATTATAAGAGGAAGAATTTTATTAGTTTTATTATACTATTGTCTTTTCGTAAAAGGGTTCGTAATAACGTTCGAAAGGGTTTATATACGGTTACTTTCTTTGCGTATTAATAAGTCTCGTTTGTACTCGCGTATGCGATTATAGACTTTTAATATTATCTCGTTTTTATTATTATTTTAAGTGAGACGCTAAAGCTTTGCGAAAGTATTTATTTCGCGTTTTTAAGGTAATACGATAAGATTATATACCCAAGACTTTTAATTTGCCTAGGATATTTAGACTCCAAAAGGGTTAATAGCGGAGGATTATAAAAGAAACTATTTATTCTTTACTTCCGAGTTTGTTTTAAAGCGTATTGCCGTGGTATTTACTTTTAATCGGTAGAAATTATACGTAAAAAGTTAAACTTTGAAAACGTTCTCCATAGCGTCGAAAAAGGTTTAATACTCTATAATATCCTTTCCTTCGTAAAATAGAGGGAGAGTAATAGACTTTGCCTAGCCTTCCCTTCGTATTTTAAGTCCGACGTCGAAGCCTAGAAAAAGGTCGAATATTTGGTCTGAAATAGGTGCTTCGAAAGTAGGTCAAACAAGCGTTTTAAGGGGAAGGTCGAAAGTTAGCCTTGGGTTTTAAAACGCGTTTTTAATCGGGAAGTTTCTAGAGGCTTTTCTTCTCTTGTTATTAAGAGCGCTTAACGCGTAAGGGCCACGAAGTTTATTAGCGGAGTTTCCCGGCCCTTGATCGTATTTGTCGCGAATATATTCTTTGCGAGGGGTTAACCCACCCTATTTAAGTTCGCGCTGGCGATATGCGTCGTTTTTAGCGTTAATTTGGGCCTATAAACGCTAAACCGTATTAAGGACTTAATTTAGGAAGTCTTGTTGTTCTTGTTATCGCGCAAGAAAGCGCTAGTTTACCTAGTCGGCGGAAGGGTCTCGAGGCTTTTCCTGGACGCGATTAGAGCTAATTAGAGACCTGAAAGATTTGCCTGGAGATTCAGTTGGAGTGTTTTTGTTTTTAACGCTGGGAGTAATGCTTGGAGTAGCGCTAAGTTGTTGTCCATGGTTTAAGGTTTGGCTAGGGCCTTTAGTAATCTGTTGAGGATTACTAGTAGCGGCCTTTGCGTTGCTATTTAGAGTCCTAGAGGTAAAAGATTCACTGTTTCCCCCAGAGTTCTGAGAGAGTTGTTGAGTTTAAGAGCGAAGGACGTTATTATTTGCTGAAAGAGGGCCCGTAAGAACTCTTTTTCCGTTGTTGTTATTGGTAGCCATAGCTTCGTGCGCGTTATTGTCGAACTTTTAACCCTTAAGGTAGAGAGATTAGAATGTGAGGTGTAGAATAGAAGGAGGTAATAATAGGTTAGATTAGTATTAGACTAATTTTTGTCTTTTTGCTAGAGATTTAGAGAGCCTTTATATATAAAATAACAGCCTAAGAATAACAATCGTATAGCCCCCGTAAGACCTCCTACGCTACGCGTAAGCTTACGCGAGCTCTATGTAGGTTATGGAGGCTACGCAGCCTTAGGTGGTGGCTGTAAGCCAGCCAGAGGCTGCGCTAGTAGGACACCCAATCCTACACGTGACACAGACGCAGAGATTGTCGTGCCGGAGATCAGGCCCCACGACCCAAACCCACCAGATGACCCAGTACTCGGGACCCTATTGATACGGAACATGTTGACTATTTCGCGGGACACGGGGAATTCAATTCCGAGCCCCCTTTGTCGACATACAATCCTTGGCTCGAGCCACCCGTCTTCTACCAGTCCCTTGAGCGGGTAGACCATGAAGACGCCCGACACGGAATCTCATCAAGGAACAGTTTCACATGGAGCGAGGAAACTGAGGCTTCTGATATGCCTGGCTTCACCCTCCCTCGTACGAATGTGGCCTCCAATCATCCAGCCAGAAGAACTGGGTCGAGCGACAGGGCGGGACTTCATCTATCTGACAGAATCTGGCCGACATTCTCAGCTACAACCGCTTCAACCTCCAAGGGAGGGCCCCTTTCTCCAGCCGCTGTCGCAGCACTACCAAAGAAGAAACTGGACGAGGAATAATTGGGCCCGGAAGGAAAAGGTGAATGCAGTGTTTGCATAGACGAGGTGCATATCGGCGACGAAGTAGTGATGCTACCCTGCAACCATTGGTACCATGAAACCTGTGCTGGCACTTGGCTTATCGAACATAATACATGCCCGATGTGCAGGAGAGCCATTGACGGCCACGCCGCAGCATCATATCCTAGCCACCCAAGTCACTCCTCTCTTCGGTTGGAAGGAGCAGTGGGTGAACGTCCATGGAGAGGGAGCGTGCGGTCTCGAATGCGCAATGATAACACTACATTATATTCAAGCAGCCGAACGTTGGATCAGCCACGATTTGTAGGCCGGAGCACACTGGACACCGACTACACATTTCGCGATCACCCATTGTACCAATATGTCACCTCAAAAGCTGATGGGCTGTACCACTGCCCTTGGGAAGGAGACGAGCGTTGCCAGCACAGACCGGAGAAGCTCAAAGCCAACTACGAGTAAGTCTCCTTGTTACTATTCCACCTGATGAATTCAAGTTGAATGTCTTTTCTAGCAAATTTGTTGACTCACACTTAAAGCCTTATCGCTGTAAAGTGGTTGCTTGTAAGAATAGCAAGTTCTTGTCGACTGCATGTCTCCTTCGACACGAGCGAGAAGCTCATGCGATGCATGGACACGGCGACAAACCCCACCTCTGCACGTACGTGGGTTGCGGCAGAGGTATTACCGGTAATAGATTCCCACGTCACCGGAATTTGAGGGATCATATGAAACGCTACCACAACGACCCCGGCACTTCCTCGAAACACAGGTTGCCAAGCGACGGAGACTCAACTCAACTTATTAATAGAGGCAAGAAGCGAAAACCCGAAGAACTTTTGGCCCCAAGGGCCAACAGATCTGCTAACGCAGATATCACCACACATGCTCAAGAGCGTAGCGCATTCGACAGGTACCTCCAGAATTAGCAGAGGCTTGAAGGAATCGTCAAAGAGTTGGAGAACCCATAGAATCCGGACACTATGATATTGCTTCACCAAGCTACAGAGTGTATTAAGGTGATGAATCAGATAACTCAACGTATTAATACTCCTTCGTCGAACATCATTCAAAGGGGGGAGTGAATTGACGGCTACTAAAATTACATGTCTAAATTTGGTCTTCGCACATATACGGGGGTTATTAGGAGCGAAGTCGAACTATTATGTTTGGAAGGGATACTTCAATCAACCCATCTCGTTTTTGCAGGTTTAGATTCACAAAAGCTCGGCGTTTCTTTCGTTTCTCTCCAAGTACGTCTTTTTCTGCCACCACCAAACTTTCTATCTCTGCCTGCGTCTCAAACACTTATCAAATTGAATATTGCATACCCGTATGATCAAGCCACTTCAATCTCGATCCGACTGTCGAATTCAACTCCGAAATGCAAGACTTGTCAACCTTTATTTCCCGTCAAAAATCCTCCTCGCAATGACTCGAACTCCGCCATCGTTATCTGGTGCCCCGCAACTTTGAGAATCAACCTCTCACCAGCCTCAAACTGCATTGCAGCAGGCCAAATCCAGATCGTCAACTCCACAATCTTTCCCTTAGGCACCAAATCTACCTTCGTATGATTGTGAGCAGGCCAATACGGTTTCGACAGCACGGGATCCAAAGCCCTGTGGCTCGCTCTCAGAATCCCAGTAGGGCC
>FJOG01000019.1:259051-282241 GCA_900073065.1 Phialocephala subalpina
TATTTTTGGATTTGCCTTTTTATTTTATCATTAAATAATTACTTGATTAAATTAATAAAGGTAATTATAATTTAATTAAAAGCTTATAAATAATTTAATATATTATATATATATTAACCAGGAAAATATTTATTATAAATTTGGTATAAATAAAGAAATTAGAAATAAAATAAATATTTAAATATAATATAAATAAATATAAATAATAATTATTTAACGACGGGAATATAAAGTTACTTCTAAATTATCACGAGCAAAATTCTAATTTCCAAGTAAATCGAATTACGTAAAAAAAAAATTTTTGGGAATAAATCTTATATTCAATCAAGTTTAACTTTAAAAGGTCCTATTTTAATGATATATACTCAACAAATAATATATTTACGTACTTTAAATAAACCTGCAGCGAGTCAAAGGGAAGAGGTCGAGAGAATTGAGCGGTTGGCAAAAGTTTACTGCCAGGGTCCAGAGCTGAATTATCATTTCTTCTGGAACACAGGCAATCGCCAAGGGAAGCAATTGACAATGTCGAGCAGCTTATCTCGAAACTCGTTGACGCAAAGTCGAGGTTGTTAGGGGCATCCAAAGATGCCAAACCTGGAGGTACTCAGCCTGAGATAGGCCGAGTTTCTAGGTTAGAGTCCAAGATAGTGACTAAAGTGTATGTCTCCAACGGAGTGTAAATCAAACTTTGCTGGCGATCCATTTAGGTGGCATGAGGGAGAGGGCGAGTATAAGATTAAGGAATCTTCAGCGATGAAAGTCCCAACAGAGATGGATCAGAGCCCCTTGGCCTCAGCTAACCACCTCCGAGCAGCCCGAATCTATCACCATCAAGAATCCATGGGAATTTTTCCGACTCATGTTCAAAGTATTCAATTCAATTATCAGCCCAAGGTGCAATACTCTAATTACAACAGAAAGAACCCCTTGAGTGTCAATCAATGCCAGTACTTCGGGCAGATGCCCTTCACCAGCAGCCAAGCTTCGTCTAAAGCATGAATGACTTCCTCCGGCAGCTGACCTTTCTCTAGATCTGTTAAGCTCTCTTCAAGCTGAGCAGTACTCGTTGCACCAACAATAATAGCATCGCCCTGTTCTTTCCTAAGCTGGGAATGATGCTTCAGCCAACGCAACGCGCACTCCGCCTCCGTAAGTCCATGTTTCTTTGCGGCTGTTCGGATGATATCCAAAGCATCGAAATAGGCGTCGTTCCAGTAGCGCTCACGGTGTAACGCACCCTTGCTAGGATCGAACCGCGATCCTGTGTCAAACTCTGCCTGATTGCGCTGGTAGCGGCTAGTCAGGAAGCCACCAGCAAGCGGCTGGAAGGCATAGAGAGAGATGCCATAGCGGCGAAGGCAAGGGAACAGTTCAGGCTCGATTTTGCGATGAAGCGCATTGTAGATACCCTGGTAGACCGTTGGTTTAATCCATCCATGTTTATCGCAGATCTCGCATATTTGTGCCACTTCCCATGCCATGTAGTTGCTGATGCCAAAGCGAGTAAAATAACCCTCCTTGTGCAGCTTGTCTACCTCGCCCAGTGTAACCTCGTAGGGTGTCTTTCGATCGGGTCCATGTAGGTAGAACAGGTCGATCTTGGATGCTTTGAGCGCCTTGAGGCTGCGCATGAGACCCCTACGTACGTCTTCTGGCTTGTGGGTGTATTGATCAATCGTGCTTGTGACGATGCCAAAGTTTGGGTACAGTTTTGTGCCCATTATGAGGCCTCGCTCTTCCCAATGGAGATCGCCAAGGAATTCTTCAGTTGTTCCATTGCCGTAACCACGGGCACTATCAACTTCCGTGTGACCATGTTTCTGAAAGACGTCGATGATCGCGGCTGCGTCTTCGCTTTGATGAACACGAGCGGCCAATGTGCCTTGCAAAGAATGTTAGTTGCCGAAAGCTCTAATTTTGCTGGGGCCATTGACTGACCAGGGAGGCCAAATGTCATGGAACCAAAAACGACCTTGAGGTCGTTACCTTGTGAGGCCTTCATATTTTCCAGGGTGCTGGAGTGTGAGCAACGAAAGAGTGTAGAAAGATGTGTTAATTGCCAGACTCTGTGAGAACTTAAGAAGTCTCCGATTCTCAATCCCGCTTCGAGTCGAGTCAATTTAAGTCCGGTCTTGAGGCCACAAAGCACGGAGATTGTTAAAGTCCGTCCTAAATATAAGCGACTTTTGTAGTCTCTTGGCCCTCACGCCGTATATTCTATTCGGGCAGCACTCAGTAGATAGAATGAAGGTTTAAGGCGGCATAAGGGCTGCGTGAGTTAAATTTCATACAAAACATCATAATGTGGATTTCGTGGCTTGCTCTCTCACGAACTAGTGAAGTCGTCCAACAGCCGAGCGGTACTTCGCATCGTTCGTATTAATGCAGGTGTCAGCAGTCTGCATACAGTGGGTTCCTGGTGGATTTCTCCGCCACTAACTTGGAACGTGCAAGAGGATGTGCGCACTTACCAGTTAAGCGAGCCCAACGAAGGTTAGCATCATAACCTTAAAATTTTTATTTTCCCAACTTTGAAAGCCCCACTAGTGCTTGCAGCAATTCGTGACCCACACAAACTAGAACTAATTAAAACTTTTTATACTATTTATACTATTTATCAAAATACTTTAAACTTAATAATAAGAGTATAGTATATTAATAAAAGACTTTTATATAGAAAAATCTTTTTTATATAAACTAATTCTTATTTAAATAAATATATAAAAAATAATTTTCAAAATATTAAAGAATTATATTAAAAAAAATACTATAAATAGAATTACTTAGTTTTCTAACTTGAGTACTCTGAAATGACTCTGGAAATAAAGTATTAAAGAAGATAATAATAATATCAATTTCCTATTAATATTTATAATTTTATTTATTTCGTTTATTAATTTAAATTTTTTTTATTAGTAAAAATAAAAAATATTACAAGTTCTAATATAAAATTGATATTAACATCGTTATTTTTAATAATAAAATTTTGAAAGTATTTAAAAGCATTTGGATTAAAAAACTTAATAGTTCTATTTATAGTATTTTTTTTTATATAATTTTTTGAAATCTTGAAAAAAATTTATATATTTATTATAATAAAACTTAGCTTACATAATTATAAAGTTTTTATATAAAGCTTTTAGATATATACAATGAATCTTAATATAAAAAGATTTAAGTTTTTTTATTAATAGTATAAAAGGTTTTAATTAGTTCTAGTTTGTGTGGGTCACGAATTGCTGCAGGCGCTGGTGCCCCGTCAAATCTTCTATGCCTGATCATGACAGGAGAAAGGAAAAGAAAAGAAAGATCTTCTAGTTCATGTAGTCAACGGTATTCTTTAGCCATGTAAATTGCATGCTCCGCCTTCCCATGCGATGTCGGCTCTGTGCATGGCAGTTTTAGCGCAGCACGTTGTCCCGGGGTTGTAACAAAACGCTTGGTTACTCGATCTCGTGCCATATGAGCTTATCGAAATCTAAATGCTTCTCACCACGCCGTGACCGCCAACTATTTGTTGATTCAAAAACTTCCCTGCACCCTCGAACTGTCCACCCCCATCGCTTCAAGAATTCATCCGTGGCTTCCCACCCAGCAGGATCCCATGGCTCGCCCCAAACAATCATCCCCACTTCACACTTCGAAGCACTAAAGAAACCAACTAGATCCCCACAGAGTTCCATATCGTCGAAGTCATCCCCTGCGCGCAGGAGATTATCTCGCATTTGTGGAATAGGTAATATATCAATCCAAGGATGGTGAGGAAGTTGACGTTGGAGTTTAGTGGGACGAAGAGACCATGGGAGGGCAGGGACATGATATTGGAGAGTCGAGGCATCGCAAAAGGGAGAAAGAGCGTCGTCGTCAGTGCTCTCCGCAGAGTAGCCGAGGGTTCTTGCGTTGCTACTTATAGCTCTAAGGACATTGAACTTGACTAACGTGAGTGAAAGATCGGCTCCTGGGGAACCCATCATTCCACTGCTCGTCGCCCATTTCTCGAATTGAACTATCAGATCCCGGGCCTGGAAAGCATTCGGATTGCAGATAGATAAGGTTCTTGCGACTTCGGAGACATCTATCTTTGATGATCTTGCTGCTAAATCGAACAGATGCCATAAGTTGGTGTCCTTGGATGTCGGCGAGTATACTGCGCTGGAACTGTCCGATTTGTTACTTTTGGACTCGGTATCAAGGCGACTCTCTCCTGCCCTTTCAGCAGCTCGCTTTTCTGGCGAGGAGGGTTGTGTATGGCTAGATTGCTTGTGCTTCGCCTTGCGTTGTCCTGGATGCCGCGTTAGTAACTGATATATTTTATATATAGTTCGATCAGCCTATTGGTAGAGTCCGCCCTGATACTACGATACCGTGAATACTTACTGCAAGCTCTCTGAAATAACCTATTCTGGCGCTTTCTTCGCTCAGCTGGGCTAGACACACCGGTCCAGTCATCTTCAGGAGCAAATATCCTCTCTTGTTGAGGCATGCAGCCGATCATAATTAGTGGTCTGCACGGGCATTCAGGCACGCTTTCCTCCTCTCCTCCAGTAAAAATGGAACTATTATCCATAAAAAGGCTCTCAAACCATAATACCTACAAAACTTGGGCGAGAAGCGGCCACAGTATTGGCAGAATTAGAGTTGGACAGGTCGAGAATCAAATTGGAGATGATTTCGCTGGGATATGCAAGTTGCTGACAGCTGGGGAGACAGTCGTCTTATTCCTGACCCGGCTTTATCGGTGACGAATGACGCTAAACCCACCACTGCACTAACTCGTGCAGGGAACTCCGAAAGCCTCGGCCGAAAATGCTTGCCGCCAAGCCCATCTCCTGCAGATCATATCAAACTCTACAATAAACTCAAAACTGCTTCAAACCACAATTTAACGGAGTTTACAGTGTTAATACCACACAATGTCATTCGGTATCACCTCACTCCATAGCCACGATATATAAAAAGTTCAATGAATCGTTCAGAGAGTCTTCTACGTGTGGACACATCCACAACAACCTACGCCTCTTCCATTGCATACATGCTTGATCGTATCAGACCCTTTGTCATATTTCATCAAGCAGCACCTTTCCTAAATTTCTTGACTTCGCAACTATGTCTCAAGTCTGGCTCATTACAGGCTCGTCCTCTGGATTCGGATTCTCTCTAGCCCGTATCGCGTTGCGCGCTGGGCACAAAGTCATCGCTACATCTCGCAACCCATCTAAGACTCCTAAGCTCGTCTCTGAGATCGAATCTCTAGGCGGCAAATGGCTCGCTCTCAATGTGTGCGATCCCAACATTGCAGACGTGATTGAGCATGCCGTCGCAGCTTATGGCCAAATCGATGTCCTGGTCAACAACGCCGGGTACTCATTGCTAGGTGCTTTGGAGGATATGAGGTGAGTTTACTCTCATGGTAGTTGTTTGAATAGGTACCTAACATCAAATCAGTGACTCAGAAGTGCGGGCGCAGATGGAGACGAATTTCTTTGCTCCTGTCAAGATCACACAGTTGCTGTTGCCGAGCATGCGTGCGCGCAAGAACGGGACTATTGTCAACATTAGCAGTGTCGGGGGGATTTCTGCCCTACCAACAAATGGCCTCTATGCGTCGTCAAAATTCGCTCTCGAAGGCATGCTCCTATTCCTCTCCACTGTGAGTGGCCAATTCTGACGATCAGTAGCTTTCACGGAGTCGTTGTCTGCAGAAGTCGCCCCGTTCAACATCACTTGCTTAATCGTCGAGCCAGGCGGGTTCAGGACTAACTTCCTCAACTCTTACGTGACGACGGCCAAACCATTAACCAAAGACTATGAGGGGACCATAGTTGAAAATGTCCTAAAGCTCTTTAGCCAGCTGCATGGGAAGCAGGGCGGGGATGTAGAAAAGGGTTGTCAAGCAATTTTTGACGTCGTCACTGGAACGGGAAGCGCGGCTGGAAAGGAGCGGATGCTGCGTTTGCCGCTGGGAACTGACGCCGCCGGTCTTATCAGGCAGAAAGCGGAAAGTTTAATTGATATGTTGGATAAGCAAGAGGACATTTGGTCGAAAACTAATGTTGTTGAAGATTCCTGACATTGGTCCGAGCTGCTGTCCAAGCAAGTACCGCTCAAAATTCTACCTTTCTCGTGTCCAAAGAACATATCAAATACACTCAATTGAATTACAACTTGGCATGCACTCGTCTAAAGGCCATTTAAGATCATAGCTCCAAACCATTAGCCAGGCCCTTGGAAATTCGCCAAGCCAGACTTCAGCACCGAGGCAAAGGATTGTAGTTGTCTGACAGACGGATCGTCAATGATTTTCATCGTAGTAGAAGATGTTCACGAAGGCCTAGGTCATTATCAGCTTGCAGTTATACTTAGCGTACCGTCTTACTTACGAGCAAAAGGTAATTCAGAGCACTCCGCCGTCCATATTGGTAAGGCGGGCACCAGTTTCATTGCTAACCACTAGGTTATACAACTTCTCCAACATCCATTACGCCAATACTCCTCGATTCAGCGCCCCGGCTCGCATCACCGCCGTAAACTGCACTGTCAACTGTGGTAGCCCCCGAGATGATGTGGATAGTCGGAGGCGACTATGTACCTGGAGACAAAAACGTAACAGGTGATCCTTCAGGCTTGATAGCGCGGCCCCAGACCGACGGATCCGATGGGACAGTCTTCGCTGCCACTAACTATCGCCTCGGCCTCTTTAGTTAGATGTAGGACCATAGTACCAAGCGTACGGTGGGATCTCCAATGTTAGCCCGCATGATCAGCAATATGCTTTAGAATTAGTTTACGAAGATATCCACCTTTTCGGAGATCGTAATCTAGTTTCTATCTTCGGAGAATTAACTGGTAGAGGGTTAATTATGCACTAGATTACTGCACACGGATCCACCTCTTGGCGTCCCGTTCCAGCGGGCCATGCCGCAAGCTCCAACCTTCCAGGTTTTGCCTCAGACTAACGCCCAAGATGTTTGTTTCTCCAAGTCCCTACAATGGGTATCCATCCTCAATGGATCAAATGTTGCAAATCTCGAGCAGCTGGAATGGCTCCCCTTCGACGTGCTGTGGAAGGTGAACCAGATTACCACCTTATTTTTTTTTCGAAGTCCACGATTGCCAAAAATCCGGACTAGCACCCTTTCCATATGCGTAGCATATTTTGTCAGCCATCCACTTGGCTTATACCAAGAGGAGAAATCGCGTATTACATGGAGCTGTACTCTCATATGCTGTATATAACTCCTGTGAAATGTTGTGTTGGAATTATATAACCCCCTGTATTTTCTACAACCGCAGTTGTCGCCGTCAAACTATCTACCTGCCTAGCCATCCTCCCAAAGTCTCTCAACTAACAACCTTCACGGCCTTATACGGTGTAACCACAACAGTTCCAAGCAAACCCTCATCTTGTGGCAGGCGGACCCACGCCGGAAGAACCGGCCCCGACCCACTAATCAACAACTCATCCCAAATTGTCCTCAGTACATTTGCCAGCGTTGTCGCCGCCACAGCCTCAACCAAATTCTCTCCTTGGACTAAGTAAGACGTGATATCTGCCTTTGCGGAGGTAAGATCCACTGGCGGAAGTTGGTGTCCGTTGATAGACACGCTAAGGGATTGCACAACCGGTCCAAAGTCGATGATAGCACCATAGTCTTTGGTGCTCGAACGCCAATTAAATGACGTACTGTAGTAGCCGATGCCAGATTTGTTAGCAAGCTCTAGGATCTGCGTCCACGGGAGGAGGATGGGGAGCTGGTGAGTTTTGTTCGTACGGACGCCAAGGGTGTTCGCATCTGAGAGGTCCGCTGGAGGATCCCATGATTCGGCGACCAAGGTCCAATTGCCTAAATTGAATGCTGCTGGAGTGCCGTTGCTGTTAAGGGTGTATTGGACCGAGTCGGAAGTCGTCAGAGTGAATGTAGAGGTCGTTGCCTGCACTTTGGCAATAAGCCCGGTGGATTTAGAGTAATTATAACTTAAAACAGGAACAGACGCAGAACTGACATGAAGAGAGGGTATATATTCAGCCCACTGCTGTGCATTTGAGGTGAAGGCTACGAGGACTGTTTGTCCGGATGCCAATTTCAGACTGATTGTTGTATACCCAGATGTGATTGCATATTCCAACACCGGGGAGATGACACCCGTCCAGATGTCGAAGTAGAAAGGTGTACCCACACTTGCGAATGAGGCGGTGCCTGCGCTACTATTGCCATCGTTGTACACCAAGAAGTAATTCGTACCATCAGGAGTCTGTCGCCAGGTGGTGTACCAAACGGAGTTCGCGGAGACTTTTGTAGCAGGTTGAATGCCTATCGCGCCTAAAGTTACCAGTAATGATCCATTAGCAATCTGATGGACATTGCTAAGAGGGATAATACTGGACGGCGTGGACGCTACATATGCCTCACCTGTCGTGTTCTAGCTCGCAAGAGTTGTGGGCAGTCCGCCTATTATGATGATGGGCAGCCCTTCATAGTCATAGTCTGCGAGCTTCTGAACTCCAGTTACCGTGAGTATGTTGCCTTGTTCTAGAACTAAAGCCTTGTATGCCGACCCGGATGGAGATAACACTCCATTAGACACTATTGCTTGTGGTAATTGAAAGTTTTCGGGTGAAAGATATTCGTAGGTATAGCCTTGTTAGTCATGTCAGGAACCACTCCGGCATTTCTAGAAGGTAAGGTGTGCTCATACCTGCGCTGGTTAACTCCGTTAAGTTATCAGATCTGCTACACTGCAGATGAAGTTGGTTTATCCCAGAAGGCTAGGTCGATCTTTGGCGTTCCTGACTGTTGAATGAACTGGGTTCGGGCGACGGCATCCATGAATTCTCTGTAACCATGTTCCCAGGCTGGCTGGTGACGTGAGTGCATTTCTGCGAAATTGTAGTCAAAGGAGGTAAATCCTGGCCATGTTGTATTTGGGTAATTGTAAGAGAACGGAGAACCATGGAAAACTATCATGTTGATGCCAGCTGCGAATGCTCGGTTTGTCAGTCTGAGCAGACTCCGAAGGGTAAGTTCGTAGACTTCAAGGATAACAGCTCCGAGTTCACATGAGATGATGCGCTTCTCAGCCAGATGTGCTGGCCCGACGTACTGCCTGTACCGGTCGACTACGAAGGTCAGTCACGAAATCACGCGCAGTGTAAGGGAAACTTACTATCATCTTGAAAACCAAGGCTCCTATTAATTTGATCAACAAAATCACTGACAGTATAAGAACTTTCGATACGTGCTCTGTCTCTAGTGCATCCACAAGAGGAACGATCTGCAGCATATCTACCGGTAGGTTATACTGTTGTTATCAATATTGGTAGAACCAAAATAGGCTACGATGTCGGATGATTGGTACTTACTCCAACTTGAGCCGAGAACTAAAGGCCCAGATAGTCGTGGGACCATCGTTCGAAATGTTCGATGTAAGTACCATATAGGTGTGTCAATGTATTTCGATAGTCTGCGACATATCCTTGACCTCAGTCCAAAGCGTCGGTGATAAACGAGATGGAAGATATGTTAGTGGACACGGTAGGGGAAACGGAATTGCCATTATTTTGAGAAAGAAGCAGAGTATATGGGCCGATGTCATAGCCGTGCATCGACTTGAAAGTCCGAGACAGAGCCGGTGTCTAGAACACCACGGCAGGTATTTCAACACTATCTTCCCAAACTGCATGCCCTCGTCAGTAGTACGGTATGCGGGTGAAAAATTTAGACTCTTACTATAATTACCAATCTCCATAAAGAGCTCCTTGACACCATTGATAAGGATAAACTGCTCCAAGAAATCTGTCATAACTTGAGCGCCATTGGGTGAGAAGTGATCAACCGCGAAAGATCCGTTTTTAATGAAGCTCGTTGGGTTCGGTCCGGCTATACAAGCTCGCGCAAGTGTCAAGTGGTAGAAGGAGGCGTATACGATGAACTCTATTGCTAAGCTATTCACGGGGAATGATAGCGAGATAGTCCCGTCGGGGTTTGCTTTGTGCGTAACGTCGGTCAAACTATTAGCAGCGAGAGTGTACGTTATGTAAGAAATCGTTTCGTTAAAAAAAGGTAGTCCTCCGTGACATTTACCTGGCTCACATTAACTATCATAGCGGTGGTGATCGACACCAGTGTCCCGGATCCCCATCCGGGCACTTCGCCATTGAACGTGCCACCAGGCTCTACAGTGGCATTGAAAGAGATCTGCTAGCGTCAGTTAAGTAGCATTTTATCATTTAGATCCGAAGGCTAACCAATTCATATGAAAGTCCCGGGTTATCAGGTTCTGCTGGGGCACCTTGTCCCGATTCTGGACCCATGCAGAAATCCATAATGAGACCATGGTCTTTAGTGGCTTGAGCCGCCGCTTTCAGGATTTCATTGTACGCAGGTGTACCAAATCCATAAATATCCCAATCGGTGGATGCATTCCCATCCTCACCTCCGTACTGTACCAATCAGTTATTACGTCTGCCCGAGATGCGGGCATAACCCTACCATATAATAGTTTAGAAGTTCTATGCCACCTGCACCAACATCTCCGATGCCTTCGATGTCGGCAGCCACGAGGCTGGGATCAACGCTTGCATCTGGAAGCCTGGATAAGTCTCAGTGATATTGATCGAATACTATGCTTTGGAATGTCACTTTACCAGTATCTGAATTTAGGCCGCGCATTAACGCTTGGATTTGAGAACGTGCCTGAAAAAAGATGTATTAACAGAGAGAACTCAAAATTAGACGTGAATTATGGCCGTACCAGCACCTACCACGGTATTGATACTTGCATCAAGGTGGCTTTTAGGCAGCGCAAGTGTCTCACGGAGAGAGCTAGCTGCTAAGAGCAGACCAGTTTGAGTCTAATAGTTGTTAGTCTTCTTCTTTAACAAGTACTTACTGCAGAGGTGTCTCACGGCAAGACGCATAGCTTAATCTAAAGGGAAGTCAGCAGACAGAAATCAATAGTCGTGGCATGCTGATTTAATTTGTAGTACAGTAGACCAGGGCAACGTATTTACAGAGGCCGAAGCATTCCCAAGCATTCCCCTCCCCTCCCCTCTGGCAAAATGCATCTTCATCCATAATCCGGATATAGCTCGGTGCACATTGCGCCGGGAAGACGTGGGATATAGTGACAACAGGTGAATGACCACCGTGAGCAACCCACTTCAGGGTCGGGGCATCATGCTTCAAGCTGCATCCCGCGATCAGTGGTTGGGGAAAGAAATAGCGGCGAGCAATACACCGAAACCTGGGGTTTCAGAACCAGGTTTCAGCTTGAAAAACGGCGAAGATAACAGTTACTTACCACTTTACACACCTTGATAGTACGCAGGAACTGCGACCCTAGACGGATGCCAGGGGTCTCCTTAACATGTCGTCTCCCTACAAACCGACAGCACTTGCCACTTACCCCGCTCTCAAATGCAAATGACTTTTGGAAGGGGGGGTTGTTTCTTAGAGTCTGATTAGCCTCTAGATGAGAGGCCATTTGCAATTCTGGAGAGGACATTGATTTGGAGGTTTCGATTTTGCGCTTCCCGTAAGTGAGTTCTCGGATATAATGCGAAGTACGAGGAGCCGAACTGCTAATTAACCGGACGCTAAACCTCCCAACCGACATATGGATAGAAGGTAGATCGACATCTGTTGTTAGTAATCTCGTGATAATATTTGACTGATTTTGGCGTTTCTCGGCCCCTTTCACGGTCATTTATCTCGAAAATGCATGATCTACTGCCGGTGAAGCGGGGTATCGACTATATTCTGCAGTTTGCGGTTGATGCTCTCAACCGAATCGAGGCTGAGCTCTGTCCGTCTGCGCCTGCCCGATAATTCGGGGCAATCTAAGGCGAAGCTAATCTGTACAAATAATTGCGATTTGTAAAATTTTGACGGTGAATATTCTCTCAAAATTCACTTCCGTTTTCAAACCATTAGGCACGGCTACGGGGTACGCAACGCTCGGCCTCTCGACCTTCACTGTCTTGCCTCTGATATCATCTTTCCTCACCTTCGTTCACGGAATATCTGGTTTCCAGCCCTATCAAAGAAGCAAAGATGTCCGTTCTACTATTAATTGGGAGTCCGCGTTTCAAAAAGCCAACGCCTTTGTGGCGCAGTTGAATTTGACTGAGAAAGCCGGCATGGTCACAGGCAACATCTTCGGCGCTTGTGACGGTAACATAGTGCCAATTGAACGGATCGGATTTCCTGGACTTTGTCTATCAGATGGCCCAGCAGCTGTGAGACCAGCGGATTTAGTCAGCGTATTTCCTGCCGGGTTGACCGCTGCAGCGTCTTGGGATAGAGATCTCATATACCAACGCGGCTTATTTCTAGGCTCTAGGTTCAAAGAAAAGGGCGTACATATCATGCTAGGGCATATCACATCATTCTACCGCTGTTGACAAGTTGCTGATTTCCGATGTCGTAGGCCAGTTGCTAGGCCGCTTGGTAGGCATCCCCTCGGAGGCCGCAATTGGGAAGGGTTCTCACCGGATCCGTATCTGACTGGGCTAGCGATAAATGCTACTATTCGTGGTATCCATGATGCCGGCGTTCAATCGTGCTCTAAGCATTTCATTGGGAACGAACAGGAGACTCAGCGAAGCAACAGCATCTCGGCGGACGGAACTAGCATTGACGCCATTTCTTCCAATATTGATGACCGGACGCTGCACGAACTATATCTCTGGCCATTCGCCGATGCTGTCAAAACTGGAACCGCCTCCGTTATGTGCAGCTACAACCGGATTAACGAGACGTATTCTTGCGAGAACTCGGAAGTCTTGGCAGGCATTCTGAAAGATCAATTGGGCTTTCAGGGATATGTTATGTCTGACTGGTTCGCGACGCACTCCGGAGTCAAGTCAATCAATGCTGGCCTGGACATGACTATGCCAGGGCCCATCGATCAAAATTCAATTAATACAGGCACAAGCTATTTTGGAGGAAATATCACGGAGGCAGTGAATAATGGGAGCGTGTCTATGACAAGATTGGATGACATGGTGCAGCGAATCATGACTCCGTACAATCGGGTCACATTGAAACTCGTCACGTGAGGTGACATTCGGCTATATAGCCGAATGCTACCTACCCCACCGCACACACAATATCTTCTCCATTCTCTTATAGAATCCTTTCAAACTTCAAATCATGGGAGTCGCACTAAGGGTGAAGAATGCTCACCTTACAGAGCGTGAAAAAGAACGTATTTTAACGTTAAAAGATGAAGGACATAAATCTACCGCGATTTGGTTCAAAACAGGGATACCCCGCTCTACCGTCTCTTCTTTCATCAATCGCTATTCTAAAACCAATGGCTCTACACTTGCAAGAAAGGCCGGAAGTGGGCCGAAGAAAAAACTCTCGGCTAGAGCAGCAAGGACTTTGGTACGCACTACTATAATAGAGCCAAAGATGACCTTAAAAGCGCTCGGAACGCCGTCCAAATCTGGGAAGCGACTTAACCACTATACGGTCTCCAAAATCCTCAAATAGTATGGCAAAGCAAAGCGCCGGCCTCGCAAAAAGCCCTACTTGAGTCCTTTGCATAAGAAGAAGAGAAGGGCTCATTGCCGGAGCGAGCTTAAGCTCAAAAGGAACCCGAGGAAGGTGTGTTGGAGTGATGAAGTCACATTCGAAATAGGAGCAGACGGAACTATATTCTATGTGACTAGGGGGGCTGGGAGGGATCAGGAGTATGCCGACAAGAATTTGAGACCTTCTTTTAAGAGTGGGAGAGTAATTGTGGGGGTGTGGGCTTGTTTTTGTGGAGACGAAATTGGACCTATTTATATCCTTCCGAAAGGACACAGCATGAACTCCAAACGCTACTATTGGGTACTCCAAAACCATTTCATTCCATTCTACGATAGAATGAGAGAAAAGTATGGAGATGAGGTTGTTCTATAACAAGATGAGGCTTCTTGGCATACTGCCAAACTTATTACTTGATATTTGGAGAGTAAGCAGATCAATAGGATGCTATACCCTCCATAGTCTCCAGATTTTAACCCCATTGAAAATGTGTGGAAAGTATTGAAAGATAAGCTTGGGGGACGCAAGCATAGGCTCAGAAATAGGGCAGTTTTCATAGAAGCTTTGTTGGAGGAATGGCGTCAAATGGACAGGAATTTCCTCTTAAAGCTATGTGATTCTATGCCCGGGAGATATAAGGCATGTCTTAAGAATAAGGGAGGAGCAACGAAATACTAAATGCCTTCATTTTGAGCCTATATAGGCTAAATTTCATAAGAGAATAGAAGAGATATTTGCGAGTGATAATGGGGTGTGCTTTTTTCACGTGACGAGTTTTAACCGAACCCGATTGTACTTCTTGCTGGAACAAGATCGAGATTATCCCACGGTAGATCCTTCCGCATATTTCGTCCTCGCAGCCACGTATGGACTTTCTTTTGGGATTGAAATCCCCGCCCGTGATGTTCGAGGTAACCACTCAAGCTTCATACGCACACTTGGTGCAGCCGGGACCGCCCTTCTCAAAAACGACAATTCTACACTCCCTCTCAAGTCGCCCAAGAATATTGGAGTTTTCGGTAACGACGCCCCAGATCTCACTGATGGCCTCACATTCATCGATCCGGAGGTTCCGAGTAGATTCGACGTCGGCACTCTCGATATTAGCAGTGGCTCCGGGACAGGACGTCACACATATACCGTCCCCCCCCCCCCCGGACGCCATCAAAGTCCGTGCTGCTCTCACCGGAGCGAGAGTCCAATACATCACTTCCAATACCCAGCTCGCCGCTAACAACTTTATTAGCATCTATCCCACTCCCGACGTCTGTCTCGTGTTCCTGAAAACGTTCTCACAGGAGGGCTATGACCGACTATCCTTCGAAGCTGATTGGAACTCCACTTTAGTAGTAAATAATGTAGCTTCTCGTTGTCCAAATACCGTGGTTATCACGCACTCAGCAGGCATAAACACCATGCCCTGGGCCACGCACCCCAACGTAACCGCTATCTTGGCCGCACACCTCCCTGGCGAAGAGACCGGTAATGCAATCGTGGATATCCTCTGGGGTGACGTAAATCCATCCGCCAAGCTCCCTTACACAATTCCCGCCGATGAAGCCGACTACGATATCCCGGTAGTCAATCTCACAGATATGACCGACCTAAATGGCTGGCAGTCCAACTTCACCGAGGGGCTGCTGATTGATTATCGACATTTTGATGCATTGAACATTACGCCGTTGTATGAGTTTGGTTTTGGTCTTAGCTATACGACTTTCAACATGCCTTCGCCGCTCGTTATTTCCCCCTACTCCGCATCCAAGAACCTACCTTTCGGACACCCCCCTATCGGACACTTTTTATAATTGAGTTTTATTCAACCAAAAATTTATATAATTATAAAAGCTTTTTTATTTTATGTTTTTGATATATAAAAGTATAATTTATTAAAATTTAAAGTTATTTTAAAAATATTTCATTAAATAATATTTATTTTTATATTTTTTAAGAATTTTTATATATTTACGAATTAAATTAGAANAAATTAATAAAAGAATTCGAGAAAAATAGTTAAATATACTTTATATTAAGATAAATTCTTATATATAATATATAAGAATTTTTTATTAATAATAAAAAAGTTTAATTAAAAATTATTAAAAATTTATATAAAAAAATTTAAAATTAAAATTAAAATAACTATTAATAGAAATCTCAATATATTGCAAATATGGACCTATATTAATACTAGATATTTTTAAAGAAAAAATTAGCTTTTTCTATTAATATTTGCAAAAGTTATTTATACATTTGTAATATTTAAAAATTTATATATAAATTATATATAAATTGAAAATTTCCATTTTCGAAGTTTAATTACTTAATAAGTAAAAATAAAATTCCAAAAACAATTAGTAACTTTTCTAGTTTATATATAAAGGATACGTATTTTTAATTTTATCAATTTTTATAAACGTTTCGTAGAGTTAATAAAGGGTAAAAATCGCGATTTTTGGTGTAAAAGGTGTCCGATAGGGGGGGTGTCCGGAAGGTAGGGGTGTCACCTTACCGAAGTTTTGATGTGGTCATACCAGATCCCCTAGATTCTCCTTTTGGTGAAGGCTTTAATTTTTGGCCAATACGATCACACTGCCAGTAGAAGTGGATGTTTGCATAAGTTCGGACTTTGCGGACCTACTTAGCCGGCAGGAATATCGCGGATCTTCCCTTCCATTTGTCGAGATATGAACTGCAGGGACTAGTACTACCCCGCCTTGGTTTAACTCTAAAATTTTCTCTCAGGTTTCAGCGAGATTTTTAACGTTTAAGGAAAGGGGAAAGGGGGAAGGGGAGGGGGTGGAGGGGAGATGGTAGTCTTTAACGTAAAGTTCTAACAGCAACAAGCGACAATCAATGACGTAACAGTGGACTTGCCATAATATGATCAATTCAAGGCTATTCTGCCACACATTAAAATCCGTTTCCTGCATTAAACCGGTTTTGCTCATTAAACATCATGCTATATTAAATTCAATCCGCTCGTCGAAATCTTAGTTCTCACTAATTCTACTTGTGGTACTTCATTCCACTAGAGCTCACTGAACGAAAATCTACACCTCAAACATCTCTACGAATACCAATCCGCACCTCTCAAAATGTTTCAATGGCCAGTCGCTCCAGAGCCCCCAACTGAACTGGGCCGCTACCGTGTGCTTTCATCCACAGCCGGCGTGCGAGTCTCTCCCCTCCAGCTCGGAGCAATGTCCATCGGCGTGCTTAGTCCTCCTTCATGGGCAGCATGGACAAAGAGGCGTCCTTCAAACTTCTCGACACTTACTTTGAAGCCGGCGGAAACTTCATTGACACGGCCAACAACTACCAAAATGAGCAATCAGAGGCCTGGATCGGCGAATGGATGGCTACGCGCAAAAACCGCGACCAAATTGTCATCGCGACCAAGTACGCCACAGACTACAAATACTGGGAGTTGGGGACCGGGAAAACTCCGAACCATTGTGGGAATCACAAACGAAGTCTTCATATGAGTGTCCGAGATTCCTTGAAAAAGCTACAAACGGGTTGGATCGATATTCTGTATCTGCATTGGTGGGACCACACAACCTCCATCGAAGAGATCATGGACAGCCTACATATTCTCGTTCAACTAGGAAAGGTCCTGTACCTCGGTATCTCTGATACTCCCGCATGGGTTGTCAGCGCAGCAAACTATTACGCCAAAGCTAGTGGCAAGACGCCATTCAGCGTTTACCAGGGCCGTTGGAACATCTTGCTACGCGACTTCGAGCGGGATATTATCCCTATGGCGCGACATTCCGGGATGGCTCTTGAACCGTGGGATGTGCTGGGCGGTGGTAAATTCCAGACCAAAAAGCAAATCGATGAGCGCAAAAAGAGAGGCGAAGGTCTTCGAAGCATGTTCGGTTCAGAGCAAAGTGAAGATGAAGCGTAGATGAGCGCAGCTCTTGAGAAAGTGGCATCGGAACAAGGCACTAGGTCTATAACGGCCATCGCCCTCGCATACGTCATGGCCAAAGCACCGAACGTGTTTCCTCTCGTCGGCGGAAGGAAAATTGAGCATTTGCAGGACAACATCTCAGCTTTGAAGATTAGACTAACGAAAGAGCAAATCGAGTATTTGGAAAGTGTCAAGCCAGCTCATGTCAGGTTTCCAAATGACTTCATTGGTGAGGATCCAAAGTTGTCTGGCAAACCTGGTGGTCTTCTTGCTGCGTCTTCCCCTATGGAATTTGTTGTTGCTTCTAAGCCCATTGGGTATGAAGATACATAGGAATGGCTGCGCAGAGCAGTCTATACGAGATGAAACTTTGGAAGCGTTCAGTGAGAGTTTTCAGTACAGGGGTCGCACAAATTGATAAAAGCACTGAGAGTACCAAAAGACTATTCCGTTTGATTTTAACATGCTTGGTTGGGTCATTCATTATACCAGTTATAAGGAGAAGAGCCTTGCAGATATTGCACGCGTAAACACTACTGAATGGAAGATCTTGATGAACGTCCAGAATTCCGGGCACAATAACAGTTCAACCGACTTCCAAATCAATAGTATAATCTCCACACCCGTTCACACACACATCTCTACTTCTCAGTAACATGAACAATGATCTTCCCTCTAGTACGTCCCGTCCTTAACTTCTTGAATGCTTTTGGGGGGTCCTCCCACTTGAATACCTGATCGATAATAGTCTTTGCCTTCCCCTCCGCTAGTCATTTACCAATTTGCACATAGTCCTCACTCCTACTCTGTACCCTCACAAAATGAAAACGTCTGCGACCACCACCCAGAAAAGCCGGTTGAAGCATCCTGCGAACCATGGTACCCATAGCAGCAAACGATGGCTGTATACCAACTTGCACGAAAGTTCCGGCCGGCTTGAGGAAGGCTTCGTTGTTTTCGTATAAGGCAGGGCTTCCGACATTATCGACCACAAGGTCAAAACTTGGCCCTTTTTCTTCAATTCTGAGACAACGTCGGCTTTCTTGTAGTCCAAGACCTCATCTGCCCCAAGACCTTTACATAATCCAACGTTGGCGGTTGAGCAGGTCGTCGTGACCTGGGCTCCTAATGCCTTAGCGAATTGAATCCCAAAAGTACCGACTCCACCACTGCCACCGTTTATGAATACGTTGGACCCGGGCTTGACGACATCTGGCAGCAGAGATTGATATGCTGTTAATGCAGCTGTGCCTGCGCCTGCGGCCTCATCCTTCTCAACACCTAAGGGTAGTAGGGCACATTCCGCGGAAGAAATAATAGTGAATTGACCAAGTGTGCCGAAATTAGATGCCTTTCCAAGCGCTCCGAATACCAATTGCCCTTCCTTCAAGGCATTATTGGACGCATATTTTGCAACGACGCGGCCGCAGAAATCGAGGCCAGGGCTAGCAAGTGTTTTGATGCTGAGCTTCCCAAGCAAACCTGACTCAAGAAGCTTGTAATCAACGGGGTTGATGAAGGCTGTCGTGACTTCGATGAGTATCTGGTCTTTAAAGAGCGAGGATTTGTTAGGAGCAGGTGCAAATGCTTTGAGAACCAATGACTCCTCAAGTTTGCCACCAAGGGTTGTATATTGCCAAGCTTTCATTGTCGAATCCATCACGAGTACTTCGTAGTTGACGGTAGTTTGGGTTTCACTGGGGTCAAGAACAGGTTCGAAGTGGTTTTCGTGTTGATTAGAAATGCAATTCTGTTACTAGTATCAGAATTGGAACCCGGAGACATTTCAAGCAATAACATACCACGTCGGTTGAATATTGAGCCGAGCCCTGAGCTGGATAGAGCCTAACTTAAAAGGGGACTGAAAATCTCGTACGGAAGTACGGAAGGGGTTAGAAGAAACTAGCATTACCCTGCCTGCCTCCCAACGACCTAAAATGATTGATAGCGTTTGGATTTATGGTTTTATGGGTCGGAACCATGCGACAGCTTCTCTGAGCGGCCCGGTCGGCCTTTTGGGACAAGGTGGCATGGGGCAAAATGTGGTCTGTGTATCAGGTCCAGGTGCCAGTAGAAGGTTCAATAACCTCGTCAGCCCTTGAATGTCCACCAGAACTGTGGTTTCTATTTGCTAAATCCATTGTCAACTCCCTTATAGAGGTCGGACGCATCCAGGGGATAGTTCAGACAGATATCTGGGATGCATGGGTAGCTTGGCTCAGCTCCTTCTCCTAGAAGTTACCAGTGCCGAAACCCAAAAGTCTCCGAAAACAACATTTAAGGAACTCAAGACTCCCCGAAGCCGATTCTCCAAACCCAAAACAACTCTTCGCCAAGCCTAACCCTCGTACTCGGACCACAGCCCCCGTTCTCCATAAGTTTCCTGCATTGGTATGCAGAATCCCGCCACTTCAAGGGAGAAGCCACGCTCGATTGCGTAGTAGATTCAGTTACCGAGACCAGCAATGCGACAGAAGGGGGAAAAGTGAAGCTTTATAGGAAATCTGTCGACGCCAACCCCTTCACAACGTTAAGTAAGACATCCAGCCAAGTAAGGGACTGGGATGAGAGTGATGGATGATGCAAAATTACGGCCTTTGATTGGTTTTTTTTAATAGAATGCTATGATGATTATTTAGTTGTTCAAGAATCCGCGTCTGGAGGGTCTTCAAGTTTTGATAATTTTATCCAATAGGTGGCACCTCTTATGCGCTCGCCGTTTCGCTCGCTGTTTCTGCGACGTGCAACAAAGAACAGAAAGCATAGATGATGAAGGGGACGCAGCTGCCACAGAGGCTGGAAGAGGAGATGGCTCTGCGGGCAAAGATTCGTCTGAAGGCCCTCTAGCCTCGGCCCTCTTCATCGGGTTTTCCTTTTTGGGATACCCCCGTCTCTCTCCAAGGTTTGCAAAACCAACTTTTCAGCGTCTTTATGCTTTTTACTATCTTCACAAATCTAATCCAACAAATCATGCCCCACTTCGTCACCTAACGCTCTCTCTATGAAGCCAGCGAACGACCGTTAAAGACTTATTTCTGGCAAGCTTTTATAACTAGCAATATCATCGTCAAATTACCATAGAATATACTTTGCGTAGTAGTGATTTTCTTCTGCTTTTATTACCCGATCGGCATACATAAGAATGCCATTAACGCAAGGCAAACTACCGAGCGAGGAGGTCTGTTTTTCCTCTTTATCTGGATATTCCTTATCTTACTTCCACTTTCACTAATATAGTCATCGCGGTCATCGAAACTGTAGCAGCAAGAGAAAATATTAGTAGCATGCTCTTCTCTATATGCCTAATCTTCTGCGGCGTGCTGGCTAGTCTTATATCTTTGCCCGGGTTCTAGATCTTCATATATCGCCTCAGTCCGTTTACTTATCTCGTCGATGGCATTCTCTCTACCGGCCTTGCAAATACGCAAGTGATATGCTCAGATATCGAACTCCTCTATTTTTCTCTGCCGAGTGGAAAGACTTGCAGCGAATATCTCTAAATTTATATCTTGTTCGCAGGCGGATATGCTCAGAACCCTATAGTAATGACGGACTACCAGTTTTGTACGGTTATAGACACTAATTTGTTACTGGCGGGCATGGGACTAATTATAAGTTAAGATAAAGGAACTTTGGGATTATGTGGGCGCTTATTGTTTTTAATGTAGCGGCAGCTATCCCTCTGTATTGGTGGTTGAGGGTGCCAAAGACGAGTAAAGAGGAGAAGGAGATGCCAGTTGTGCAGGGTGCTGGCGGTGAGGAATGGAAGGGGAAGGAGAACGAGGCTGACGGTTGGGTTGTTAATGTTGTTGGGAGTGAGAGCAGTGAGAAGGTGCCGAGTGCTCCGATGCCTTCGGCTAGGAAGTGAGGGGTTGAATGTTGGCATTGAAAATTTACATTATCATAAAGTAGTTATAGATTAGATATAGTACCCGAATAAAGAGTAATTGGGAGCCCTTAACATTTTGCCTGTATAGTACTTGTTACTTTGCTATATCAGCGTAGTTTCTCTTCTGTTCTTGGATTGATTCTATATCGCTTACAAATTTCCTTTTTTCATTATATTCACATAGAGTGTGTAGATATTTAGACAAAAACATTATAGATTTGGCTTAGTCGTATAAAAGTTACGCAACGTTTCCAGGTGCAATTCTTTGTGACAGTTGCCGTTCGGCTGATTCACTTTCCTCCTCTCCCCAAAGCACCCTTAACATTTTGCCTGTATAGTACTTGTTACTTTGCTATATCAGCGTAGTTTCTCTTCTGTTCTTGGATTGATTCTATATCGCTTACAAATTTCCTTTTTTCATTATATTCACATAGAGTGTGTAGATATTTAGACAAAAACATTATAGATTTGGCTTAGTCGTATAAAAGTTACGCAACGTTTCCAGGTGCAATTCTTTGTGACAGTTGCCGTTCGGCTGATTCACTTTCCTCCTCTCCCCAAAGCATTCTTCTCATTGGTTAATGAGGCAAACCGATGCGGAACCCATGCAAGTCCACGCTTCGCCGGCCCCAATACAACAAACCTGCGCGCCGAAAACGAAATTTGCGGATGTGAGGCTCGTGAGCTTAACACAGAATACCAGAGTGCGAAAAATCCTGTCTTTAGACTCTGCTCCATATTTACTCCGATATTGAGCATATACTTCTCCATTAAGACCAGTCCGCCGTGTTCATCAGCCAAATCACATTCGGCAGCCACTCCAAGCCCAGGCTTCATACCAAGTGCAACCGCAAGACAACGCCAGGTACTAGCAGTATTTGAAAGCGCAAGACAGGATAGAATAGGAGTTGAGTAGGAGTTATCATATGGCACCGCGAGCGTCGCGCGTATTTCATTCCGATATTTCAAAAGGGCCATACATTTTTATTGTCTAGGGTGGATCCTTCATAGCATATGTACTTAGATGAAATAGAGCAGAGCTTTCAGGTCACAAGGCGTGACTACGTCTCAAAAGGAGGCTTAACCCTTCGCTTAAACGATTATTTGGTTCACATAAATCAATCAAATCATCCTTTATTATATAACTACTTTCTTATAATCGAGGGGTATTAGAAAGCGGCCGGAGTAGGCTATAAATCATACCAATATAACATAAGATTAATAACTTCATATTCCTTCTTATTATTTGTTTCTTAAATATCTTCAAAATTAAAATCCTCTAAAGGATAAAAGCGAGAAATATAATATAAAAACTTTCAAATAATTTTTATTCGAAAGTTATTTATTATAATTTTATATTCTTTAAAAAAACTTTTAAAAATATAAAACCTCTTATAATTTATCTTTAATAATATTAATTCTAATAAAGGGAATATTTTCTAATTTTTTAATTTTTAAAATAAAATTTAAAATAAATATTTTATTAATATTATTTATTAAAAGAATTTCTTCGAAATTCATTATAAAAAATAAGAATTTTTATATAAATTATATTATAATATTATAAAATATATTTAATTTAAAAATTTTTATTAAGAATAAATTATAAAAAATTATTAATTTATTCGATATAATAATTACTTATAATAAATTATTTCTTATATTATTTTATTTTAATTAAAAATTAAAATTAAAAATAAATTATTATTTTATATTTCGATTTTAATTTATTTAAAATTATATTTTACGAATTATTAGAAATAATTATTATATTAAATTTAAAAAAGATTTTTTGTTTAGAAATAATAATCCGAAATTATTATAATAAATTATATAATTCT
>FJOG01000019.1:284836-323309 GCA_900073065.1 Phialocephala subalpina
CTTACGGGGGCTGTACGGTTGTTATTCTTAGGCTGTTATTCTGTATATAGGGGCCCTCTGAATCTCTGGCCGAAGGGCAGAGATTAGTCTAGTACCAATCTGACCTATTGTTGCCTCCTTCTATTCTACACCTCACACACAGACTACATCAGCCATTTTTGGCCCCTACAAACCTTAACTAATGTAGTTGTTTAATACCCATGCACTTCCAGTTGCTATCGTTCTTGTAGCTTTTCTAGAGAAGGCCTGAGCTGCTGGGATAGACGGATACTTGTGAGGCTTCTCCTCGTAAATTATAGAGTTGAAAAATCCCATATTTTGTTGATTTGGTAGGTGGACAAAGAAAATGGTTCTGCAAACATAATTGAAAAATTTAGTATGTGTTCCAGAATTCGGCACTCTAAAGTGCGAAGAACAAATACTAGTAGAGTATAGAAAGCCAGTTCATGTACCATTCCATCCATTCGCTGTTAGTATCAACCTAGAACCAGGTCAATCCATTCAAGATCTTGAGCCTCCCAAGCCAATTTCAGCACTCTTCTCATAGCCTTCCTGTATGCAATGTCGTTCTTCCACTCAACCCATAGAACGTTGTAAAACTCGTATTTGTCGTCTCGTGAACCTTTGACTCGTTCTTCGGTATACCACTCATCTATACCATCACCGCCTAAATCTGAGACGATTGCATAACCTGCTGAAATTACGACCAGTTCGCAGGCCACTTTTTCTTGAGAAGAGCATGAATCATTGTAACCTTTGTAAGAGAGAGGCGTTTGTAGTCGGAGCGCTCCCACCCAATTTCCTTGATTGTCTCGTATTGAAACCGCGTCTTCATATGATCCTATTTGTTTTCCTAAACAGAGCCAAGCTCTTCTGGTGTTACATCAAAGGAGTGTATCATTACCAACCCTATGGGGTGATCTGTCAGGAAAATCGTGGAATGTTGGTATTGGATACCAAAACACAGACTCCGAGTCACAGTGGTGCTTGTAAAACTAACGGGGCGGTATAAGGTTATTCCAAGCGGGGCCATCCTCAGTCGAATCGCGATCTGAGTGGACGATAGAGTCATAGCGTGTCCAGCCTGATGGAGTTTCGTCTCTTCCTTGCATAGCAATCGCTTTGCGTTCTTGCACAGTATCCTGAAACTGATAGATTGGGGTAGTCTCCCTAGTGGTCCAGTTCTGGCTAAACCAGCGAACGATAGGAAGGGTTTGTAAGGTGCTCCAACCGGCCCGTAAGGATGGAGATCTCTTCACATAGTCACATCCGTTTTCCCAAGCCCGATGATCTGGCTCACATTTCCAGCCAACCCATGACCAGCTCGGGAGACCTAGTTCTGTAGGATCTCCGCTCGTGGACGCTACCCGTCGTTCGCATTTCCCCGTGGGTTGCCAACATAGCGCTACGTCGAGGAACATCAGCGGTAAGCCGCAAATAAAGCCTCCATAAAATGTTCGGCTAAGAGCAGTGGTAATACCAGAAGCGGCGAACAACGCATCTTGTGGGTGTGTGAAGTTCCTCCGGTTATAGTCTCTTAAGAGCTCGGAATACTCATACAAACATGGGAATGAGGTCAGGAATACAACGACATTCGGAGCAGGCCTGTTATCTAAACGCAGTTTTGACCCGGGATCTTCTTCAATCTCTTCGTAAAACGAGCTGCAGCCGCATTGCTATTGAACACCTATAGAGCTGAACACAAGCCGCCGTCTCGAAAGTAGAGATTCCTGATATGTCCAACCTCTTGTCGACCATAGAGGGACTTTATAGGGTTGCCTAGGCCATTTGTGTGGATAGACAATGTTATATCCTTTCGCTGGTCGAAAGATATCCTGGGAGAGAGTTCTGCGCTGAGAGATATGGCATAGACCCCGTAACCCATGGTTTGCGTCTTCGCCTTGCTCGGCAATGATGGTAATAGAAGCTCCAGCAAAAATAGAGGCCATGTTATTAATTTCAGCATACTTAGTTTCGTCATCATCTTGTACAATGCATAGAGCATCGACCCATAAGTACCGCTCTTTTAAGAGACCAACAAGTGCGATCGCGTCTTCGATGGTGCGAGGTACTCCGAGCTTTTGGTGTGAATCAGCCAAAGCAAAATCGGACTGAAGTCGAGCAACATTTCTTATTGTAGTCTTGAAAAAGGGCGCTGTCCCCCAGACGTAGCTCAGGGCTACATAAGGGCTTCCGGTATTCCCATTAACAAGACAAAGGCGCCAAGTATCGATAATCCAAGTAGGGGAAGCTTTCACTAGTTGACTGCTCGCGGGGTATTGTTGGCAGGCCTCGTAGTTCTGGCTGTTACAACATCGTTTCCAGCGGTAGAAGAGATTCTTGTCTATCCATTGATTGTCTACTAATCTCGCGTAGAGACTCGGATCTGATTTGCGTTTTCGGAATGCATCGGATGCTGTGGGTAGTAACATTAAGTCAAAAAAGTGTAAAGATGAACCATATGGACCATCTGGCGAGATATCAGCAGCTAGGTTGATATGGTTGGCACCTCGGCTAACTATGAATTCAGTCACTCCCGCAGTGTCTAAATCTCCATCAAAAAATGATCGAAAGATCCAAGGATGCCGTGTACATCTTGTCGAGCTCATAACCTCCTCAAAGTTGCCAAGTGCCGTGTGACCATAAGAACTTGAACCTCCCTCTTTAGGAGGCAGCATCTGCAGGACCTTCACGATAGTACTGCATACATCGCAATTAGGCTTGGATTTAGAGTCAGCACAGAATGTAATGACGACTGATGGCTGTTGAAGTCCATATTATTGTCGCTTGTAGCTACCATAGAAACGAGGAGCGAGTTGAAACACAAGGAATACATCATGCCTGTCTTTTTACTACTCGCATGAGCTTTGCTCGCCAGTCCTTACGACTGGATTCAGCCATCCTGGCAGACATCAGGAAAGATGAACAAAAAATATTCGAATTTGAGGTCGTTTACAGATGGATATGCGAAGGAGCAGCGTAGGCAACCATGCACAACTCCGTCACGCCATAAGGTGGCTGGTGCCTATTATTGCGCGGAGATGCCTACCGTAGGCCTGAGGCACTAATATTTGTCAAGACACCGGATGGGAATCAAGCCACATGACCATATCAGCCCCGGTGCGCCGAAATTGAACCATATGGCCTGTGCTCACAATTTATTTGGGCGGAAGAGATGAAACCAATTTTGCAAGCGACTATACTAATCTCTGGAACAAAACGCGTCTGGAGTACTTGGACGATACAAAGGGCCTACAGCTGCAAGCCACAATAAGCAAGGCTTGGTAAACACCTTGTGATTGGTACTTGAGCAGCCTCGTGTGACAGCGTCTCGGTGAAGCAAAGAAAACGCTTGGCAAGAAGTGCCAAAACAAATCAACCTCTCACAATCTATCCTTCTGTCGAAAGGATGTCGTCGCCGATGTCGATATCAGCAAGCGAGAAACCCCTTTTTCTGCCAAGCATTTTACCCCGCCATTAATCCCACTTCCAAAAGCAGCAAGGTGCTGACATCCCACTTCCCGCACCTCCCGTGTAACTCCCGTGTAAGACGCGATTCCAGCTCGCGATGGTGGAAGGAAAAGCAGCCTCCGACAACTACAAAACACTTGACATTCTTCTTCCTTACGATCCCTCTTGAGCATTTGGTCTGCGAAAAGCAGGAAGCAAGAAGCCGAGCACAACCCCACCATGGCAGCACCCACGAAAGAAAACCTGCTCATCATCGGAGCGACTGGCTATATCGGGACATATATCACAGATCAAATTGTCCTGGCAAAGGAATCATTCGGTCGAATCGCAATCTTCACTTCTCCATCCACAGCAGAGAAGAAACCGCAAGTACTGGACAAGCTTCGAGCACAGGGTGTTGAAGTAATCATCGGCGATGTCAAGAACTCTCAGGATCTGCTGAAGGCGTTTGAAGGTCTGCCACTTTCCCAATTCTTACGTGCATAGAAGCTCTACTGATGAATATGCACAGGAATCACCACAGTCGTATCTGCGGTCGGCAGACCCGTCATTGCAGACCAGATCCCATGGCTACCCCTCCTCATCCAAGCCCCTTCAGTAAAGCGATTCTTCCCCTCTGAATACGGAACAGACATCGAATACGACGCCTCATCCGCGACCGAGATTCCCCATCAGCAAAAATTGAAAGTCCGAGCTGCTTTACGAAATTTGGAGAAGGAAGGGAAGCTCGAGGGACTGGAGTATACATATGTCGTTACTGGACCGTTTGCTTATGGGTATTTAGGGAAGGGGCTGACCTTGGGAGGTTTTGATGTTGAGCAGAAGAAGGCAGTGGTGCTTGGAGATGGGAAAGGGAAGATTAGTTTGACTACGGATACTGAGTAAGTTCCACTATCACCGTCATCTAAATCCGACTAACAACTAGACAGCGTAGGACGTCTCGTTGTAGCAGCACTTCTGCACCCAGAACCCTCTCGTAACCGCCCCCTTCTCGTAAACTCCTTCACGACCACACCTTTAGACGTCGTCACCGAATTCGAGAAACAGACCGGAGGACAAAAATGGGACGTAGAGTTTATCCCACTTGATAAATTTCGGGAACAGGAGAAACAAGCTTGGGAGGAAGGCAATCCTTGGGCAACTGGGTGGACGTTGCGACGGATCTGGGGTGAGGGAGGGACGTTGTATGAGAAGAGGGATAATCATCTGATTGAAAAGGAGGATACAGAGAAGTTGGAGGATGCTGTGAAGGTTGCTGTTGCACAGCAAGCGTCTTCAAATTTGTAGGATGTAACTTTTTGAATGCTGTTACCTCTCAAGATTTGCCTACTGCGTCTGTTCCTACTCCCGTTCACATTTTCACATCTCTCAGTAACCTAACCTCGTCCTCTCCGCCTCCCACAATCTTGCAATAGCAGATAGTCAAATGAAGGCTCGATGAATTGGACCTAGGCTGTCGAGTGTGAAGAGGACTACTCGAGGTTACGTAGAACAGATTTAAGTGACAGGATAGATAATTGGGAGGGTGAAGCATACGCTGTGATAGGGGTTTCCTGTGGCGTGGCAGATCTTGAGTCCACATTCAGAACTTAAGAAAGACAAGCCGAGCATACAACAAAGCACATGCAGACTTACGATATGATGTTGGAAGCAGCAGGCAACTTCTGCAAGTAAGTATGATGTTGAGAAGACACAGGAAGACGACAGAAGATACACAGGCAGGACATTATTCAAGTTCAAATGCCTTTTATGGGTATCTAAGAAACAAGTAACGCCAAGTATATACAATGGAAGGGATTCAAACTCTCGCGAGCTGTAATCAAGCCTCGGACTCTTGTGATGGCTCTTCAGTCCTGGCTCTCTTGGTCTCAGGTTCTGGTTCTTCGCCTTCCTCCACTTCCACTTCCTCCAACTTCCTCTTCGGACTTGGCTTCGTATCTGGACTCTTCTCCTCTTGTTTCGGCTTCGTCTCTTCAGGACTTGGTTTTGCCTCCTGCTTCTCCTCTGGACTCGGTTTGGCTTCCGGGCTGTGTTTCTGCTCAGGACTCCGTTTCCCAGGTGGGCTGTGCTTCGTATCTCCATTCTGACTTGCCACATCCGTACTCGATCCGTCAGATTCTCTCCTCCTAGTTCCCTCCAGATCATCACTCGAAGCACCGGCTTCAGCATACGGAGCCTCCTTCCTGCTCAATGGGTTCTCCATCCAGAACTGTGTCAACACAGCAACTGCCTTTGTAATCTTCTCCGGATCGCCACCAAGTCCTTCCCACCACGGTCGTCCCTCGTCATCGTCTGGTAATCCTTCACCCTGGAACTTGAGCGAGAAGTAGACTGCCCCAATCGCGATATCCTTCGCCGTCTGGGTCAGGCAGAGTGTAGTCATGCAGCTATCATTCAAGAAAGCCCATGCAACGTTCCGAACTGGCTTGTTCTCTCCGAGGTTCAATCGTTGTAGAAATCCGTACAGTACAGTGTATGGTGATTTCAGCACAAGGTCGAATGTAAGGTCCTCCAGCATCGTCTCCTCGTACAACAGTATATTATCCCTCCACCGCCAATATTCCTTAGACTGCTCATCAATGATCAGAGAAGCGTTCTTCTGAGCGACTTTGGCAACCGCAACGACGATCTCCTTCGTTTTCCGACAATTTTCTTCGGTTTTCGTAGCGAGGAAGAGGGCAGTAGCTGCCATGGTCTGTTCCGGATTCACCGTCAGTGATCCATCTCTGGCTTTGAACTGGGCATGGGTCTTGGAACGAGGCAGCTTATTGCTGTCAGTGTAGGGGGCGGGGAAGTGCAAGGCCAGACTCACATATTGATGTATTCCGCCTTTCTCCGGCACACAGCTTTTCCGCATGAGGAATCGATGGAAAAAGGTGCTTGCGACTGCGAGGGTCATTTGTGGGACTTTGAGGATTATGCCGACCTGTGTGATGAAGTTTACGCCTTTGGCTCGTCGCATGCGCTCTTCTTCGGGGGTGATGCCGTCGAGGATTGAGGGCGTGCTCAGCATCTCGTCATCGGTAAAGATCCATTGGCTCGATTCGTCGTACGCCATTGTGTACGTAGGAGAGGGTATCGGCTCGATTTGAGGTCTGCGAGGAGGAGAGGCTCGAGTATGGATTCGCGGGGGTGATGGTACGGCTGGTGGAATGTCCCTGACTATGGAGTTGGAAGAGGAATGTGGTCGTCGATGATCATTTGAAGTTGCATCTGAATGGAAATGATGCGGAGGGCGATATCGCTCGACGGTTGTCATGGAGGAATGAAGGCGAAAAGGTAAGAATCTTCGATGGAGTGTTGCTCAGCTCGAAAGAACAATCGCTTCTCTGTCCCGCGTTCTGACAATAGCAAAGCGCGTTCTTGAGGCGGATGACTAAGCAAGAGCCTCAATCGTGATCTGCTCGACAAGACGTCGTATCAATCTAGTTGAGCGACAGCAGCATGTTGAACGTCATTGGGAGCATAATGATAACAGACAACGATGCGCCTCCGAACGACAGACGATAATTCCTCGCTCTGCGATAATTTCGCGGCTCCGGAACCTCCTGCCCCCACCGACAACAAGGCTTTGCAGCATCGTCAATCTCCCAGTCTTGGCAGGATAATTGAGGAGGAATGGCTAGTCCAAGATAATATACCCAAGTTTGGAGCTGAGATTGAGGAAAATGGGCCCTCCAAAGCTGGGCTGAGAATGTCCTGGCGAGCGTGGGACATTGGGAATCGATGTTGAGGATTGGAGATGGTGTCACGTATTTCTGCTCTTGGTATACTAGGAATACGAGCTCCTCTGTATAACGATTGGTAAGTACATGCAAGAGAGTCTGCGGTACATGCCATGCCTCCTCAAAGTCCCCAATTTCCCGGTACATTATAACGATATTTTTGGGACATTCTGGGAGGGTTCCATGGCCATTGCGGCCATTTTCAAGCGTGGGTGTTGTAGAAGACAAGGTCAGAATTGGAGCGGATGAAGTGCTTTGTGGTGCTGCGGGGCAGCTGTATGAGAAAGGAACGACGTTCGTTCCTGCCATTTCTGGAAGCGAGGCAGCCTCAGCACTGAGAGGCTTCCACTGTGCAGAGTAAACAATACGGTGCTGTTAATTGACATACTCCTTCTGAGACTTGGGAAAGGAAGACAAAGCTGATTCCAAGTTATCTTCGATGATCATGCTTGGCCCCTCAACTGCTTCGACTGTTCCTGACTTTCTGGTACGTTGGTGCGTCCCTTGCTTTGAACACCGCGAGAAAGCAAGCTCATGTAAGTACCCTCTGCCATTCTTTCTCTCCGCGACTCTCAAAATCGAAGACTTGGTATTGCCAACGCTCGAATCTACCCAGGCAGGAGGGACATTGTAGGCCGAAGAGGAATTATATGCTGACTAGGCAAACCCCATGATCTATGATGATTCTGATCTCTCTCTGTTAGTCCTCCATGTCCTCTTAACTGCGCGGGAATGAATGAACTATGCCTCTGGGGGCATTCTGTTGCCCTCTCTGTAATTCGCAAGGGAAGGCAATGTCACCACTATACCTGGGATCTCGGACTTCCTATTTCAAATACTCGAACGAGGAGAGGAAAGGAGAATGTTCCAGGAGTCTTGGGACATTCGGGATTCTCGAAACGAAGGGGAAAGGGGAATATTGCTCCGAGAAGGTCGGCTTACCAGGTGGCCACATGAACTACCGCTTGCTCTCACTCCCCTCTACAAATCTTCGAAAACAAAGACATGAACCCTGCCTGCATTCGAATCAATCCAGGGAGGAGGGCCATTGAAGAACAGGGTCTGATGCTTCAGTTCATTGAAAGGTACTTTTGAGTTTCGCTATCTGAAAGAAAACTAAAAAGCAGACAAGGTGAACTCCATCATCTACGAATCTCTAATGACTCTGATGATCTGATCTTTCTCAGCCGGCTTGTCATGTCCCCTCAAGGAATGAACGAGCCGTGCTTCTGGGGACGTTGAGTCTCCGTTCTGTGTATCTACTCCCTGATTCTTGAGAGCCTTTACTACATCCAACAAAGCTTTCCGTACTCGTACATACTCCAACACTAACAAGCCAACCTAGTACTTTGCTTCGAAGTGAGCATTCCTCAATCCCGCTACTGTAACTCGAGCCTTCCACTCCTCATTCGAAACAAAGTGCTGATGAGCTTTCTTCTCCATATGACCCTTCCTCTTCGCGCTAGAATGAGCAACATGAGCAAATCTGCATCTAAATCCCTCAACCTCATCCTCGCAAGATCGATACTCATGAACGAATCTGCAGTTCTTATCGTTGCAACCATTGCCATTCTCGTCGTTGTAAGCCTCACAGACATGTTGCAAGCGGCAAGATGGGATAGTGCATTGATATGCCATGGAAGCACACAGTGACTTTGGACAGATGCCGTAGAATCGAGCGGGGAGCGAGAGGACGAGGGAGAGTACGTCTTCTTGGGGGGTTTGGGGACGTGGTGGAGGTGGCACACTGGACGTGCTGGCGACGGAAACAATGCTCTTCGTTGGGCTGCTAGCACCAGGGATGAACGCACTCTGATCAATTGGTCAGTGCCTACTAATATCTGAAGAGCACGGAGAACTTACAGCAGCTGGGTTGAAGCCACCTCTCTCGGGACTACGAGCCAAAGAGCCTCGCACGACACCCTTGACTTTATCGAAACTGACAGCAGCAAGGCCTTGCTCAAGACCACCCTGGAAGCCACCTCGCTCAGGACTGCCAGCCAAGGAGCCTCTGACCGGACTGCCTTTGAAGTCTGTGATTGTCGAATCAGAGTGGTCGGAATTGGGCGAAGTAGGTGGACCAGGTGTCAATTGAGTACCAGTCATCGATGGCGTGGGAAAATTCTCAAACCCTTTAGGACCAGGAGGCACACCAGCATTCAATCGCTCAATGTACTTCCACAAAAGCACCTGCTTGGCGCTGCCAATGGCAATCAACTCCTCATATCTCTGTGTTCTGGTGGTCCAGTCGAGCTGGCGATAGTTCAAGTCCTCCTCAGCGGCCTTCAACTGGCTCTGTGCATTTACCAATTGCTGTTGGGCAGCCCCCAACAGGTGGCGAGTGTTCGTCAGTTCGGTTTGGACTCTCGTCAAGTGTTGTTTGCTGTCGGTTAATTGACTCTCGGAAACGAGAAGCTGTTGATTGACATCCATCCAGTTTTCCTTTACGTTCCTCAATTCGCCCGTGTAGTGCTCGATATCTGCGCGAAGTTGGTCCATTTGGGCGCCCTTGCTCTTCTGATCTTCGATGATACGGCAAATTGTCTTGAAGATGAATTGCGCGTCCTTGTTGACAGCCTCTTGAAGAGCCTTCGCATCAACAATGTAAGGAAGATGGGGGTGGAAGGGAGATTGGTCTCGAGCTGGAGAATCCGTGTTGAAGTCACCTTCAATAGTTGGTGAGAGCTTGGGAAATTCGGCCATGCCTACACCTTATCAGCAAATTCCACCTTAAAGAACAAAGACACAAGAGCTTACCGCGACGACAAGGGTTAGAGTAAGGCTTCTGGACTGCGTATTCATTCTCAGGACCTTCAGGCCAGCTTGTGATCGTGTCGATCGACTTTGCTCGGTGGGCTCTCGGTTGCGCAACCACGACTTCGGAGTAGGTAGGCGAATGGGAATGTGACGGTGGATTCGAAGGCGATTTGGACCATTTGTTGTGACGCTTTGAGGAAGCCATCATGTCTTTCTGTTCGACACGTTAAAGTATGTTCAGGTGCACTGGCCGCTCACCGCGGTGATTCTGTCGTCGCCCGATGTAAACAAAACGTGTTGCGGGAAGACACTTACCAAGAGCTTCTCCTTTCTCTTGACCTCCTTCGCGTTGGTGAGTATGGAATCCATTTCAATTGTGTAGCAAGGTTTGCAATTGATGGTTTTGTTGTTGGAGTTGCGAGGTTGTGTTCTTTTTGGTCGAGGAGATCAAGAGGTGGTAGCATTTGTGGACGTTTTGGTTCAGTCTTCCAATCGCAAGACTGCATATTACCGTAGCTTCCGACGGGAAAACTGATATCGTCTGATATGAGTTGAATGTCCCTCAAAATTTCCAGGGTCACAACAACCTGCCTCCAGAATTCTGGAGGAGCATCAAGTCACCTGACCCATTTGGCTTTTGGACCTCACCAAGCACAGCGCAACGCCCGTCGCTCTTGCCGTAATTGATGAATAACATTATGGAATTGCTTTAAGTTGAGCCATGCAGTATAGTTACAATACAAAGTTCGCAATGCTTGGGATCTCTGATCCTGAGTCATTTGATGTTGTCGAGATAAGCGAGCTGCAGGGAGCTGCATGTGGCTGCAAAGGATCGTCTTGACATCATTGTGCCTTGAGCCGTAACTTACTTCGATGGCACCTCTTAAGTCTTAAGTTGTCTGCATATCATGACCCTCCTTTTTTTAATTGCAGGTCTGTTATTCAAGGATGGCTCCAAGCTCTGGAATCTTGAAGCCCTCATCCTTCCTCTGCTTCGAATACCGCAAAGCGACTCCGAACTCCTCATTTCTTTGCCTCAACCCCGCCAAACCGTCTTTGAAGTCTTTTTCGCTTCTAACTTTCAATGACACCCAAACATCTTCGAATTCCACACGATCTCTTCCTTCCAACTTTCCAAGAGCTCGTTCAAGCTCAGCGTCTTTCTTCTGTTTTAACTCCACCTAACCTTGTTCGAAGTCCCCTTCTTTCCTTCGCGTTAGCACTGGTGATGAATTCTGAAAATCAACGTCTTGCTGTTCTTTTAATCCAAGCAAACCCATTCTGATATTTGCCAATAATCTCTCCATCCATGCGCCTTCCGCGCCTGTCCACGGACATAGCGTCTGAAAGGTGATTGGCGCCACCTGAATTCGTTTCTAAGTATCGATAGGCTCTTGAAGTTCAAGATACAGATCTTCTCGGCCAGTTCGAGCATTCCCTTCAGGAAGTCTAGGGAGTACAAAGGCAACATTGCACGGATCGATGATAGAGAGCAAGCTGCATGGTCAATGCTCCCGAACCAATTTATCGCACCATTCTATTGCTCTCCCCATTTCATGTCGAGGATATCTTGAAACGAGTCGAAGTAGAAGATCGTGTCAGGAGTGTGTCGAATATATCTGTTCTTGGCTCTCTTCCTTTCAGTAAATATCTCGAGATACACTTTGCGAGATTCCTTCGTGGCTGCAGAACACCTGGTGCCTTGCCATCCCAGCTAAGAACAGAGACTCTCTTGAGATTGGGCATGACCTTCAGGCAATATGCCTCGGTCCAGTACCTTTCGCCTTTCTGTTTTGCGGGACGAACTCGATGATCGATAATGAGGGGAATTATGAATCAGCTAAGAGTGGCGTATTGCCATTTCATTATCCGCAATTCGACAGGCAGGAGGTTAAATCGTCCAAATTCAGGGGATAGTTGTTCTTCCTGGTCTGGAAAGCTTCCAGCTGGCCATGACGGAAAAGATATCGGGATAAAGCCTTGGTCGGTCATGGTGTTGAATGTCCCAGACTCGACAGTATATTCTGCCACATATGTTAGAGCATTGAATCAATATCGTCCAAAACACTCTCAGCAGAGCATAAAGTTTATAGCTAGGAGCGTGGTGATGAACTTTTTGCCTAGAGCTTTTGTATTTTAGAAATATTAAGACGTGTAAACGGACTTCTGATGTCTAGAAAGGGTTCGAATTGCTGCGCTGGCTCGCCTGCCTATTCCTCCATTGTGTTGATATAAAAGCCTCCACAAAAGTATACACCCAACAAAAAAAGTCCAATCAAGACAACCACTACCCTCTTAACTCCCATTTGCAAAATTTTAAACTTATACCCAAATCACTCTACCACTTTATTGTGTTGATACAGAACTTACAACAAACACCAAAGAGAACGACCACCTTCTGAAATGCCTGTTGCAAAATCCTAAGCAACTCACTCATCATCATCCTCTCCAGACCCAGAATCACTCGTACCAGAGAACTTATACTTCGCCTTCTCCGCCGCCGACATCTGCGTGATATCATAGTACTTACCACCTGGATGTTCTTTCTTGAATCGCTGATACTAATACAACCAAGAATTAGCTCCGTTCTCAACTCTCACGAAAAAAAGAAATTGAAGAGAAGAAAAAATGGAAATAACTCACCTTCCCCTTCCACGCCAATCCCTTCGTGACTCTCCTCTCCGCTCTCCATCTCTCCAACTGCGACTGCGTAATACTGATCCGTTCCGGAGAGGGGATGGTGAGTATGACGCCATATTTATCCGCGGCTCGCACGATCTCGTGGAGCCAGGGAAGGTGGAAGTCTGTGCAGATCGTCGTTAAGAAGTTGAGCAGGAGGAGTGTCATTATGCCGATGTTGTCTGGGAGGGGAGCTGTGGGTGAGGTTGGGAGGAGGTTGGACTCGTGGAGCATTTCGAGAGTGGTGATGTACATGATGCCGAACATGTTGAGGACTTCTTGGATGGCGTCGGGGTCATCGTTCACTGTTTTGAAGAAGTTAGTAGTGGGAAGGGAAGGATGGGGAGGGAGAGGGGGAGATAGGGGAGGGACATACTCATCCATGGTGTATGATCCTCCATGTATAGGTACCTGGTTGTTGGAATGGATGTGAGTAATTGTTGCGTTTGAGTGCTGTTGAGATGGTGGTTTCGAATCGCGAAGTAGTGTTAATTAGGATGGCACTTACGTTACTAGACCTTCTACGATGGTCCATTTCTCTATGGGGGAGACTTCCTTCTTGAAGATGACCTTGTTGAACTCCGCCAGCTTGTTGTATGTTAGTGGCTAGAATATAGTATGTGTTGAAGGAGGATACATACCACATTGTCCATTACCTCTGTTATACCGTAGCCGGCAAAGTCGTTGTAAACTGTGAAGATTTCTGAGTTAGCAATGTTTCTTTCTTTAAATTCTCGTGTCAAAACAGAAAGGTAGCTTAATTCTGGGAAGCAAGGAAGTTCGAGGAAGGGTTCATATGCCTGTCGTGACAACTTAAATGATGACAACGATGTATCAGACTACTTACTATACATTGCGTGCAAATCAGGATCACGCTTATCGACTTCTTCACGGATCTCAAACGCTTTCTTCATGCCGGCTTTAGAAACCGGGACACCCTCATCGGTGACCACACGCGGTGGCACAAATGCTGCTTTCTCGGCTTCTTCCCTAAGTTGGGCCACAGATTTCGGTTTCGGAATCTCCTTTCCGTTCTCGTCCAGCTTGATGTTCGGCTGCATATCCTTTACATCTTCGACCTTCAACCAAGTTGATGCCCATTGCACCACACCCTCCTTAGCTTTCTTGATCTTGTTCGAGAGTTTTTCTTTGGCCTTTGTGATTCGAGCTTGCGCCTCTGTGTGAGTTATGCTGCCAGCCTTCTCCTTCTCCAAAGCCTTGTCGATGGCAGCGTTGCACTCTCTCTGAAAATCGTTCAGCTTTTCTTGGAAGTTTCTCTTACCCCTTTGCTTGACCTTGCGATCCTCCTCACTGACACCTTGAATAGCTTTCGCCTCATTTACTGTCATGAGACCAGCTTTCACAAATGCTTCTCTAGCCTGATCTGCCCTCTTCTTAAATGGCGCACAAATCTTTTCCTTAAGGTCGTATATCTCTTCCGAGGATATGCAGACCTTGTCCTTAACGTACGCATTGAAAGCTTCAGTGTATGCCATATTTCTTTCGTTCTCGATAATGTCCAGTTGTTCTTGCAGTGATCCAGGTTCGGGCCTGGGTTCATCAAATTCGATATCGTCGTCCTCCTCGTCCTCCTCATCTTCTGATTTTTCCTCGTCATTGCTGGGCCACAGGAGAAAGGTAACTGGGACCGGTTCTTGGTTGACCATCTACAGGATTTAGATTAGTTCAAACATCACAGGGTGATGTAGGGCAACGAACTTACGGTGCTGGGATCCGAGTACTTGTATACCTTACCATCAGCAGCTTCTCCGGCTTTCTCAGCAGCAGTCTTGCGTATCGTTGGTTTCTTTGCAGAAGGGACATTATTCGCATTGGCATCCGCCATCGCGAGCGGTACTTTTCGTTTAGGAGGCATCGGAGTGGAAGTTTGAAGCTATTCTGCAAGTGACGCTGATGATTTTAAGTTCACTTCCATGGAAATTTCGAGATGAATGACGGGAGACGCGTTGTGGTCATAGCGCGTTTGTCACGTGAATCGCTTACCCCTTTTGAGCTTGAACACGACAAGCGAAGCCAGCCAGCTGCATTATATTCTTGTGTTACTATCTGTCATTATTGCAAGCAAGATCACCGGAGTGTACATCATTAGTCATTCTTATCGTGAGTCATAATCCCTTCAAATCAACTCAATAGTACGATGCTTCCGATTCCGCAACCCCGAGCTGACTAACATCTGCATCCGAAGCATTCCCATCAAACCTCACGCTCCTCTTCCGCGGATCAAGTCTTCGTTCCAATATAGACAGAGGGCCTCGGTCCCTGACCACACGACGACTGGAAGTTTCTTTCTGCGTTGATGCTGACGGCTCATCTACTCTATCTGGCGCGACTCGAGATTCCGGGACTGGTGCCATATGTCGTCTCGTGCGCCTTTCAGCGATTATATCTGAGATTTCTGTGGTCTTCCCTTTAGATGATGACACCGCAGGTTGCTCTGGTGATACTGGGGTAGGCGAAGGCGGTTGCGGTTGACGTCTTCGGCGGCGTCGATGTTCTCTTGATTCGGAGATCGGAGGCGTACTGTTGGGAGACAACTTGCTAGTGCCTGTACTGTCCTGTTTCGCAGATTTCTTATCTTTCGCTGCGGAGCTATGTGGGGTCGTGGTCTTGCTAATTGTCTCATCTTTTGACAGGGGTTCGCGAGGTTTTCGATCCGCCTCTCCTCAAGCTGATGATTCCCTTTCTGTAGAGATGGGTTGGGTAGGCACATCTTCGTAATGAAATGCCTACCTTGTTTATTGGGGTTGGAAAACTTGATATACAAAGAATGCTTACTAAAAGCGCAAGGCTAGACCGAAAAAGAAGGCATCTTTGTGCCGACAAGTGCTGCTTATGATAAGGGGGGTTGCTTGCAGTCTCACATAAAAAATCGCGGTTTAAGTAATTAGTATAAAGGAGGATTGCCCGATTTCTGCTGTTTGCGGAATATATTTTATTACTATTCTTTGTCGAGGACTAGGCTTTTGTATAGCTCCAGGTATATAAAGAAAGAGAAAGTCCTTTTATATCTCTTCTTCATTACCCATAATTATTAAGCTACCGTCGACGCTTTACAAGTTATCTTGCTCAGCATTTGGCCATGGGCGACGACTCAGCCAAGAGCGGCGATTTAGCTAAATGCAATGACCTAACCAATAGCGACAGCCATGTCGACCACGATTACAGGCACCCCGAACGGGAGCAGAAAGATTTGATCTGGGCACCTGATGAGAAATCCCCTGCGGGATACAAGAAGCTCCGCGCGGAGCAAGGGCGGCCACCCGTCGAGGAAACCTGGATGGACGAGCACCGCGAGTTATGCTGGGCCTGCGGGTGGACTAATTACCTCGAGCTCCACTCGTCGTACAGTCCGCGGCTCAAAATATACCACGCGCGCCAAAACATGGGGCTGTGGGATGTCGGTGGGCAGTGGGTACTGCGCGACGAGCCTAACGACGGGTCGGCTGGTAACGACTTCATGACGCAGCAATTTCTCCGCGCGCAACCCGGCCTAACCATCCCGCTGGTGGCGAAAATGCTCGCGCTCAGCGGGCCCGACGACGCGGTCCAATTTACGCTAATGAGCCAGGCGAGCGGCGTGCGGCTGGATCAGGTGTGGCCGCGCCTCTCGCCAGCCCAGAAGGCAGGCTACGTGCGCCAGATGGCGGCGGTCATCACGGCGCTGCGCCAGTTCACGGCGCCCAGCGCGCAGAAAGTCGACGGCAGCCTGCTCGATGACCTTATTATTGGCCACTGTGTCCGACGCCGCGCGCCCAGCTGCACTAAGATCGGCCCCACTGCCGACGCCTGGATCGACGCGCTCGCGCCCAGCCTCCGCGGCGGCCTCTCCCACCTCCACAAAACCAACGACCCCGCCATTATCGACGCTAAGCTGGCTGAGCTCCGCGCTAACTTTCCGCCGGGCGGGCCTTATTACCTTACTCACGGGGACCTCAACCTGTCGAACATTATCGTCCAGGACGATAAGATCACCGCTATCCTGGACTGGGAGATGGCTGGCTACTACCCGTGGTGGGCCGAACGCTGGCTCTCCATCAGGAATTACGCTCCCGCAAATGAGCTCTTTGACCCCATGTGGGCTTTGCTGGAGCCCGAGCTGAGCTTCGAGACGCTGCGCAGAGACGTGTCCGTCCCCGTCGGGGATGTCATCAGCGCCTGGGAAAAATGCAACGTAGAACACCCCGGCCAAAACGCCCGCTGGCTACGGCCGGCCTTCTCCAAATGCGAGCCGTGGGCCGGAGAGATTAAGTGGCGCGATTGTGGCAACCAGCTTGAGCATAAGATTCGTGATGTCCAGTGGGGTGCTGAAAGTCCGAATTACCCCTACAACGGATTATATAGCAGCTAGCCTGGCCCCCGTTATTCGGTCGTGTTGCAATTTTGATTTGATATTCCTTTATGCTACGATTTTTTCTTTTAGGGTTATACTCGCGTTGGAATTTTAACAATTAATAATTATTTAAAATCCCTTAAAAAGAAATTTTTTTAAATAAATTATATATTTTGTTTATCGGATGGAGCTTTATAGAAATAGCAATCTCCTCCCTCCATCCTCAATCCCTACTATTAGAAATTCGCCATTCCTTCAACCAACTCCCCGCCACCCTCTAACCCCTCCAAAACTCTACGCACCTCCGCCCACCCCTCCTCACCCATATTATCCCACGTTTTTGACGCTGTATTAATTCCCTCCCGCTCCGTCTTCAAACCCCAACTAACGCTCTTTATGCCATTATGATCCCTCACAAACAAAACCTTCTTCCACCCCTCGCCCACCCTAACCGCCGTCCCATCATTTCTCCGAAACCACTCCATCGTCTGCAACCGCCAGTTCAGGGATAGATGCCCTTGCAGAGGGGAGATGACGTCCCATTCAAGAATAACATCGTTCATAGATCGTGTGGGCAGGGTGACCGCGCCGCAATCGTCGCAGGTCTTGGCACGCGAGATACAATTGCGCTTGCAGAACCAGCATTCGTTGGGCGCCGAGATTTGTACCTGCCGCATCATTGTTCTGAAGGAAATGGGTTATATAAGATGTAGATACAGTAGTTATACGAAGTAGTGTAGGTGGGTGGAATGCTGGGTAGGAAAAAGACGACGAGAAAACAAGTGGATAGAGCCCGAGTCCTAGGCTGTCTGCTGGTTTCTTATATCCACATTCATTGCTTGAGGACTTCTGCTCCGAGCTGAGACTGATAGTGGGCTTCTTTGATGGGAATGTGAGAAGTAAGTACCGGCCGAGCTCCCCCATTTTGCAAGCGAGTAAGACGAGATAGAACTGTCTTTGTATGTTGTACGATTCGTTGAAACTCGTCATCAAGCTTCTTTTCGTATTCTTTGTTGAAAGAAAGAAAGAAAGAAAGAAAGAAAGAAAGAGCTGTTTGCAATTTTCTTGTTTGTTTCATGCACAAAGCGACTCATGCTTTTACAGTGTTTGAATAGAATAGGGGAGGGGTATTGAAACGAGCTTTTATGCTTGAGAGATGTAAGGATTACTCGAGGCTTAACATCACGATAGATCGTTTAAGCAAACACAAACGTTCAAATAGAAGCAGGCGTCCAGGGAGACACAGTCGTTCGTGCAAGATATCCGACCAGGCATGGTTCAGGAAAGTATAAAAGTCTCTTTCCCAACCTCAGTACAATCCATACCAGTTCTTTGACACTTTCCATCCTTTCAGCCCTTTACTCACTGTTCTCTAAACCTCGCGTAGCCGATTGACCACTCACAATGAAAGCTCGAAAGCTAGCAAACGAAAGCTGGGTCCACGTTGCTCTAAGAAGCGCTCGTGAAAGGAACTATGGATGAGAATCAAGGAAGGAGAGTTCTTTTCATGGGCCTCCAGCTTGTGGATTGCATGCGCTGACAAGGACGACACCTGCAAAATCCCAGCCGCTGGGTTGAATAAAGGAGTAGTCGCAAGGCAGGCAGAGAATTTGTAATTGGATATGTGGAGGACTATATAATCGTTGCTTTAGACAAGACGTCTCTCCTTTCGTTGCAATTCTCGAGATACCCACGACTTATTCATGACCAGCCCAAAGGAGCTGAACGCAGACAATTTGAGCAGCGATGCACGACACACGACGCTTATGCTGGTCTGCTTCGAAATTTGATGCAGACACACAGATATAGACTACAGGATGCTACACCATCAACGAGTCAGAAAAGACGGGACCTGATAGTTAGAATGAAGTTGACAGCAGTCGATATCCTACATTCAAGCACTGAGCTGAGACTGGGTGTGGATGGACTTCGACTCATATGAAACTATCTTGAAAATCTCAAAAACTGATAAAATATACTTGAGGTATAGGTATGTTGCACCAGTTCCGGACGCAGAGCGGCTCTCTCGTTGTTACTGTTCTGTTGGGGAACACTAAGGAAGAGGACTTGCTTTTATGCCCATCCAGCTTCAGAATTATGTACCAAGAATAGGCGAGACTTCCAAAGTTCCAGCTTCTAGAGGTGAATAGAGCCATATTGATAGAAGGAAGATATCAAAGCACGCGACACATCATCCCTGAGAGGTCTAAGGCAGATCATTACATGCTAAACCTAAAATCTTCCATCTTCTGATCTCTTTCGTTGGCCCATTCACCAGCATCGTTCAAACTGATTTACGCCACGCAATTCAAAGTCTACCTCGGGATAAAGTCAAGTATATAAGACATTACAAATCAACGAAATTTTCAATCCAAAGTTCCAGCTTCTAGAGGTGAATAGAGCCATATTGATAGAAGGAAGATATCAAAGCACGCGACACATCATCCCTGAGAGGTCTAAGGCAGATCATTACATGCTAAACCTAAAATCTTCCATCTTCTGATCTCTTTCGTTGGCCCATTCACCAGCATCGTTCAAACTGATTTACGCCACGCAATTCAAAGTCTACCTCGGGATAAAGTCAAGTATATAAGACATTACAAATCAACGAAATTTTCAATGGAAAAACATTCGAGTAGTGCTTTGAGTGCAATCACATGCGGAATAAAAGTAGAACGGAAGAGACGCCCAAGAATTGAACTCCTTCTCTTCTTCATCCCCAGTGGTTGTGACCTGAGATGAAGGAAGGGATGCAGGCCTCTTTTTATACCCCACTAGCTGAGGTCCAGCTCATGAATGACGTCAAATGAAAAGAGGTGGAGGTTGGAGGATACTTGGAATGTTCCGGCTTCGGCGGGTGAATTGAGGAACATTCATCCTCGCTGATCAATCCAAGGAAACATCTCATATCAGTGTCGCAGTCGCTCGTTAAGGAAGTGAAGTTCGATTGTCCAGTCCCGAGGCTGTATCCTCCACTCAATCATATTCACCGAAAACCCTCCACAACATCAGCTTCTTGCTCGAGCAACGACTGGGTATATGTAAAGCCACCATTAGAACAGAAAGCACAAGCGCAGATGGAAAGAAGGACACCAAAAGAGAAACAAGATCCGATGGACATCTAGACTCGCTCCCAAAGAAACACCTGCCACTCTGCCAGAGTGTATCACGAGTATACACCTCTCTTAACGTGCCGATACTCTAGACGAGGTTTAAGAACTGGAATGGTGTAAAGATAATCGAATGGAAGGATGGTTATTAGTAGCGAAATAAGAAATTAACAAAGCTCAAAATTCTAAGTCAAGATCCGGCAGAATAAAGAAGAGTCCAACCCGGGCCACGCTATCGAAGACCTCAACGCATGCGAATCATGCAACAAAGTCAGAGACACACTATTAAGTGTTCGTCTAGGTCAATTGTCGTGCTTGGGAGATCAAGACCAGAGCAGTGGAACTGCTTTTAGACTTCTCATGATGTCACGTGGAATGCAGGCGGACACTTCCAAAGAACCAGCTCCATCAAAGAACTTTAGCGGAAGTGGACCTAATGCTACGCTAGCCTTTATTAGCAGTATCGCGAAGAATGACCAAGCGAGTGAAGAAGCACAAGTTCACGCACCATCCCCTCTTCGTTCCCACCAACCTCATGCTCAGCAATCCCGACTTCTTGCCCAAGGAATGACTATGCATATAAAGGCACCATAAGGACTGAGAACTCCTCAATCATACACGAACATATTGCCTTGACTAGCTACGAGTCGCTAGGCATACTTAGACACCGACGGCAGCATCGATAGGTTGGCGTGGTTCCGACGCTGCTTCTGTGCTCCCTGTTCACTGGTAATCTGGAGAAGGACTACGGACTGGGATGATAAGAATAGGCTCGAACAATAATGCACATCTGGCAACAGAACCGCAGATTGACAACAAAGCTAAACATCGCAAGTCAAGATTCCTGGAACAGAGAAGCGGAGGAGGGCTGATTGAATAAACCGTGAGATTCTAGTTGCCAGAGTCGCAGGAGATGAGGATCACTTGAGAAGCAGGCACGCCCACATAAGGTCTATATAAGTATCCGTGTCGTCTAAGGGTTTATTGTGTTATTGAGATCGATCAAAGGAAAGGTGGCGCTTTTATACTCTACAAGTTTCTTAGTATCACGTGCAATGTCTCCAAGACCACACTTCTCATGAAGCAAATTCCCGGAGTGAATACATCGGGTTTGATCAAGTGGGGTAGTTACGGCGTAGATAGTTCGAGTAGTCACCTTAGTCAAATGTAATAAAAGAAAAAGTGAATGTGGTGTTTTGGCTTCCTATCTCAAGCAACCCACTAAATGATTGTAAGATGTCAAACTGTCGAGCTAGCTCGGGAATAGGCAGTTGTATATAAAGAACTGATCGTACTAAGAATTTCCCAAAGATACAATGACCGACCAGGATTCCTGGCCATCGAGCAAAGGGGCAACTGCTGAGATCAGGGCGCCAACCTTTAAATCGAGGAATGAACGAGGTCGAGATTTGAGATCCTAATATCAGAGGATTCTGCGAGATTTGAAGGACTGCGATGAGACGTAAAACATATCACACCTGCGGGGGTTTGACAACAATGGTTTTCCTGACAACGATGCGAACTTCAGACTCGAAGCCTGGACTGAGGTGCGAAAAGCATCTAAGGTAGGGTTCAACCTCGATGAATTTGAGAACCAAGATAATTGTTTTTGGAGTCAAGTGTGCGTCCACTAAGAAAGAAATGATAACACAGGAATATTCGTCAATGTTGTCCATGATTTTAACGACGATGTCGTAATAACGACGAGGGGGAGGTTCTTATATATCTCGTCCAGCTGGACGATCACGTGCAGGAGGGGACACATCCTTCCTCTTCAGAAACGGCGTTTTGCTGAAGGAGAGAAAGTCGAAGTGAGCGAAAGAAGAAAGATGCTCACTCGAGCCTGCGACTAGAAGCGTTGACGAATGAAGATCATGAAGATGAGGAGACACGATTACCTGGGCACAAAGGTGAATGAGATTGGGAGTGAACCAAAATGAATTTCCAATTTTCAAAATCGGCATCAAGCTCATATCGAGCGATGGTATGCTATATAAACGCCGACCCATCCATCTAGAGAAACGCCGTATCCAATCTATACTTTCAACCGTCTAGTTTGCACCTTGATGCTATGCCGAACCAAAAAAGAAAGAAAATTCGTCGCCGAACATCCCTCACACCCCTCTATCATCCATCGTCTCGTTCCTCGACGCTTACTCAATGGCCGAGACACCATGGTCCCCAGTAACAGGATTCATCGAATCACTCCAGTTGAACTTGAAATCCTCGCCCAACTCTTTCTTGATAGCAGTCTTCACCGCCTCAAGAACATTGTCAAAGACACCGAACGACGCGGGGTTCTTCTCATCATTGCTCCCCGGCGGCCCCTGGAATACTCCCGTCCTGACGAGGCATGTATTCCACCCATACATGTTGCCACCGATGATGTCCGACTGCGGGTTGTCGCCAATCATGTAGATATTTTTCGGTAGTCTTTCTTCGTTGTGAATCGTGTCCATCCACGAAGTAAGGACTTCGTCGGCGTATTTATACGTCGCCAACTCGGGTTTTCCGTAAACAACACGCTCCAATTCAACGCCAGTGATCTGTTTATAGATTGCTTCGAGCGAGATGCGGAATGTGCCTTGAGACATTCTTGGATGTGGGTGTTCGGTCGGACAGAGGAGATCGCCTTGTGAGAAGTAGATGGGAATGCGTTGAGAGATGGGATCTTTGGCTCTGGTACCTAGGACGCCGTCCTCGGATTGGAGGAGGTCCATTATGATTTGGAGGTCTGTTGCGTAGTCTCTGGAATCGGAGAATACCAAAATGGCATTGATCTTGACTTTGCTGAAATCGCGAGGAGTGGATGTTGCTCGTTGTTCGGCGGTGAAGAATTCCTTCAGTGGTGAGATGGTAGGTTGTGCGGCGACGATGTCGTTGGGTACAACGATATCTTTAAACCCGTATTGTTTCGCAACTTCCCTGCATTGGTAGTTCTCACCACCAACAACAAGCACAGTATCGTAATACTCCGCCAACGCACTCATCGGCGTATGACTCTGGATAAACTGCTCGGTTGACACAGGACTATGCAAAATCTTACTCAATTGAGCACATCTCGCCTCTTCCGGTTTTCCACTCCCGTTAGTGAGAAAGATATGCGGGATCTTGATCCCGAGCTCGTTATCCCCGTTCAGGATTTCGAGGACCCGTTTCCCTTCGGGGATGAGACGGTCCCCGTGAACGAGGACACCGTCGATGTCGAAGGCGAAGGCCATGTCTTTTGCGGCGGCGGTTTTAACGCTGGACATGTCTTGGAGTTGGGAGGAGAGGATGTCTCGGGTAGCCTGAATAGGCGGCATGCCGGGGCGTGTTGGGCGGCCATCTGAGGTCGCGACGGAGGAGAGGCGGGATTGGCGTTTGCTTCGAGGGATGGGGAGGGAGGCTCCGAAGGAGTTGCGAGAACCGCGGCGGTCGACTTGGGAGGGGGACATGCTGAGGGAGTGCATCAGGGCTTCGGACTCGGCGATGGAGGAGCGGGAGGCGGGGACTTCGATTGAGCCGGGGTGTTTATTGTCGCCTTTTGGGATGGAGAGAGATGGTTGGTGTTTTGCTGGCGAGCCATTGTTTATGATTTTCTGGAGGCGGACAACCTGCTCTGCTGAGGGAGTTGATGGGCGTTGGGCGTCGATGCCAAAGTCTGAGTCTTCGAATGTTGGTGCCATGATGAAGATGGTATGAGGGTATCAAAGACGAATGAAATGAGCTTGTGTTGATGTGACCTGAGGTAGATGTGAGTTTTGTGATGTGTTCTCAGGAAAGTGTGTGCGATGAAGGAAGAATAGTTCGATTCCAAGCAAGAAAGTCAAGATAAGTTGGAAAGAAAGTGCCCCCACTGGATCCTCCAACGTATATATCTGACGTTCTCTTGTATGAAACGAGGCTAGAAGATTCTTAGGAGATGAAGTGAAGACGCTTTCACTGCAAACCTTTGCATGTGAAGTCATTGATGGCGGATAGCTCGCTTGGGCCACATCTATCATGCTCAGTTCCCACATCTTGCACCACTCAGAGCATCACCATGTCGCCATCGCTACCAAACAATCGTATTGAAACCCGTTGCTCCAGTTCTTTCCAGCGGTAGATGTGACGGTGTGCGAAAGTCTGCAAAGTCTCTATCAAAAGTGGAAACCCGAGCCTCGCCATAGAGGCTGAGCCAGACCTGACTGGGTGAAGTGCGGCGAAAGTTGCATAAGAGGTACCCAGAGTTGATCCATAGTAACCGACCTCTTATCCTTCCAAGCTTCGTCGCTATCCATTTAACCTTTCGACCCTGGATCCGATAAGGCACCATCTTGTCATGGAGCGGAGCATTCAGAGAGCTGTACCCAGTCTTTGCTGTCCCATTCGTGTTGATGTTGTTTGAGGTGAGAATAAGGATGGATCTAGGATCCAGCATGACGTTAATGGGTGCCACTTGGCGGGAGGCTGACCGTAGTTTGGCCGAGAGCACGGAAACGGGAGATGCACAGCTTGGTCGATGATCCACATTTCACATTGCCTGTTCCTCTTTTTTTGATGCGCGACGAACGAGGATGGCAAGGCGTTGGCTAAGATATCAAGAAACGGCGGCTGTTGGCGTCTGAGTAAGGTGTGGTGTGACACCTGGATGATGGCGGCGATCATGGTCAGTGATGAGTTGATAGCCGAGCAAGGTTTGGGGCGTGCTGGAGAGAAAACTCTGATAGGCCGACAGAGGCGAGTTGGGACCAAAGCTGTTCCTGGGCTCAGATCAGGCCACAACAGGCAATCCGTTCCTTCAATTCAGGCCACCACGGGCGATCTCCAGGCAAGATTGATGCCATCCTCAGGCTGCCGTACTCGCTGACTCGGCTCTTTCGGGTGTATCACCCACTAACATCCATATCCCGACGCCAGAATAGCACTAGAAGACCCTTAAGGCATAGCGTCTTCCCGAAAGTCAACGTCAAACCTCAGGGTCCAAAAATTCCCAGAGTTTGGACCATACAACGATCACCACCTGCCCCTCCACTGACTCGACCGCTCAAGGAACCATCACCAACAAGGAGACTCCGTACTCGGCCATGATAACACGAATAGAAACAAACGTCATACACCGCAGTTGTTGAGCAACGGTAGGATTAGCCACGAAAACCTGCGAATGTGGCTCGAAGAAAACTCAGTGCAGAGTCTTCATGCGTTGAGACACCTTGATTGATATACCACACTCACATTCAAACAATTGACCTAGCATAGATCCACTTCTCACAAAGATACCCCTCGCTGTTCGAATACCCCTCCACTATCGGACGAAATATATTTTTGCTCTCGAAACCAATCCTTCGAACCCTCCCAATACACGACGCGACACACCATGGCAGCACCAGCAGTCACCGGCCCTATCCTCACACTCAACAATGGCGTCAAGATGCCCGCCTTGGGCTTTGGCACATTCGCGAACGAAGGCAGCAAGGGAGAAACACACAAGGCGGTCGTTCACGCACTAAACGCAGGATACAGACATCTCGACTGTGCGTGGTTCTACCAAAACGAGGAAGAGGTCGGATCTGGAATCCGCGAGTTCCTGTCACAAAACCCCTCTGTCAAGAGAGAAGACATCTTCATCACGACAAAAGTATGGAACCACCTACACGAGCCAGAGGACGTGGAATGGAGTTTGAAGGACTCGCTCGAGAAGCTGCAGACACCATACGTTGACGCATTCTTGATCCACTGGCCCATCGCCTCGGAAAAGAATGCGGACCGAACAGTGAAGATTGGATCAGACGGCAAGGTGAGCAATATCAATTCCCGACTCCAAATTATGCAGATTCTGGCAGAGCAGTTACATCCTAATCCTACTCTTCACATGCATCTGCCATCGTCAAAAAAAATCACGCAGGACCCAAAGCTAACCCCACTAGTACGTCATCAACACCACCCTGACCAACGACCCCTCCCCCACCTGGCACGCAATGGAAAAATTATACTCCTCTGGGCTCACGAAATCCATCGGCCTATCCAACTTCACACAACCACAAATCGCCAAGATCCTCACATACGCGAAAGTCAAGCCCGCGATAAACCAAATCGAGATCCATCCTTTTCTTCCCCAGCAACCTTTGATCGATTACTGTTTCTCTCGGAATATATTGCCTGTTGCGTACTCGCCGCTAGGTTCACAAGACCAAGTTCCTGGGACGGGAGAGAAGGTGTCTACGAATAAGGATTTGATTGCGGTGGCGGAGAAGAATGGGTGGTCGTTGGCGCAGGTCTTGATTGCGTGGGGGATGAAGAGGGGGTATGCGGTGCTGCCGAAGAGCAGTAATGAGGGGAGGATTAAGGGGAACGCGAAGTTGGTTGAGTTGAGTCAGGAGGACTTTGATGCGGTCAATAAGGTTGCGAGCGGCAGGTGGAGTCGGTTCGTCAATATGAAGGATACCTTTGGATACGATGTCTGGCCAGAAGAGGCCACGAAGTAGAGCTGGTCTCTTCGGCAAGCATCATGTTTGCAATTTAGATTCAGGTATAGATGCATAGAATCGGCGTTAATGCCAATAGACATAGATTAGCATCTAGATTTTCTGGCTGATGGTTCCCTTCCCAATTGCTCCACAACTACCACGATCATTTACTTGCATCGCCCTGCCTTGGCCTCAAGCCTCTCTTTCTCAACATGACAAGTGCCCACTACGAATATAAATATCCACACCTCCCCTCATCAACTCTCTACACACACCTCTCAACGCCAACCTCTTCTATTCTGGGAGTGAAGACTCACCAGTTGGGCGTACTAGCACTGATCAACCCTCTTTATCCCATCCTAACCCCGTTCTTCTTCATGTTGAAAATCCGGTCAGCTTCTCGTACAGACCTGGCTCTCATTCGAAGTCAGAAGTTCTTGCTGTCAATCTTCTCCTTTTTGTTGCCAATCGTCAACAAGTTTAGACGGTTCCCCTTGAGCATCTCGCACTGCACCTTCTCGTAATTCGTGGCAGGTTGCAAGTTTACTTTGCTTTCCGAGAGACATGCCTCTCAAGTCCTGTAGAGGTGTCGGAGGGCAGGGAAGTCTTCTTGGCAAATAGCTGAGGAGGTTTCCTACTTCCCCCGACTTCGGAATGGGGGAACTTGACCCACTGATCGCATTCCCACTCTCCTCATCCCCATGCCGCAACTCTTCAAGTTTTCGCTGTTAATCTTCCCCTTTTCATTGTCAATCATCAAGAAGATCAGACGATCCATTCGATCTCATATTGCATCTTCTAGTGATTTCCAATCCTAGGTTGCAAGTTCGTGTCGCCCTCTGGAAGCATACCTCTCGCGTCCTGTACTGGTGTCGAAAACTAGGGGGATCGTGCGACGATTATGGAACTCTTGGGGAAAGCAGGAGGGAAATTGCGGGACGGAGGGCAGATAAACGGGGAAGATGAGGGGGAACTTTTAGGGAAGGAGGATCAAAGGTGCCTCGAAGCGAGGAAGTCAGACTACACTGAGAAGCTGGAGACACTTCCTGGTTCACCCCTGCACTAAATGACTCACGACAGTCTTCTCGACGATTCAGGAGCATATAAAACACCTTCTCCGCCCCTGGAGAGCTTCCTCACAATCCAAAAGATTACGCTGCGATTCCACAACCCAGACCAAGCGACGAAGAAGATCACTCAGGGAAGGACGACCCAAAGTCAAGACTTCGACCACCCGCTCTCGAAAGCTGCACCCGGAACCAAATTTTCCCCACGGTTGTGAAATTCTTTCGATAAGCCTAAATTTCGGCTGCTAGCTGTCGGAAGTGGGAGTTGGCAACAAAAAGTATATTGACAGCAACCCAAAAGTCAGACGAAAGTCGTAGCGCTGGAAACGGGCGGAGATGTTGCGATAGTGCATGTGGTATCTCTTGAATATGAAGTTGTGGCGAGGAGAAGTCTACTCGGTTCATTCTGTTTCGGCGTTGTCTCTCATTTGTGGCATGTAGCCATCATGTTCGCTTGAGGGGTAAAGCAGAAGCAGCCGACAACTGAGAAAGCGAAAGGGGCTATTGATTTCCGCAACCTAAAGCTATTCTAGACCTCAAGCTATTGCCTGCCTGTACGACACGCTTCCGCTGTGACGATCGTCAATACCGCTCTCCTCGATAAAATCGATGCCGCGAAGGAACTGAAGAGTTGGCGATTCCATAGTCCGCTCTTGAGAGAGAATGTCCTGGACCCCGGTCTACCTGCGTAACAGGTACATGCACAATCCGACGACAATGACAAGCCAGCAGCTGACCCTACTCCTCACGGTACTACCCATCCCGCTTCACATTGAGCTTCCGGAATTGAAAACAAATTCGGCATCACCATCAAACATCCTCCCAGACTGTATCGGGAAACCCAACCCCATCATTCCACCTATGTTACGACTTGCAGCAAACGCCGTGCAGGGTCCACCAGCGAGGGAGCTCGTGGCGGAAGGAATCGATGCTACCGGCGAGGAGTTCATTCCATTGCAGATGCCAAAGACAAATTCACAGAGTATATCTTGCACTCAAGCTCATAATCTCCAGTGGCTACAGTAGCGCCCAGATTTCTCGGACCTTACAGAGACCTATATCTTCCTGTCGTTGGCGATTCAGCACCGCCGAACATCGCCGGTTCACCGCGAGATCGAGTGCCCAAACCGCAACGAAGAGTTTGAGACCCTTTTAACTCTTCTTGAACATCTCAGGACCCACGTACATCGACGTGGGCTTTTCACCTCGGAAATCGACAGCCAGGTCAAGCTCAGAACCCCCCTGACTTTGCTTGGATACCTCAGAACACACGAGATCAAGTTCCTAAACCACAATGAGAAACTTGAGACCCCTTCTGATTACCTCCTTAACCCAATCATACCTCATTCTTCTCGAGGATCCAGGAGTATATAAAACATCTTCCTCACCCCTGGAACGCTTCCTCACAGCACAAATCTACCGTCTCTCGGATGCCTCGCCCACCATTCAATGAAGCACCGTTCGTAGTATCTCAAAACTCACCAGTGTCAGGAACCACCTAGAACATTCCAAGAATCAGTACCAGGCATCTCCCAACCCCATATTACCCTTCTCGAGCATCAGACACCGAGGCAACACGCCACACAACGGAAAACCCTGCAAGGCAATGTTGCTGTTGTGCGGAGTTCGAAACTTCCTGAGACACAATCACACCTTCTTAAAAACAAGAAGAGTCCGCTTGACCTCAAAGATGGTCCAAAGAACCGAACGGGACAAAAGCTAAATCGTGGCAACAAGAATAATGGGAGGGCAGCACTGTTCGAACCTGTTGTGGTTGAGTCATATTATCGAACAAATCATGTCACAGACTGAAACGATCATGTCACTGTCACGCATCTTCAAGGTACGAGTTGGTGTTGCAAAGCTATCAATTGAGTTTGGTGTTGGTAGCTAGTACAACGATTTTTTTGACTGACAAAAGAAATTGGTCCTTCTGGAATAACCCTTCTGGGTGCTTGTTTGGGGTCCTTCTGGACGAGCCTCCTGGCGATGTTCTTCTGAAAAAATGAGATGGGTATTCTTACCAAGTCCTTCTGGACAAACTCTTCTGAGTGATTAAAGGATCCTTCTGGATTAAGTCTTCAGACTACTTGGTCCGTCTGGACAGTGAAAGGGCAAATTGCGCCGACCAAAAGAAAGAGAAGGAAGGTGATGAGCGAGAGCTCAAGTAGATTTCCCCTTACCTTCCGGACCAGGATGTGGGCTAGGCTTGCCGGACTTCACGGGAACAATGAGCTTGCTAGACTCCTCAGTGTTAGCAGCATCCCGCTTCTCCTCGGCTTCCTTGAGCTCAGCCAGGAGAAGCTCAAGTCTCGCGCGAGCGGCTTGAAGGTGTGTGGCATCCTTCTCAAGCTTCTGATTTTTTGTTAGTATAAATTTTGATCGTCAAAGTGAGTAACATACCTCGATCTGACTGCGCAAAGCACGAACCTTCTCCTCAATGGCAATGACCGCATCCTGTGCGGCTTGAGTCTCAGGACCCAATATGACTTGGTGACCCTGCCATGCATGTGCCGGTGCAGAAGGCGCCGATGTTGGCCAGCCTTCTGGAAGGACATCGGGACGCACTGCAGGGTAGTCTCCTGGATGGGCCTGCAACTGGGTGGCGTTGAAGTGAGCTATGGCCTTTGGCTCCGTGCCCCTGGGGAGGTTGTTGAGGTACCTGGTATAGTAGTACACCAACTGGAAGGCATTCAACAACCGATCCCGGTTGTTGTGCTGGTCGAAGTTGAGGCTCCCCCGCTTGCTGTCTGGCTCAACCCAGATGACACCATTCAGCCCATCACGATCGGGCAACCAACCGCGTACCGGCTCCCATCTATACGAGAAGTGTCTATGGAGTTCGCCGAGGGTCGGATCCCGCCTGAGCAGACTGTTCAGTTGGTTAAATCGCCCGTGCTTCATGAGAAGAGCGGAGAACAAAGGCATTCCGTCCCGCTTAGTGGGGAAGAAGGTACGCATACGGCGGGGCTGGGGAGGCGGGGGCTTGACGGGCCTACCTGGCACTGTTTGCCAATCCGCACTCGAAGATTCCCCAGGCTCAGGCGTAGCCACGCTGGCGTAGGTCGAAGGACAGGCCTGGAGGCCTGGAGAGCGACCAGGCGCGAGATTGATTCCGCGAATGCCATCAGTAGCATTGGCAACACCAGCAGGCTTTTCCCTCGCAGCCTCCGAGGGCGCGTTGCCGTCCTTCGGCTTCGAGGTGGCCTGGGAGGTCGAGTTGGAACCGATTGGACCTGGCTGGTCGCCATTCGGTGTCGACGTCAAGTTCCCATTGGAGGCGGTGCCCCAAGGGTCGTTGATCACGTTAGGCACCTCGCCTCTTGGGAAGGTGTCATCAGGCCCTTGAGAACAAGCGTTAGTTCATGGAACACCAGGAGACATCAGGAATACTAACACATCAAGGTGTGGACGGCATACTCGATCCACCATGTCTGGTAGTCGGCTGAAGGAGGAGTACCTTGCGCAGTAACGACCTTCAACACCTCCTGCTTGGCTTTAGCGAGGAGATCAGCGAGATCCTTCAATGATTGCGCGCCTTCAGCGCGGGCGCGCGCCATCATGGCGTCGAAGTAACGCTCGTAACTCATTTTGACGTTGGGTCGCAGCGTTGTGGTGTGGTGGTGGTGGTGGTGGTGTTGTTGTTGTTGTTGTTGTAATGAGGCTGAGATCGAGATTATATTTCCAAAGTTGTGAGGTGCGTCACGCTAAGATCGCGTAACAGCCTTCCTTTTAAGGCATTAAGGCAGCAACGTCCTGCTTGGGCTGCAAGCAGCAACCACCATGGTGCATTCGTTCTACAAATCCAATTTCCAAGACCTCCACCGAACAGAATTACTTCAAATTGAAAATATAGAAGTCACATATAGTCTAATGTCTTGTCTCGGTAAGGTTAAGGGACCATTGCTGATGACGAGAAATTATAGATTGTTTTAATATTGCTGCTACATATCGCTTACTGCGCAGCAACCACCCCACGACACTCGATTTACCAACCCAAATTATATAACTTCCACCGAACAGAATCACTTTATATTGGAGGTATCGAGACCATGTATAGTCTACTATTTTGTCCCTGCAAGCGAGAAAGAGTGTTGCGAGTGAGAAGAAGTTACAGATCAACTCAGGTGTGCTGCTAGTTGGTGGCTGCTGTCGAGATAATCTCCGAAGCGAATGCCATGGAGCAAGTTTCAAGCATTATAAGGAAACAATAGCTACATATGTACAGGTTTCAAGATCCCGATTCCTATCTCCCGCCGCCTTTGGCTTCCAAGTATTGGTAGCAGTGCAATGATTATTACCGATCACCCCTCCAGTCCTTCAGTCCTCCAATATTGTAATTATACTCCCCAGCAACTGCCCCAAGACTTTCCTCTTCAAATACTTGCGAGTGTGGGAATGTATCGAACGTGTGACGTGTGCCTTTAAGAAATATCAGGGACCCTGTGGGTTGTGAGATCAGAACGTTGGCACACTGTACTCGCTGCCCTCGCTCGTCGCTCCTTGACAGTCTCAGCCACTCTCCGCTTCTCTAATCGCCCTGACTGAACGTGCCTTGAAACGAATCCGCCAGATATATACTGCATTACACCATCTTTTATCGTTCAATTCGACCTCGACCGGAAAATCTGGCCGAGCTGAACCATGTGGGCGAGGTCTCGTCTGACGTTGCTTCTGCGTATGATGGCGAGAGAAGTATGAAGTACAACTTGAAGTTTCTGCTTTGTTCAAGGGAGCGAATATCGGAGACGAGAATCGACTTCGGCCGTGGCTTTCCGTACTCGCTGTTGTGCCGAGGAGAACAAGTGAGCCTTCGTTGATGGCTACCTGTTAGTTTGATTATTGTGTGTCGCACCCCTTGAGTCGTTGGTGTTCCGAGCAGCATAGGTAAACCTTTGTTGATGGTTACCTGTTGGTTTGACGCCTGTGTGTCGCACCCCTCGAGTCAGTGGTCAGATCTCTGTGTGTATGCTTGCTGCTGCTTGTGTTACTAACTTGTGTTGAGACGGTTGCAGAGTGACGAACCGCAACAATGGCAATAAAGCACAACAGCTCAAATGCTTGAGAGCAGCGAAATCTCGTCTGGCCTTGCTTTGCTTGTGACGACGAAGAAGGTATAGAGGCGAGGTTGTTTCTCTGCTCCTAGGTGCTGGTTCTCCTACCCTTCCCTGCCTATCAGCGACGGCATCATTTCAAGTTGGCTTCACAACAAGATGCGGTGCTTACATAGTGACGGTATGTTTTGGCAAGCAAATATAGGCATGTGGTAAGAAGATGTGCTCAGCAAACGTTAATCGAAATGGGTTGGTTGTCAGAAAGCCGTGCAGCCCTTGACGGAGACGAATCGGGAGGTCTCTGAGGCAAAGGATGGAACTTTGTGAGGTCAGCAAGTTTTGTTTGTAGTGAACGGGCTTTGGAAACTACTAGAAAGGACTTGGGTAACGGGAATACATATCACAATGTATCACAAACGTTCAATGCTGCTTCTGTACAATGTCTCCCGACTTCATTTCCTTTATCATGCTGGTGGACTCAGTGTCTTGATCTCCTCGAACAGCATATCTCTTCCAGCGCATGAACTACTCTAACATCTTGTCCTATTGGAAAACTCTGTCCACCGTGATCCATCCCAATGCCGTCTCGGTCTCCAATCTTCATGTCGGCTTGGTAAGCTTTAATAGCATAACTGCCTAATCCCATTGGTCCTTCCTATCACCTCCCCAAAAATTTCGTTATTCGTGAAGTATGATGGCGTATTTGCAGTCGGAGATCGTAGTAGAGGGTATCTTAGAGTGATAGCAATTGTTTCGAGGACATCTGGTTAAAGATATGTTAGTTTTGTTTCAATCTCGAGCTTAAGCCATACTCACAGAGTCTTGAACGTATGCACCCAGATCCAAGACCGCACGACGCCAACTGTTCTTTTGAAGTCGCATATTCCGAATCGCCATCTGCACCCGAGAAAATTCCAAATCGCCATTGATCGTTGAAATGTAGTGTTGAGTAAACCTAGTCTGAATCTGCTCCTGTTTACTCGTCAGCGATACTATTCTCGACCAATCATCAGCATCATACATACCTCTACTCAACCATTCTGACATCTTTCGAGCATTCTGAAGATGTCGTTGCTTGCAGACGCACGATGCTGTCCCTAGTATAGCTATTAGTGGAATGATTTCTAGCTAAAAAGATCTTCAAGTATTCCGATCGTGGTGTTAGAAACTATGTGGCTGATCATTAGTCATGGTGTTGGCGTTATGTAGATTAGTTGGAGTTTGAATCCGGAAGGAACAGCCGCACACACAACCTAAAAACATTGGTCAGGGAAACCGGTTTCACTTTATTTCAACGACGACACAAGGTTTCAACGATAGAATGGTCAGCATAGGTAGCGACAAATTTTATTTGTAAAGGCTACAGGATGTACGTTACCATGAGTCCTTCTGGAAAGCCGCCTGGCAATTGATTTGGGTCCTTCTGGACATCGCCTTATAGCATTTGAGTTCTTCTGGACGATTGGTGGGTCTTTCTAGACAATATAACTTCTGCTAGTTCCTTCTGGATGTTTGTTGATGGGTCTTTCTAGACATTTCTATAGCTGCGATAGCGACAAGTACATTGCATGCAAACCCAGCCCCATCATTGAAACCAAAAAAGCAAACAAGACGCCTTTTCCTTTCCACACCCCGACCCCATCCCATCCTATGAGTAATGATAAAGGCAATCATCCATTTCAAATGGAGATAATGACTTCAAGCCATATCGTATCCTCACTTCAAAGATACGGAATAAATGTTTAACCGAAAAGCTTGCAAGTGCCAGAAACGAAAGTGTAGGCAACACAAGCCGAGTTACCCTGGCAAGCAGCGAGACAAGCAGCTAAGCTGTCAGCTGCGGGAGTGGAGATGGGGTTGGGATTTCCGGCTGGGACGGCGTTCGTGGGGTTGGCCGTGTGTGCCTTGGTTGGCAGTTGCGGCTCCACCGTTGTTGTTGGTAGCTCCTGCATTACTGGCTGCTGCGCCGCCGTTGCTGTTGGCTCCGGTGTTACCACTTGCGGCTCCTCCCTGCTGTTGTCTGCGGCGGGGTTGAGCGCCGTTGTTTCCAGCAGCTCCAGAGTTGGAGGTGGCGAGTCCACCAGGGTTGGCAGATGTTGGGACAACTGAGGGGAAGCTAGAGCAACTGATGTCGTAGGCGACGAGGCCGGTTTGGGCGGGGACGGAGGAGGCTGGTACGGAGAAGAGCATGCACTTGTCGGTGCCTCCGCTAAGTCCGAAGAGGAAGGACTGGCAGCTTGGGTTGGCCTTGCATTGGGTTGCACAGTCGGCGGCAGTGCCTGAAGATTATTAGTCATGAGTGTTGTAGAAGGGAGAGGAAATCGTACTGATGCCAGATGGCTGTGTGAGAGGAGTCTGGGCAGTGGTTCCTGCAGGGGCAGCTCCGCAAACCTGGCGGGCGAAAATGGGGCCGGCTGAAGCGGCAGAGAAAAGAGCTGAGGCTGCAAGGATGGTGGCAGTGAATGAGTGCATTTTGGAGGTTGTTGTTTGTTGGTTGAGGAAGTGTAGTGATGTTTGATTGGTTACTTGGAAAATTCGGTTTGAAAATATAAATACTATTCGAGGTGATGTCGTAGGAGATGATGATTTAAGAAGAGGTAATGAAGCTGAAAGCTGAGAATGAAAGACCCTGAGACTGAATGAAGATAATGAGGGTGAAGAGAAAATTTCCTGTCAGGACTCTCCCTTCCTTTAATACTTTTCAAGCTCATGCTGAGTCTTATGCTGACGCTATTCTCAGAGGTTGTGATCCCCATTCTACAAGATCTGCCCGGTCTTCTAAAACTAGGGGGGTTATTCTATTGAAACTTGATTCATGAGGACGTAAGTTCTGCCAGCGCAAGGCTGAACTGGTGATGTCTAACAAGGGATGAATGCGGCTGAAGAACTACTCGAGATGAAAATATCACGAGAAATAGCTATTCTAAGCTTATCCTTCAAGCTTATCCTTCAAGCTTATCATTAACAGGGATAAGCGGTGGAAGAGCTTCTAGAAAAAGAGGAAACACGCCCGTGCTGCGCATGGGTGACCCCTATGCCTTTGTCGATCATACTCGGCAGCTAAAACACGGTGTACGCAGGGCATCAAACCGCCACGAAAATAGCTCAATAATGCTGAAGGAGAACAGGTCGTCTGCTTTTAGGTAATTTTCACCAGGGGTGACATTGATCTTCTGTGTTTGAACCGCAGCAATTGACGCAATCTAGTTGTGTAGCAAGACGTCGCGCAGGTTTCTCAGCCTCGACTCCAAGATAAATCTGATATGGCTTTAGATATTCTCCGCAATTGCGGGGCATCAGCCACATGATCAGTGCGCGCGCACAAGCCTCAATGGTTTCACAGAGCTTCTTCCGTCCTCACTGCTAGAGAAACGCCTCCCTGATCCCCTCGACTTTGAAAGAATATGTCCACCCAAAGTCAGTCTCGAGGATTCGTACACCCTGTTCTTCCCCCGAGCATAATTCTCGGCGATTCGTCCTCATTGTTTCGAGCACGAGAATTGAAACGAGTTGAAGGAATTGTTTCCATGACGTTGACTCGGGGCAGAACCCTTGTAAGTCACAGCTTTATTAAGAGTTGTAAGAGTCCATCATAGGATATGTGAACCACTACAGTTCAATAGAGATCAGTTACTCTGCCTTGAGAAAGAAGCGCAATGTTCGAGTCTGCTTGATATGACAAAAGTTAACCCTCACGAGGACAAAGTCGAGGGCTCAGCACTTAATGCTGCACCGGATCGTTACAACTGACCATGGCCGATTTGGCAGTCTATGAGCTGTTCTCAAGATCCAGCCCACTGACAGCTCGGACAGACCGAGAATGAACGGTTTAGAACACGCTTTATCGACTGTTTGCACACATTCCCCAGCTTCATCGTTTGTGAAGTCCGGACTGAGCAAAAGTCCCTTCGCGGCCTTGTCGATGCTAAGCAATGATAGAAATACTCATGTCCGGCTCACGAGCGTTGAATCGAGACAATCAATTCTTCTCTAACGCTATCTTCTCCAAGTTGTTGGTCGCGTTTCTTGACCTCCAATCTTCTCCGAGGCTACTACGCCCCTTCTTGTCCTAGGTATCAGGTATTTGCATTCTTTCGCATATCGAACAAAGCTCCGTGCCACTTTGTCCATAAAGTTGGTCGAAAGATGTATGTGGCCGATAAGATTGCAGTACTTGCGGAATACACTCACCTGAATCTTGATTATGACTTAAAAGAGGATCTCGTTATTGCCATTCGAATTCAGAGGGCTCCTATTGAATAATATTAACCTGTTACTTAGACCATTATACTGAGTGTGAACAAGGAGGCAGTACTAAAGGAGAGGAGAGGAGAGAAAAGGTAGTCTAGAAATGATTCTGGAAGTGAGTTGTTGATGTTAGTGGCATTAGAAACATGGGAGGTCGATTGGGTTGATAAATCCTGTTCAGAAGTCTGTGTGGACAGCATGCTAGCATCTGGAGTTGCCGTCCTTGCCGAATGTAGAAGCGGTGGCGGGGCAGGGAGCGGAGACGCGGACTGCGCCGATAAATCCGAGTCCGGTGGTAGGTCTACATATGTGGACCAGTCCTGTTGATTTAGGCAATCACCATTTACTGGACATTCGTTGGATGATGTGCCTGAATCGGGAGCCTCTCCCTTATAATAACCGATTATTGGACATTCGTTAGGTGACGTGCCTGGATCGGGAGCCTCTCACTTGTAATCATTGATTGTTAAACATTCGTTGGATGATGTACCTAGATCGGGAGCCTCTTCCTCACATTGCGGGCAGGGTTCCAGCGGTTCTTTTAACGACCAATCCTCGGACCGCATTGACAGTTGATCTCTAGATAACATTTGGAGCTGCAGCTTGTACGGCGGAAGTCGATTATGTTCGATTAAAACCGAAAGAAGCTCGGCCAGACTTCTGAGATATTCCCGCAAGCATGGCTTTGAAGTATTAATAAGGTCGAGGAGAGGGTCAAGTTGGTCCTTGTTCAACTTTCGAAGGCTACTCGACCTGAGATTAAAACTAAGTCATGGTATAGCAAAGTTGAGAGGATCTACTGTTCATCCGGTAGGTCATCAGGAGCGACCGCGATAACGCCTTTCCCAAAGCGCCGATTCAACCTGACCCACGGCTCATTTTCCCCAAGCAATTGTCAAATTTCTTCTTCGCCTTGCTCCGCGCTAACATTGCCTCCTTAGACAGGACATCGTCTTTTTGCAGGGTCGTTTCAGGGAAGCAGAGGTCGACATACTCCTCAAGCGTAAAGGCGAGGCATCTATCTCCTTCCTTTACGTTAGGGTTACAATACAATCTGGAGAAATGCTCGGAGAACGAACGCAAAGCTTGGGCACAACTCAAGACCAGTACCGTGACGAGATGGACTGCATCGTCGACGAGCACACGAAGACGCATCGTCAGAGGGAAGGTGCGATGATTCAAAAAGGAACATCCCAACCGAGCCTTCACTCTCCTGACTCGTTTCAACAATCGACACTGACGAAGGCCAGAACGTGGCCATCGAGAGGAGCAGAGGAGCAGAGAAGCTTCTGACTTGCTGGGACAAGGAGCGTTTAGATTGCATCGAATTGTTGAGATGGAAGAATTATTTTAGACGCTGCGCAACTGCTCCCTCTCTTTGCTCTGGAGACGTCAGCGAACCTGTAACCACTGTGGGCATTGCCAGGTTGGATTTGAGGTCGAGTACTGTAATGGGTTTTGGGAGAGACGGGCAGGCTCATGTCTCGACCAAGCCTTCGGAGACTTCACACGTTTCTTCTTGTTTAATTTATGGAGGCAGACCTGGCACGCCAAAAGGTTGCAGTGGGGGCATCGGAATCCAG
>FJOG01000019.1:341325-358246 GCA_900073065.1 Phialocephala subalpina
GTAAAACACAGACTTTTGTCCGCAGGCTCGTAACGGCGCTGCCCGAATAGTGAGTGTTCTCCGAGTTGATTCTTCCTTGTACAAGTTGTTTTGGGATGCGTGAGACGTAGTTCACCATCCTAAACATACATTCTCCTCCTTATTCAGCCCCATTGCTCTTGACACCTGTCTTGAAGAAGTAATACTAATTCCGAGATCTCCCACAGCGTCTACAAAAAATGGCATTTCGATAAGATTATCACGATTGGTGATTCCATTCACAAGGTAGGTGATTGGGATTCTTTGAAACCGTTCCATAGCTCTAACAATCGTAGTTCAATCCAATAGGAGGCCACGGTAGCAACGCAGCCATCGAGACATCCACAGCATTTACGAATGCGCTGGTGAAAGCTCTAAAGAAGTCCCAACAGGTACACTCCGTACCCCCGAATTGACGACACTCTTCGAACAATTACAGGAACTGGGGGAGACGCGAGCCAACACCTTGATGGCAGCATCTCATGAACAGCAACGCACAGAAGCCATAGAAACACGATTTCAAAAGTTCATCGCGCTGACTGTGCTCCCGATGACAGACACAGAAGATGTCATGTTCAATTTCTCACGCCATCTCCCCTTCGCCGAGAAGCTGGATATGGTCGAGCTTCCCCCCAGGCCAAAACCGATTCCGTTCAAGGACGAACTCGCCCGCACCCCGAGGTTAAGAGGCGCATATGGCTGGCTCAAAATCTTCCTTACCTTACATGTGCTCTGCTTGCTTACTATGGCATTTGGATCCGGACTGCGGATTACAGTCTGACAGACCAACTTGCCACCATCTTGAAGACTGGCACCTTCCCTTCTGATTCCAATTTCCTCTCAAACGGAGTTATACCGGAATCACCGCCGTCGACTCTTACCTCGCTTTCTTATCCGCTGCTTACATGGCTGCAGTCACTGGATGGGATAAAAGCTTTGGCACGTTACATCTGTATTTCCTCGGCATGCTCATTCAGCCAATTGCCATCTACTCGATCGAGGCGTTTCGGAAGCTTAACGCGATGGCTCTTCTCGCCACGTAAGAAACCAGCTCTTCGGGCCCTCTCTTCTTCGTCTCAGGACCGCTAGCTAATATCTCCTCCAGTCCAACCGTATGGCTTGCCCTAGGCCAATGGCTTGGCTTCGGAGTCGTAATGCCGATATTCTATATCACATACGCTCTATCCTCAGACACCGAACCATACTGGTGGCCACTATCCCGCGAAGTCCTAGCCTGCTATGTCAAATCTCTCCTGCCCGCCATCCTAGCCGGCTACGTCCCACCCACCATCTTCATGTTCTCGCCATGGAAAGGCTTGACCACCGTTCAAAATTTCACTGCATTATGGCAGGCGTCTCCTATATTTGTGCCCGTCCTAACATCCGTCTTCGCTTTTTTCTACAACCGGATCCACCCTTCAAAAAACGAATAGACGCCAAATGCAGCAGACGTACCGAGAGATTTCCCAACCCTCAAAGTTATTTACCTCGTTACGTTCATCTTGGGAGTTGTGCTACACGCGACCGTCGTATTCAGACTTTTGACTTCCAGCAACGCAGAACTATCGCTCCGCTCTGTCTTCGTTTCCGATTTCTCCTCCCAACAAAAAATGCTGAGAGAAGGACTCCGGAATCTGTTCTTGGCTGACTTCTGGGCTTTCAATGTTGCTTCGCATGGATTCTGTCGCCAGGCTGTTTGGGACATCAAGCGTGTTGGGAGGACGACGGTTGATGTAGGACGAGCTTCGGCGGTTATATTGCTTGCTAATTTTGTGGTTGGGCCTGGTGCTGCGATGGTGGGTTGTTGGTATTGGAGAGAACTTGCTATGGCTCGGACGAGCATCATCAGTGCATGAAGTAGTGTATGTTGATAGGGTCTATCAATGTTGGGACTTGTGCTTCTAAGCTTGGTCCATGTCTTCTCTCTTCATCGTCTTCGCCTTTGTCATCGATATCATGTACTATTTATTATCAAGGACTGGTTGGCTGGTGTTTAATATTGTTGAGTTTCCTTCATTCACCCTGCAAAGCTGTAACCTGGATGTGTCTATTCTAAGGGATTATGCCGTATGGACAGTGCGTTAAAAATTACATAATATAAATGAAATTCTGATTATACCTCGAATTTCCCATAGGTGTATCCGAATCAATTGATTTTGTATCATCTTGCCGATGGGCCTTTGCGATTTCATTGTTGGGCTCCACATCCTCGTCTTCAGTCCCCAGATCGGACAACGAACAAGGCCATACTTGTGTCGAAAACCGAGCCGCCTCCCGAGCACCTCTATAAGCTCGTACTTCGTCATAAGAGTTCCTGGTATCACTACACACGAGAATCCCTGAATTAGTATGTCTTCGGAGTAAATGCTTTGCGGGATATCCAAAATAGGAAACAGGGCTCCAAGGGTTTGGCTTACATTCTCTCATCCCCAAAATCATCGTTACTAGTATCCATTTCCTCATCCATACGCGGGTAGATATCATCCTCCACAGAAGTCCTCTCCTTTCCACAGTAGCAATTCCAGCAGAAGATTGCAGGGACAACTAGAGTCTTATGTCCTCGTTGGACGCTAAGAGCCGCAGCTGCAAGTCGAGCCTGCCAATTTCCATGAGCACGCACAACAGCGGGCTCCAAGGGGGTATCAAGAAGCTCCTCCCATGAATCGATGCTCACTAATTCGTCGGCGACTATTTCCTTAGCCAGGTCCGAAGATGTCACGCCTTGATGGCCGGAGCATCCAGGTGCAACTAACACCTTGAATTTGCTGTCTTCGAATAGTTTCAAAATATCGATATCAGCAACCCATACCCCCCGGTGGTGCAACGACACTGGCGCTTCGAGAAAGAAGACTTCACGATCGCGGTTGCCGTGGTCACCGACGTCGACTGGCATCTCCCAATCGGTGAACGAAAGATGCAGAGTTGTATTCTGAAATGAGTTGGTTGGTTGGCCATCAAACTCGTTGTGGTTGATGTGATTCCACGTATCATCATCCAATTTGCGCATCTTCGGCTTCTGCGGTGCGATCATCATAGCTATTCCGGGTTTGGCCACATTTCCTACGATCCTCTTGACTCGACCTATGCCATGCGTATCTGCTGGGTCGAGAAGAAGCGGTGCGGCAATAAAAATGGAATTCCTGCTGGACATGGCCATTACTGATTTCAGCGTATCGGGGTCAATATTGAATGAACCAGATTCAAATTCGGCAATGCAGGAAAAGGTTTCTGAGTAATTCAAGGTAAAAGGCTCAAGACCGATAGGTCTCCATATGTGAGGTTGCAGCCATTTGCTTCTCCATAGAGGCTTTTCTGCGACCTTGATAGCAATACGAGCTCCCAGAAGGCCTTTATACACCTCCGATAAGGTGCACAGGGCCCTCATAGATGTAACCACCGGAAATATCTTTGGTGTGGGCCCCATTGCAAGGATATGGTCTTTCAAAAGTACTGGGCTAATGCACTTGTTAACGAATGCATCTTTGACCTCTTGAATGGTGAAGTTATTCACAGCGTCGATATCTTCTTCCTGAACGACATATAAGGCCGCAACATTAGGGTCTCCAATGATGAGATCCAATTGTACGGGCCTAGTGGCGCAAAGACGGTCGACGGTGACAGGTCCATTTTCGGGGTATTGTGGAGCGTATTGATCATCGAAGCCTCCAGAGAAAGAGAGTGGTGCATTGTTCCAGCGTAAGCCCTCATTGGACAAAAAGCATGGCGTGAACATCCCATGAGGATAGAGAACAGGTTCTTCCCCTAATTTGAGAATGTCCTGTCTTCGATTGTTACTCGATTGGTCTTCATCATTGATCCAGCGCCTATGACTGAGAGCTTCAGACTCTACACCATTCCTAGATCTCTTCTGACCCCGATGGATAGCTTGAATAGGCATGGCAGTCGCGCACTCAAAGATAGAGCTGATTTGAGTTTGCGGAGCAGAGTATTGGATGATCATTTTCTGTGCCTGTTTTCCATATCTTGAGGCCACATTCCGCAGAATCCATATTCTCTCCTCGGGTCCATATGTCAGGCCCAGAAGAGTTTTCGGAACGGCAAGGCCAAGAAATGGATCCAGGCAGTATACCTTTTCTCCCAGGAAATTGGGGTATCTTCGCCGGCCGCTCTTTATCAGTTGTGTATATTCAGTTCGGTCTAACCCTGTTGAGTTGAGATACATCTCTGCGGCACCTGCGATGCAGCTTGGCCAAGTAGGTGATGGTCCTGTTGCCTCGCGTAGCTTGCTCGCTACTAGGATTAATAGCTGAGCCGCTCCTTTAAACTCTGCTAGTTTCGATACCCACTGACCGAGAAAGCTGCCAAGTGCGACTTGAAGCAACTCATCAATCGACAATCCCGATTCCCTCCTCGTTGAACTTCTTACAACTACCGGGTCTCCGTAAAATTGAAGGTACGCTAAGGGAAGAGACCAAAATACGCCTCTACTTCTAGCCTTGTTGTCTTGCAGCCCAACTGTGACGAGCGTGCCAGCTGGAATGAGTTTATCATGTTGTTTTATCTCTTTTGTCTGACGCCCAAGGACCAGCATATCTGGATATAGATGCCACGAGGAGAGTCCCAATAGGGGAGCGCCAGTTTCAACACTTTGGGAAGTGCCAGAGACTGACTTTTCCATTACTGTCATGGCGGTCGTCCACGCAAGAATTACGCTTTCGTAGACAGTCGATTTTTCGTTGACAGGTGTGTTGATGTTGTTTACTATCAGCATCAATTGCTTCTGCGGAAGTATTTTGGCAGCATCAGCAATCTGAAGCCATGCTCGAGCACTGCCATCCCATTTCGCGACCTGTTCCCTGCTGACAGACACTTGTGCTGCTGTCAGTGAGGATAAATTGGTGGTTTCCTCTCCTTCTGCACCTAGCAAGGCTTTCTTCCTCTCTTGAATAAGTTGCACCCAGATTGAGATCGCCGTCGTTGCGGGCCACATTCGAGCCAGCATGCAAGCAAGCAAATGTACAGCGATGGCCGAATTTCCAGATGTCGCAGCGGCCCAGATTGAGGTACCATCTGCACCTATCTGGTCTGAGAATATACCGTCAAACTTGGCGCCTTGAGGATTATGCGAAGACGACTTTGCGATTTCGCTCACTCGAAGTCCGTAAGCTGCAATGAGTTTGGGGCAGGCTGGAGCTACGCCAGCGAACAATGCTCCAAGTTTTCGTGCAGTCACGTGGGTCAACCCATTCTCTGCTTCCTCGCTGCGTTGGCTTGACAACCGCATTCCAAAATCTCTATACTCTTTGGGTGCTTCTATCTTGACAAGTGAGAAATCGAAGTTCAGGTTGGCCAAGGCGAGGGTGTTCTCGAGCGTGGCCGAGAGGGCTGACGCTGTCAATTTGCCGAAAGACATTGGTGACCTTGCCGCAAGCGAACGCGCCCCTTAATTTCTGTATAATTATATTGAAAACTCGACAGCTATCTTTCTGCGAAAGAGAAGATGGGGCGCTTTGAAATAGAAGTTAATGTTGCCATAGTCGCCAATTGTAGGTTTGCGTGGGGCTGCTTCTCGTCGGTGAGAGTAAGGCGCAGAGCGGCTGCAGTTCAGCTGTGGCGCTCATTGAGCTCCTTGTTTGGCCTCGCTTACAGTGCATTAACATTCTCAAGCCTGATTCAAGTCTCGCTTGGGGAGGCATATTGGTAAGGCTCTTTCTGAATGTGTTGATGTGTCCAGGTTGGGAAGTAGGTTTAGTGGTGCCACGCCCACCATTATAACTTGGCAGTGGCTTTTTAGCTTGCCTAGCCCCTTATAGCCCTACAAAACGTTCCAATTGAAAAAAGTCTATTAAACCTTCTCGTGCGCAATCTGAAATAACTTTGCGGCTGCTGTCAAGTAAAGAGAATCGAAACAAATACAATAAATCAACGTATTATCCCATACCCTCCCCGCCATACACGTACCACGTAGACCGACTAGCTCCTGGTCTCGGGTTGTAAATATGTAGGAATTTCCTTGGAGTCGGCTGCCTTGACCCTTGACTTAATTTTAGGTTTGACATATGCACCGCTCTACAGATGGGCGCCCCTTATAGTTCACTGAGACACCGCAATGGCGCTCTAGATCACGAGCTGAATTAAAGGAAAAAGGCAGTTCGAGTGACGAGCCATTTGAGACGTGAAGAAGAAGGCCCAATGTCTCCCTTTTCTAGCTAATTGTAGGTATGTATAGGACAAGCACAAGATACCAGTCCCCGCAAAAGATCTTATATACTATGCTGCCCAACTTCATGAAATGGAGAGGCTTCTCAATTCTATTATTAAGATCCTAGCTGCTCATTCGGACTTATGCTTACACATGAAGACAATCAGGCGTAGTTCAGCTTAAAGAGAAGGAATGAGAATGTTGTCAACTCTTCGACGACAACTGTCATTGGACGCGGAGCTAATGAAATGGTGCCTCGACCCTATCAACCACCTCTAACGCGTGAAGTAAAGAAATAGAGAAACAGACGGGGCAAAAGAAGTATGAAAGAGCAAGGTGAGTGAGGCTATGAGGCAAGTTCAAAAGAGAAGATCAACGTGCTTGGTATCAAAAGTCCCACCCTATCCTGTCCCCATATCTCATAATACCTCATACAATCCATCCACCCGCCTGCCAAAACCATCAAATCCAATTACCAGTAACCATTATTCAGAATTCTTCCTCAATATGTCAAGTCCCCTACTCGCCAAAGCAAGCAACCATCAACCTTTCATAATCCCCACTCGTTTCACCACGAATCCTGCTATCATCAGTTTAGCACTGTCAGAGTTCAAAGTTGGGAAAGAGATCAGGAGCTAGGAGCTATTTCAGGAGCCCGCCCAAAAACGGATCTCGTCCGTCTGCATGTCTAAGCTCCTAGACAGCTCGGAGCTCTGTCGCCCATAGAAAAAAGGAAATAATACGTACGATGTGACGCTCTTATGGAACCGATGTTGATACGCTCCCTTAACCTGCATCATATGATTTCGATCCCAATGGACTCTAATCACCCTATTGACCAAGAGTCTGTCCTCTGTACCCATGCCCTTCATGGCGTCTTCGAGGAGGAGAGCATCGCGCATGGCTCGATCGGTTCCGGTGCGGAGTTGGTGTAGGAGGGCGCGTTCCATGTGTCCTGAGAATTCCTGCAGATAGTTAGAATAAGGCCAAAAAGAAGTGAAATTAGTAGAGGACTAAATACCTTCTTGATAACAGTCTCCAAATCCCGAGTGAACTTCTGCTTGTATGTATGGGCGATAGCTCCAATCTGCGCATTACTTCTCTGGCTAAAGATACTGCAGACCAGCAACTCATCCGTTCCAGTCTTCCCCTCAGTCGCTCTGTAGATATCCATAACGTCTTGATCGATTTGTTGTGGGACGACTGGAGCACTCTCTTCGTTTCTGTTGGCTGCGAGTACCATGAGGAAATGTCGCTCCGTCTTCATCGAGAGCTCGCCCTTGATAACAGATTCAAGAGATGTGCGATAGGTCTTCTGGAACTCTTGCTTGATGGCGTTCATATCTGCATTCGAGCGACCGAGCAGAACATCGTTGAGGATCTCTTCCTTTGTGCCTGGACCATCCGTTCCCTTTCTCAATAGAACCACATCTTGTTGCAATGGCCCACGAATGATGGCACACAGTCCCTCCTCAAACCATCCACTCACTTCGCTTTGTACGTCGTTTAACAAATGGCGCTTATGTCGGTTGTAATACGCGGTTCGGATTGCGTTGACTTGCATGGGGTCTTTGTTTGCGAGGACTCGGATCAAGGTCTTCTCATCTGTGCCGAAACCTTTCATGGCTTTTCGTAGGAGATCTGCGTCTGCCTCTGGCATGTAGCCTTGTGGTGCGTACATTGGCCCGTATCCTAGAGATGGAGGCGTAGGCTGGGAGTACACCTGGGGAGGATTTTGATAGGGCGGGAATTGAGGAGCTCCATAACCACCTACAGGAGGGGCAGGACTGCCGTACTGCTGGGGAGGAGGGGCTATTGAGCTTGTTAGCACATTTAGAGAAAGCTCCCAGCTCCCGACGTCCATTGAGAAAGGACAACTAATTTGTGTGGGAGTAAGCTTACCTCCATATTGGCCCTGAGGCGGGTATTGGCCTTGTTGAGGGTATTGCTGAGGGGGAGGAGGTTGCCCATATGCCTGCTGAGGTGGTGCACCATAGGGAGGTTGCCCATATTGGTTTGGGGGTGGTTGTCCGTAACCACCAGGCTGTTGATAACCTTGTGGAGGAGGCTGACCGTATGGAGGTTGGACAGGAGGAGCACCGTAACCTTGCTGTGGAGGGGGATATTGGTTGTATGGAGGTTGAGGAGAATCTGTTGATCGAAAGTCAGCGCATGCTTCTACCCCGCAGAGCTGTCGCAACTTACGTCCTTGCGGCGGCGGGGCGCCATATCCACCATACGGAGGTTGTTGATATGCCATCTTGAAGTCTTGTAGAGTCTTTCCTGTGTCTGCGAGAGAGATTGAGGTAGTGGTAAGTTGTCAAAGAACGATGGAGGATAGCAAGAGAGGGAGCGAGGTTATGTCAGTCGTCGTCAAGGCAAACTTGTACCCTGACGATGGTTCCAGCCCAACTAGAGGGGCGGTGCTGACTGGCTAGGAAGCAGAAGTGGCACAGTGGCTAGGGATGAACGAGTGGTGATGATGCTTTGCACTGCCCACCAAGCTGCCAGCCACTGTAAGCGCCTTGGCTCGATAGAACAGGTTAATGTCGAGAATCGGAGAAGGCTGGTATGAGGAGTTGTGATTGGGTTGAATACGGAGTCTGCAAGGAAAGTGAGAGGAAAGAATACTTAGGATGTTCGTGCAGGCAGGTTCGAGATGTTGTGTGGTGAATGTCCCAGGTTGTTGGGTGTATCGTGAAGTTTGAGTTTTGCGACCGTAGGGCTGAATCGGGCATGACGTCGAATTGCCCAAAGCTCCTCCTCTTCTCTACATTTCGGACGACATGAACAACATAACATAATCACCACAAACCATTCCATTCCATTCCATGCGAATTCAATATAGCAAGTGCTATCCATTCCCACCTGCAAGCGAAAGTATTGCGTGCATTCTGCAGACGCGATGCAGGCACCGCAGAGGTGAGCTTCTAGACTCCAGCTCGTTCTCGGTCGCAAAAGCAACGTGACTCACAATCATCGCTTTTTCATTCTTCCACGTCGCGCTGGACAATCAGCCGCATCTTATACTGCATCTTTTGCATTTGCCAATTGAACGTATCACTACGTTCAAGCCGTACTACGGCGTCTGTCAACACCGCCACGATGGGAGGCAAAGCATTCTCCCAGTACGACACGCCCCGAATGCCACAAGCTGTCTACAGAATGGTGTGCGATGCCTTGATCAGTCACCTCCGACTCTACTACACCGAAGTCAAATCCCCCATTGAAGCTCCCGAGAAACTCGATCACGGCGACGTCGACCTCTTGGTCCATGGCCCTCTGCAATCCGGTTTCGACCCCGCCAAAACTCCAAAGTCTGAAGTTGCCCGGAACATTGCCCACGAAATAGCAGCTCAAGAATGGCTGGTCGGGAATACAGGTCAACCGATCAATTTCGCGATCAAATGGCCATCACATGCGGGCGCAAGAGTACACCCAGGTCCTAATGCCGTGGTTACACAGGATTTAGTTGCCGAGGAGGGGGAGACGAGGCATATTCAATTAGATGTGCATATCTGTCACAGTTATGAGGATTTCAGATGGGAGTACTTCCATTCGGCACACGGGGATCTCTGGAACATTCTTGGGACCACCATCAGGAAATTCGGGCTTACCGTAAACAACAAGGGAATGTACCTGAGGATCCCGGACATCGAGCAGTCCGATCGAAAGAAGAGCATGATCTTTCTGACTGCAGATCCTGTGAGAATACTAGATTTCTTGGGTGTGGACAAGATCAAGTGGTTCCAGCCATTTGATACCAAGAAGGAGATGTTTGAGTATGCCACTGGGTGAGTCAATGCCCCATCGTTCCCGGGACATCCTCCTGCTGCTACGAATCCCGATGGTCCTGGCATCCGGATTCATACTCTTGAATGGCCCATCGTCTTTGGGACATTCAAAACATACTGACACTGCCCAGGTGCCGGATGTTCTGGATCAAAGAGGAGTCCGAACTCGAGGACGGCGAACTAGAAGGCGACGTTGTTGGCGAATCCAACAACACCAGCCAAACAGGCGGCGAAACCGGCAAGAAGCACCTCAAGCACAACGACCGTCAGCGTATGGGCAAACGTCCTATCTTCAAAGAATGGATCCTAGAATATATCCCTCAACTACGCTCGGAAGGAAAATTTCTCAAGCAACTAATCACACGTGAAGAAGTCCGTGACGAGGCATTCGCTACATTCGGCGTCGAGAGGGTCTACACTGAGAGATTGACAGAGTGGAAGTTGACGACCCACAATGATCAGTTATGGAGACAGATTATCAAGGGTAATGTGCCAGAGGATATGGACCCTCAACGGAGAGCGGCTACGATACGAGAGATCAAGAGTATCATCGTCAATGGTGAGGAATTCGAGGGTAGCGTTCCCGAGGTGAGTTTTCAATGTCCCAGTGGCTGTGGGACTTATTCAAGGGCTATTCCAGGTCGTATTGCTAATTAGTCCACCAGGCTGCTATAAAAGATGCAGAAGGATTCCACGATTTCGCCAAAGTCACCGAATTTATACAGCAAAATCTCGATCACCTCACAGACATCGGATGGAAAAAACAGCAAGACCGTGCTATAGAACGGATGAAAGAATCTGCAGCTAAGAAAAGTCGGGGTGCTGGAGTTCAACCTTAAGATATCCCTCCCATTCTGGATCATTGGTGGTTCGCGTTAGATACATTTATTTCCGGGCATTGGGGTGAGCAGTATTGTTTTTGTGCAAGTATGATACCCAGAATGGCAGGCACGTGGTGCCTTATGCTACCGCTATCTTGATAGGAAGGAACCAAGTCATGAAGGGTATAAATGAAGCTCTTCCTGATAGGTTTGTGGCGGCAACGTTCCAACAAAGAACGACCTACGAAGAAGTCATTGCTTTGGGCTTCTCTGGCCGCATCTGATACGTGAGATCTCATGGCATCACAATCTGTCAATCTCAACCTCAGAAACGGCTCTCAAGCTATATCAACACCTCGAGTGAACACCAGAAATCTTCCTTCCTCGTTCTGTATTGATGTCATTTCTGCCTTTGCTGTCAACCGTTCTCTTTTTCATTCGCTCGATACCTTTTCATTCATCGAGCAGCCAAACTTCAGACTAAATCACGTTTGTTTCCAAGCCGAGATCCACGTTCGGGTTCCAATTTGTGGGAACGACACATGCAGCCTCGACCATGGTCTGGTGCGTGCACTGGCTGTGGGCGCTGGGAGTATCTTGTTGGGTGTAAGGGTGGTATTTATACCCTTACTTCGAGTGGTTGATGAAATTTGGATTCGAAGAAAAGAAGGCCGCGTTTATCAATTTGGAGGTTATGGAGGTGAGTAGTATTGTTTCTGATTATAATACCTAAAATGGCAGGCGCCACCACATACGGGCGTTGCGCTTGCGTTTTCTGGTTTGGAAGGGTGAAAGGCATGAGGAGTATAAATGAAGTTTTCTTATGGTTACCTTGGCACTCTTCTACATGGGATGATACACGCTGCTCCACTTCTCCCATTCGACTGAGAGCACTTCGCACCACGATCCTGCAATAACCCAAAATCTCAACGCAAGCCATCATCTCCTGTAGAGAGGAACCCCAAGGCCTCTTAGTCTCCTCCAATTTTGCTGTCATTTCGGACTCTGCTGTCAATTCACTGCTCTTTCATTGTTCTCGTCGGAAGGCTGGTCCTTTCCTCGCGCAACTAAACTTCGGACTGGATCAGATTCGTTTCCCGGTGGATGGTTGCTCGGGTTGGAATGACTTTTGATAAACATGCCGGCTTCGACTCGACCATGGTCTGGTGTGTGTGCTGCTATGGAGTTTGTGAGGTTCCTCTCATGGTCGAGGCTGGCTTTTATACATCTTGATTCAAGAGATTCGAGATTTGAACAAGCCTAAAGAAAGATCCTGTTTTGAAGCTCCTTTATTCACTTCGTTACCGTCCTCCAAATCGACATTTCCACGTTGCTGACCCCGCTCCGTATTCACTCCGTCACCGTCTTCCAAATCGACATTCCAAGATTCCCCTCTCCTCTCCCTAGGAATGACACAAGGCTGCATTAACCCCGTCTCCGTCCTCAGCAGCGACATTTCAAGCTTGCTAACACCTATCCATAGGAACGACATTTCAACCTGGTCACACAAACTCGCTTTATACCTCGACGCCAAAGCCACCTCCCTCGCCGCACCTTCCAAGAAAACCCCACTCCAGCTTGACACACTTTTTTACTTCCTTCCATTCAAAGTTGAGGGCATCGGGTCACTTCACGCCACAACCCTGCCTAATACCAAGCGCCAGAACGTCACCCACTCCTTTCTCAAGTGAGGACCCGAAACTCTGCTTTTCTCATACGGCGGCTTCGACCATGGTCTGGTGCGTGTGCGGCTATGGAGTTTGTGAGGATTTTCTTGGGTGTGAAAACTGGGGTTTTGTGCCCTCGATCCGAGTGAGGGGTAGGAAACGTGTAGTCGAATATGGGGAACGTCGCTTCCGTTTTTGGAAGCCGTTTGATTTGCTTTTTGTTTCGATAAACCTTTGTTTAATTTAACTTCAGGGGACGCTTCTGCAAAGGTTCTCAACCTTGTTATTCAGTCTGTAGGAAACTACTGTATGTGGCTGTATTGCTGTGAGGCTTCCAATTCGTTGTCGAAGCGCAGATGCACGACAAGGCGGACTGTGATGCTTTGAAGTATCGTCGCCGAAGGCTCAACCTCAACGTTTCCGACTACGTTTCCACAACACCGCACTCGGTGCCATCGCCATATCGTCACATCAACCCTCGCGAGGTCTAATTTCAGTATGCCGATTACATTCGGTTCTGTCGGCGACATCATATCCATCAGCCTGATCGTGAAGGACCTCGTCAAAGCCTTGGATGACAGTCGAGGCTCTGCATCACAGTATCGCGAAATCATCTGAGATCTATTGGAACTCGAAAGCCTCCTTCTGCAAGTCGAGCTTGTATCGAGAACTTACGAGCAGACTGTCGAATTGAACGCACTTTGCATCACTGCCAAGACTATTGTGCAATCATGTCGCGACTGCGTCGAGAACTTCGCTTTGCTGAACAGTCATCTACCAGCTTGCTCTACCAAGTTCAGCTGACCAGCTTCCATGATGTTTACACTTGCACTTCTGTACAACCGTATTTTCATCTGTCATCTCTCTCCCACTGCCGTTACCACCAACTACCGAATCAGCATCATTCCATCGTGTACCAGCGCCTGATGTCGTCACGGTAGGCAATAAGTGCGAAGATCGCAGTTATCATCACTACCAACACGACTAAGCCGATAATGAGATGTAGGTTGTCGGAACTGAATCATCTCTTAGCGACTAGCTCTCCGAGTTTCGTGTACGCCGCCATGTCTTTCTTGGTTTAGATGTTGAAAGGTGGTCGATGATGTAGAACTGCTTAGGTTAGTTTGAGGTGTGTATTGCTGGAGGAAAGAATCCAATTTCAGTGGTCAAGAAACAACTCATGCTTAATATAGCAAAGCGAGGCTTTTTCGACTATTCAGAGCAAGCTCGGAAGATATTGGGGTGATTCAGATAGGAGTATAACTCCGACTGGATATCCTCAGGTCAAATATCAATCACGAACTCGAAAAGTTCTCCGATATGATTAAAACCGCGATGACTAATGGACCTTGGCACGGCATTGACATTTGATTGATCATACCCACAGAAACAGAGAAGAAACTCGAAATTTTTCCCTGCAAAGCAGCTCCTTCTAATGTCCTCAGTGCGCCATACGCTTCAACTAACATCATGCGCCAGATGTACCCCCGGGCCTAAATGCCAGACAGAAGACAATGCAGCCCACAAGCCAATACATGAACCACACAAGCAGAACAATCCCGATGATGCCCCCCAAGACCCCTCCTACGATGGCAGCTGTACGATCAAAGCGCTTTGTCAATCTCGATAGGTCTTGATTCAACTTTAGATTTTGTATCTCGCTCGGACTTCTTTTGAGAGAATTTGGCGCGTCTCGAGGCCTTCTGGCGTAGATGTTGTGCAGAGTCCCAGGTGAGTCTGGACTTCGAAGGCTGACTCGAGTTGCGGTACTGGTGCTCTCAACATTGGGTGCAGCGAATGCTGTCGAGTGCGCAGTCATGAAATTTGTAGGCTGTAGAGACTCTAGTACTCCGGATGCTGTGTGAAGGCTGGTGTTGAAGTTGTTCGGCGATGAAGACGGTTCGAAACTCGTGGCAAGGAGCATCCGTAGGAGCATAGAAAGTATGATGAGACACTTCATGTTATCGCAACAGTGTTCAAACTTTGATCTTGGCTCAGGACTGGTCTTGATTGGCTTTTAATGTTGTAGATGCCGGGGGATAGTCAAATATTTGATATCGCAAGGAATTAAGAAGCGTTGCTGTGTCCTATATTGTTTCCAAGTAATGCTCATATTCTAGTGATTCACAAACTCATAAATGATTCCCCCGCGCAAAGGTAGAAATCCACGTATTTTCGAACAATCGTCAATTTATCATCTAACAGGGTCCCCAGCAACACGGCCCCCCACAACTGCTTCCACAACCGGGATCCCGGGCCAGCCCAAACCACAAAGCACCCCGATCATGACGATTATCCACTAGTAATTGCCGCAACCATTAATAGATTATTATCTGAAATACTCCGGATCCCAAGCTTTGATGTTGTGTCCTTCGTCGAAACCGCCTTGCCAATAGATTTCTGTCTATTTCCCTGTGGTGAAGTGTGTGCGAGCGTCGTTGAAGTGAAGTTCAGAGTTGAGATTATTTTGGTTGAAGTCGGAGTGAATGAATCACCGCCTTTAGTTTCTTTCGTGGGCACTGGCTCATTGGTGTATGTGATAGTCGTCGAAGTCATGGTGAGAAACGTTGCTGGTCGTACGACCGACAATGCGAGTGAGAGTGTAACAAGTTGAATTGTGTACAAAGTGATGAGAGAGCGTCTTTTAATCCTGAAGGAATAACGCAGGTATCACTTGGAAGAGCTTGTTGATATCAGGAGCTTTTGTGGTGTTTCTTCGTGGTAGTGTCTAGTATAGTCCTCAAAATCTGTTCTTTACAAGCAGGGTAAAGAGTTTGATCAATTAAAAGGTTTTGTGTTCACTTTGTTTCATTCACTGTATCTGGCAAATCACTTCTGAATGGTGACTTTGAACAGTAAGATTTCTACTAAGAATGATACAGCACAGTCGATAAGCAAGAGGACATCTGCACGTTGCTCTTCCAGAGCTGGAGCCACTGGGACCAAAGTGTTCTCGAAAGAATCTGAAGCATCCTCAGTCACCAAAGTAAAAGCAACAATAGTTACAAAAGAGAGCACAAGGTTGAGGACACTGAGTCAAAGGAGCTCAAAGATACAAAAGCGTCATATCACTTGATAATCACCACCGAACAACGCACGAATAGCATTGAAGCTCTTTCCTGTCGATAGATTTCCTCTTACAAACTCCATAATCATGCATGAGGGGCACACTTAAGTTAGCCAACGGTGAAAGGCTAGTAGTGTTGGGTCCTTGCCAAATAAAATGTTCGTAACGCGCTTTAGAAACAACAGTTGAGTGCTGAGAGGCAACCTGGTCATGCTACTGCTGCTCCCATGAGTGGTATGGTGTTATGTAACCCCTCCTTCTCCCCGAACAACAACTCTCTTTTTTCTTTGTTTCGATGGTCAGGAATGTCCTGGAGTCTCTGGAACATTTTTCTTTCCTCTATCCTTTGAACTACTGAAATGGAAATGCTAACTCCAATATGTTGTCAAACAGGGATCGTCTGTTCAGAAAGTGCAATAATCTAGGCCCTGATGAAGTCAAGAAGCATCTCTCGTTTGTGGGTGGTTACTTCACTGGTCTCAAGAAACTCTATCTAGTTCCTAGCACAACGTATAAAGGTGTGATAGTCTTGCGATCAGAGACCGAGCGTGGACAAGCTGGGCGAGAAGAATTCAAAGAGTCTCTGGAGGTATTCATGAAGAATAAAGGTTATAATATTCCCGATGTTATATTTATGAAGTTGCCTATAGAGGATTAAGAACGATAAGTCTAATTATAATTAGAATATAAATGAAAATAGAAAGAAATATATTTCTATATACTATTATATACATAGAATTATAATATATATAATCTAAGTATACGAGCGAAAACGAAAGGAATATTCTTATATATTAATATTAAAATAACTTTTAACTTATAATTTATATAAAATATAATATATTAAAATCGCTTTAATATTTAAAGTAATATTTTATTTTAACGAATAAGAATATTTTCCTCGGGAATATTATACTTATAATTACTTAAATTATAATTACTTATTATATTTTTCTATTTATAAAAATACTCGCTATATTTAATTTTCTAAAGATAAATATAAACTCGATATTATATGTATTATTTTTGATATTATATTAATATCACTTGCTCGCATAGTTTTATAAATACAAGCTGGCAATAAATAACGCTAGTAGCCCTACGATAAGCCCCACCGCAAAGCCGATAATAGCTCCAACTAATACGGAGATCTGTTTCAAAAGTGACGGGAATTTAGGGCGTCGATCAGATCCTTACAGGGTTCGTTCTATAGCGAGTGTGACCCTACTACTACAGCGACGGTAGGCCTGAACAGATAGGAATACAGCTTTTGCGAGCCTAGAGATCAGCGGCTTACAGGGTATTTCAGTGGCTCGAGCGCTAAATTCCCGTCACTTTTGAAACAGACCTCCGTAGGCGTGGCGAGACCGGAACACACTTGCCTGGGGAGA
>FJOG01000019.1:358817-481881 GCA_900073065.1 Phialocephala subalpina
GGAGATACAGGTAGTGACGAACCTTTCTGCCGACTTCACGAGACTCAGTTTTAGCACCACTAGATTCGTGGCAGGGGTGTTGGTCATGGGTGATAGCGGGGCAGTTCAGAATGAGGAAGAGGACGATAAGGTCTTGATCGAGAGTTGTGCCAAGATGAGGGGAGCGAGGATGAGGATAAATAGGGCCTGGGAGAGTTTTATATTGTTCTCGGAAGGGTCTGTTTTCGATAGAAGTTGTGATGGCGATAAAGAAGTTGTGGAAACGGAACGCATGGTTGATACGTTCCGAGCGAGAATCCATTACGGCTATCAGATGTCAGAAGAGTCTGATTCAGAGTTGCAGACATGCTTGCCTTCACCTCTGTAATTCTTGACTCTATGACTTCATCCTCAGTATACAGATGCCTACGCCCACCACGACGAAAAGTGCCACAATCCTTATGACCACCCGGAGGGCCCAAGTGTTCCATCTCTTGCCCAACTTGTGCATACACTGGCCGTCTGCACATGTAGACTTGGTGCTTCTGTCACGAATGGCTGAGCTTGCACCCTGCATCTTCTACTCATAGTCGGAGCAACTGCAAATGGCTTGGTAGAAGTTGATAGTGTAGATGGGGTAGAAATTGTGGTGTTGCAGTTGGAGAGTTGAGCCAGGATGAAGGTGACGCTGCCAAAGAAGGAGACGACGGGAAAGAGCTTCATAATCACAGGAGTTGTTTTGATAGATATTCAATAATGTTGGCTGGTAATTTAAATTCGAAACAGTCAGTATTGAATAGACAGAAAACTCAATGCAGTTGGCAGCTAGTTTGTAAAGCTTGATGGTGGGCGTGATTCAGATAGAGAGAACTGTGAATGAGGCGCATGTTTCTCATGACTCTATATGCAGAAAACACCACACCAGATCCCCGCCACTACGATCGCATTTTCTCAAGCCCCAGAAAGATTTCTTCGTGGAATGGCATGCTGATTATTACTAGATCGGTACTAGATACCTGATCGAGTCTATCGTCTCGACTCTCGCACTTCTCATCCAAGCGCTCACCACGCCTGACCTGAGCTAGACCAACGCATACTAGGCACCATATCGCATGTACGGTCGACGAGTAGATCTCATCATCTCACCTTCCCCTGTACAGTTCTCGAGCTTTTAATACCCCTTCCATTTCATGTAGTCATACAACAACGCAATGATAACACCTGTCCCAAATCCCGCACCCACCCATATAGGCCACATAGCCGATCTCTTTCCCAGCTTGCGAAGACATCGTCCATCAGCGCATGAGGCCTTGGACCTTCTAGCCAGCATATTTTGTACCGGTTCCTGCGTCTTCATACATGCAGTCGGGTGCTCTGCTGCAGGCAGTGGTTATACTGATGGCTTGTATTGAGGTGAGCGGGTGACAGTTGATAGTTTTGCTAAGATTAGGGTGACGAGGCTAAGGATGAAGAAGAGGTTGAATTGCATGATATCTCAAATTATGTGATGTTTCGGTGAATTGGTGTGAGATTGTGGTAACAAATGATCCAGTGTTCTTCTGGAATGTGATGCTGACCTTCTAGAATACAGATTCGAAGATTAGGGGAGCTACAAGTGCGAGTTGAGAATGAACCACAGGCAGAGCGATTCTTAATGTACCTCTATGTTCCTTTAATTGTCTGCATCGATTCAGACTCTAGATTAGCCTCAAATGACACCAGAAGCTGACCTAATCTTGGGCTAGTGGCCACTGTGGCCGAGGTAAATAGACAGGTACAGGTCTTCGAATCCTAGCTCGGGCATATGCACGATTGTATCAGGCTTTGCTCGCTTGCAAATCCTGATCAAAGGTTAGCATAGCCAGCTTCTACTTGAATCTGTTCCGCTGGAATAGGAATCGCACGAAGCCACTCTAGAAACTGGTCTGTGGAGAGCTGCGATGCATTGTATGAATCTTTTAGCCTGATCCAAAGAGCCATCCCAGGGTTCAAGGCCTCGGAGCCCATCAAGCCAGCAGAAGTCGTCCTATGCCTACGACTGGTGGGACGAGAATTATCAGGACCGCGTCTTGTTTGCATATCCGAGAGAGGACATAAAGTTATGCTCTGCCCGAACGATGTATCTTTTCTCGAGATTGTATGGTATGGCGTCGGATGTCGCCGTTTCTCATTATCGGATGAGAGCTGACTCTGTATTCGTGCGAGCATGTGTTGATACAGTTGGTCAATGGAAAAATATTCTCGAGAAGACAGCAGTCGAAGTTCGGTCGTCAATGTTGACGTGAAACTGAATGGGCCTACTTCAGGCAGTGCTCCCCCATACCAACCACCTGCTGTGATGACCTCCGTGAGTCCATCTCCCGCAGACGTGTTGCTGTTGCCAGAGCCACAAGCATCAAGGAGGATGAGGACGTCTGACCGAGCTTCCTCCAGCAGTGACTGGCAGCCTTGCCACGATACTGTGCTGGTGAAGTGGCAGTCACTGTTGTTCATCAGCACGTAACATCTTTGAGGTGCGAGGAGCCGATACTTACTTAGCCCACATACACTGCTTAGACTCCGAGATGAAGCTGTGACCACCATACCAAACAATCTTCAAAGTTTGATGGCTGTCATCATCAACCTCGATGAAGTTCAATATTTTTCGGCTAAGCCACCTCGACGGCGAGTCGCTTGGTATCAAGCCAACAGATACTTCGAAGTGGTACTGTTCCGCGAACACCTCGGCTAACGCTTCGGCTTCGTCTGAGACGCCCAGGTCATCTTCCTGCCACCGCAACAGTAAGACATGTGCTGAGGAGTACTTTGAGTGGGAAGTGGCAGGAAAGACAGATGATGTGGCGTTGTTCAGCGCTTGTCCAAACTTTTGAAGGTCTGCATGGCGAGTCCGGATCTCGGGGTCAGCGATTGAGGAAGGCTCTGTCGAAAATGTGACCCCCTGCGCAGCACTATGTTCGGCCTTTTCCAGTGCTGAACGTCTATCAGCTCTGATAGATGAAATCCGAGCCTTGTCGATAAGTTTGATACCAAGTGGCTCATCATGCACCGAAGTCGCCGTCGAATCTGAGATGGCCTCTGGTCCGGCGCTCCCGAATCTTCGTGCAGACCTTGGTGCAACATCGATGGCTTTTCCACTCATTTGATACGTCGCAAGAGCAAGTCGTAATGTGTGACCACCATCACCACGATCATGACTTGGAGAGCACTACGACCCGATAGTCAGTCTCCTGGACGACAGGTGAACGATCTCAGTTGACTCACAGCTAGCTTTCGCTTTCGACAGCTATCACAAGCCCCAAGCCTCCGCATCAAATTCGACCTCTGGCGCTCTTCCTCTGTCAATGCTTTGCGTTTGCGTCCACGTGGTTGAGGAAGAGCTTCCGTCATGTCATCGACCTGCATTGACTTCCTTGACTTTGCGGTGTCTGCACCCGAAGCAAGAGGAGCATTTGGGTCTTTGCTTGTATTCCATGACTTGGGGATGGACAAATGCGGCCTTGCTCCTGATGTGATTTGAACTTCAAGCTTGTGGTCATCCCGACCGTCCGCAACTTCTGAGTCCGAAGTCGCATCCATTTCTACTCGAGTCGCCCGAGGTTAGCGTGCGCTGGTAGGAAATTCTTGGCTGTCGTCTTAAACAACAACGATCAAATCATCCAAGTCTTCGGACCGAAGCCGAGCATCCGGGAGGACAGGCATCAAATCGTAAGATGTACCGATGAAGAGTCACAACGGCGTCGGCCGGTAGTTGCGGGAACCAGACTCTATGTTCGGTCAAAGTCAAATTGAAGATCAAGCACGATACAGTGAACATCAGCCGAAATACAGTTGGGGGTAAATGAGAATAGAAGATGACGAGAAGGAGAAAAGTCAATGCTGTCGGAAAGAAGAGGCTGTGATGTATATTCGTCCAGCCGCCGACAAGGGAGGATACCGAGAAAGGGGCAGTGCTCGGTAGAGTCAACCAATCAGCTCCTTCTATTCCGGCGAGCAAGGCCAAAAATGGGGGGGTGGCTGCTGCACAAGACATTCTGTTCCCGGGCAGAACCAATAGACTATACGGTGCGGCCGGGGTTGAGATGGCCGGGTTCATAACGGGATAGGCGTGGGGTGTGGGATGTCAGGGGTGTGCTTCCGCCGGAGTACATCAGCCGTTCGGCGACGAGTTGAGAGCTTGAGACAATTCCTGCCCAAGGTAAAAACCTCACGACATAAATGGGCAGCACCGCATTGAAGTTGGTGAGCAGGAGAAGTATATTTGCAAAGGCATGAGTTGCATAGAAATTTGTAACTTTGGCAAGTATTCTAATTGGCATGATAAAACCGTGAAATTAAAGCAACCAACACAGATAGAAGTACATTGAACAAGGTGTCGGGCACCCAAGGCAGAGCTTGAGAGATGTGTCGCTCCTCACTCGAGGTGGCATTCCCAATCTACAAGTTTTCGTGTGCCAAATAAGGGGAACAACTTGATCTGTTTCTGTGTTTATTGGAAATAAATTGTCCCAGACCGAAACGAAAAAGTTCATCTTGGAAAGTATGATGTATTATTACTTGCGTCCTGAACAGAGCAGAACGCCAAGAGAGGCATACTGGGGGTATTAGGGTGTTGCGGAGGGCGTTCCTCGTGACAGGCGATTAGTAACAGCCTGCACGCCCAAACATATTGGTCATCATACCATAAAGAACGAATCCGAATTGGGCATATGTCGAAAATGACCGCATTGCCGGTACTCTAACTGGGATATTCCCGATACCTGCGTGACGCTGGTCTGTGGGGAATAAGCCTTCGAATTGAGCCTCGAGCCTCACCCAGCGCGACGTTGCGATGTCAAGACGCCCTTATGCGAATACTAATCAAGATATCTAAATGAAGGAATTCGAGACTGCCTCAATGAGGAACGATTGTTCTATTGATTTGTAAAGTTAGATGAATGAAATAGATTAAAAATGAATATAAGTAAGAAGAGAAGACTGAAGAGGGGAGACGATCAGGCAGTCAAGTTTATCATCAGCAGCAGCACCTTGAAAACGGTCCAAAACCATTCTATCTGCGACATTCTGACTCCAATATGTTTCAAATTCTGCCACACCAGCTTCTGTTCTGGGTTGCGACCGCAAATGCAGTCACTGGCACCGCCAGTCCCTCGTGTCCAACAAAGGATACCCCCTGCGGCGATCTGAACTTCAAAGCAACTTTCGGCGCAACACCTCGACCATTCAAGATCCAAGTTGATCCAGAATTCATCAGAATCACCAAGCTGAAAGCATCTCTCACCCGCTACACCACCGACATCAACCAACCAGACTTCGTCGACGGACCACCGCGTCACAACATCTCCACGATCCGAGACTACTGGGTCAACGAATACGACTGGTATTCCATCGAGCAAGAAATCAACCAAAATCTCACACAATACACAACAACAGTATACGCAGACGGGAACTACACTCACCCCATCCCTCTCCATTTCGTGCATCATCGCTCGAATAGATCAGATGCCATTCCCTTGCTCTTCATCCACGGTTGGCCAGGCTCATTCCTAGAAGTCGGAAAAATGATCAACAATCTGACAAATCCTCCAAACGACTCTCTTCCCGCATTCCATATCGTAGCTCCCAGTCTTCCTGGATTTGGCTTCTCTCCCGTGCCTGCGTATCCAGGACTCGGACTCCGAGAAGCAGGTCAAGCTTTCGAGAACCTCATGACAAAGCAGCTCAACTACCCCAAATTCGTCATCCAAGGTGGTGATTTTGGTGGTTTCACACTTCGATACATGGCGGGGGACTTTCCTGATATCGCTGTTTCCGCTCTCTCAAACTTCTTCATCATTCCACCGAATGCTACAGATATGGCTCGATATGAGGCTGGGACAACGATTGCAGAGGAGAATCTGAATATTGAAGAATTGACAGTGTTTCAGAATGATTATGCGGGGTATAGAGATATCCAGCAGACGAGACCGTTGCAGCTGGCTGTTGGGATGACGGATTGTCCTGTTGTGTTTGCTGCTTGGATTTATGATTTTATGTTCCTTCATGTTAATGAGTATCCGTGGACCCCGAAGGAGATTATTACTTGGGCGATGATGTACTACATCCAGGGCCCATATGCTGGATTTGCCATGTATAAGGAGCTTGCAAGGGCAAGGGTGACCAAATCCGAGGGGAGTCTTTCGGAACTAACATGTACTCCAGGTCGGTACATGGCTGAATGAGGGGTTTCGATTCCTTCCGCAGCCTCTTGCGATATCTGCATTTCCGAAAGATGGCTTCAGAACGGTACGTACTTGCACCAAACTGATCTAGACGAATGCTAACTTCGTTTCTAAAGCCGTCATCCTGGGTAGAAAAATATGCCAACTTGAGCATGTACACTGACAATACCAAAGGTGGGCACTTCGCTGCTTATGAAGTGCCGGACCTGCTCGTGGGAAATATACGAGCTTTTTGGGGAAACAATTCATTGTCAAATGCCGACCAGCTTGGTTTGAAGTACTAACTCTCCAGCTGAGGCGAGAACAAAAAAAAACTAGTGGAAAATGATGTAAATAGAGGTTCTAGGTATGGTGGATGGTAAAGCATAGGCAGTAAATGTATCCCTCGTAATAGGTTACTTGGCACGGGTTCTGCAGCGCCAAGGGTAGGAAAATTGTGATCAGATTGTAGAATCTGGTGCTCACTCCCCACTAGAGGTAAATTGTCTAGTCCAACAGTCCATCCAAGCCAAATTCCGCTATCTTCAACGCCTCACCAGAGGAACAAAGAGGTCAAGAAACAATATGGCTTCCGAATCGTCTAGAGATCTTGAAACATTATAAGAAGAGGCATGTTCGTGCATTAATGCGCGATCAGAATGAGGAAAATCGCCGTTGTATTCGTGGAATCGTATATCGTCTGCCAACAAGAAAATCAACGCATCCACTCATACTTAAAGAAACCTTCCTCCACAAGAAACCCAGCAACGCCATTTCTCCATGCCCGTCGACCGCTAAGTCATCATATATGGTATCTTTGCGCTCCGATTGTTTATTTCTTTCCGCTCTTCTTGATGCCTTGCGCACCGGTGTTGAGAGGTCCTTTGCTGCCCTTGGCTTTTGCCGCCATCTCAGCCTTGGCTTTGGCATCTGTTATTGAAGTTAGGAGTTTTCTGCAGTACTCAGACTACCCTAGCATACCAGCTTTCTGCTTCTCCTGGAATGCCTTGTCTTCTTCATCCATCTCGGCCTTGGGACCCTTCTTTGGCGCCTTCAAAGGCTTGGCTTTGCCGCCTGGGGTTTGATCAGTAGAGGAACCAGGCTGAGAAATTTCCGCGACATACCTGCTCTGTCTTGGCCTCCCATTGCTGTTGTAATTGCGTTTAGACGTATATTAGAAGAGTTGCTATTGAGAAGAACCGTATTTCGCAGATTATCGAGTGGGATGTTTGAGAGAATTTGGCGGGGTGAGAACTTTTGAGGTTTTTGTTTCTGGACTCAGCCACCCCACACACATCAGCCTCTCAGAAGACGCTAACCCATATCAGGTTACCTCCGGGCCTGCCTTCTCGTCATTCAGCTTTGAGGAAACATCGAATTTTGATCTGCTGTTCGATACATCGCACAACACATTTCGAGCAAGTCTGCCAGCAATCATCCTACGACAAATATGCGCTGAAGCTCTAGAGCGAGACAATAGATACCCGGTTGGGCTCTTCTCACTCTGAGATCGTTATTTCTGAGCCTTGCTAACACAATTTTCGAACGACAAGGCAGGGATCTAGAGTCTGATTACTGCAAGCAACATGGCGTCTCCAGCCAGTTCAGATGAGGGAGAGATTCGAGATAGCGGTGTAGAGAAGGCAAACACGTCGCTGCCTCAATACGATGGCACGTCCGTTGACCGTCAAGACAGAAACCGCTCTAGCAACTCAAATTCGAGATCTCCGGAAAGTGGGCACAGGTCGAGGGATAGGAAGTCGTACGAAAGAAGCAGGTCGCCATACGAACAACAACCTAGAGGGTCGAAACGGTCGAGGGACGAGGATTATACGGATCGATCTCGAGACCCACGCAGATTCAAGGTTCACTACGAAGATATTTCGCCAGACTACAAACGTCGCACTCGAGGCTACGAAGACCTAGACCGAGGATCTACTGCTTCCGCAGGTCTACAATACGACGAGCGCGACAGATACTCAGAGAAGCGAGCGCGAACACGCAGTCGTTCGCCCTATAGATCTGGACGTGGAGGAGATGGGAATTGGCACGGTTCGCAGTCAAGACGCGATGACAACCGTTACAATGGTTATGCAAATGACCACCGAAGACCTGATTCTTATGGCCATGGTGACCTAAGAAGTCGGGAATCAAAGGACCAGTCAGTGAGCAAACGGGGACCAAGCCCGCTGCCTGCTGATAACGCAAGACAAGAGGCTAAAACTACCAAAGGATACTCACAGCATGCTGATCAATCTGTCAACAACCCTCATCAATCTAGGTAAGACACTCGCTCCCCTGAAAGGACCCCATACTAACATAATCACAGGGCAAATGATGAGGTCAAGACACCTGTGATCGAAGCTCCGCAAGAAGAGCCTCTCGATGAAGCAGCCCTGATTGAGCAGAGGCGAAAGCGTCGTGAAGCAATCAAAGCTAAGTATAGAGGTCAAGCCACACCTTTACTGGTACAAGCCTTGCAGCTGGGAGATAAATCAGGAGACTCAACACCTGGCCAACCAGACAGCACCACACCCTCCGCTCGATCGAGTAAGTCCCGCTTTCATATCTGCACGACCCGAGCTAACCCGTTGGTGACAGCTTCGCCGATGATCTCGACTCCTGGAACTCCCACTGAAGCACAAGATCCAGGTTCCCCCGCTATATTTGCAATAACTGATGACCAAGAACTTGCCAATTCGAAAGGAGGAGCAGGCGGCGACGACAATGATGGCCCTTCAGCAGCCGATTATGATCCTACGATGGACATGAGAGAAGACAAACAGCGAGACGATCAAAGGCATGACATGCCTTCGGGGGCATATGACGAGACCAAGCCTACGACTGAACAAGATGTTCTCCTCCCTACTACCGAAGCAGTCGAAGAGAAGCCCAAGAAATCGAAAGATGACTTTGACATGTTCGCTGAGGATGATGAGGATGATATGTTTGCTGAGGACCCTGTTCCCAATGGAGACTCAAACGCAGAGAAGTCCACTGATGTTGCCAAGGCAGTCGCGATACCACAGGGGAAGGAACTCGATATCGGAATGCTCGACAACTGGGACGATATCGAAGGATATTACAAGGTCATCTTGGGAGAGTTGCTGAATGGCAGATACCACGTTCAAGCAAATCTTGGTAAAGGTATGTTCTCGGGAGTCGTTCGAGCTACGGATGTGGCCACGAAGAAGTTGGTTGCTATCAAACTCATCAGAAACAACGAAACGATGTATGTCTTCCTTCCCCAAATTGAAGTTCGATACTGACATTTCATAGGCGCAAAGCTGGTATGAAGGAGATTGAGATTCTGCAGAAGCTCAACGAAGCCGATCCTGAAGACCGAAAGCATTTGATCCGACTCGAGCGTCATTTCGAGCACAAAGGCCATCTGTGCATGGTTTTCGAGAATTTGAGTATCAATCTTCGTGAGGTATTGAAGAAATTTGGTCGTGATGTGGGTATCAATCTCCGAGCTGTTCGAGCTTACGCTCAGCAAATGTTCCTTGGACTGGGCCTCATGCGAAAGTGCAATATCCTGCACGCAGATTTGAAGCCTGACAACATTCTGGTAAGCGCCTTGAGTCCAACTCAATATCATCTCTGCTAATTCTGAATAGGTCAACGAGTCACGTAACATGCTCAAGATTTGTGACTTGGGATCTGCATCCGATGCTTCCGATAACGAGATCACCCCCTATCTTGTGAGTCGGTTTTACCGAGCGCCAGAGATTATTCTGGGCATGAAGTACGACTTCGCGATCGATGTCTGGTCTGTTGGTTGCACACTCTACGAGCTGTACACCGGCAAGATTCTATTCACAGGTCGCACTAACAATCAAATGCTTCGGTCGATCATGGATTGCAGGGGTAAATTTACGACGAAGATGCTGAAGCGCTCAGAATTTGCTCACATCCACTTCGATGAGATGGCCAACTTTAGAAGTGTGGAGCAAGATAAGCTTACAGGAAAGGTATGTCTGATTTTCATGCTTATTCCTTCCATGTTCGATAATTGAAGCGCTGTGGCGTTCGTGCCGCAGAGTGACAGATGTGTTGGTCATGATGAACCACATCACCCCCAACATCACATATTCGTTTCATCCCGTCGGTCTGAAATAGAGCCTTGCTGACGCATCATTCTCTGCAGGACACCATCAAGACACTTGCGTTCGCGAAACCATCCCGCGATCTCCGCACTCGCCTCACATCTGCATCGAAGGGTCTCACCGAAGCGGAGACCAAAGAGTTAGCCTTGTTTACCGATCTACTGGATCGATGCTTAGCGCTGAACCCGGAGAAACGGATCACCCCCGCTGAGGCGTTGAAACATCCGTTCATTATGAAGACTTTGCGCTGAGATGTTGGGGATGGGGTTTTGGTGACCGAGGTGCTGCATTTAGATGGCAAATGGCGTAGTGGAAATAGACGCTGTCTATTATAGACCAAGAAATAATTACTATTTTGCTGTACACTGCAGGTTGATCCATCTGTGAGCTATTGCTGTTTTTGTCTCCCTCTCTTCGCCGCACTACGCCTCTACTCGAGTATCACAAAGCCGGCTAGCTGATCTCAGGCTAGAACCAGTCAGCAATTGTATAGCAAAAGAATCTGTAGGTGTGCCAGCTGATGAGAAGGACTCAGACATTCTGCCGCGAGTATCATCCATACACCAACGTACTGCATTTGATCAGGGAAGATTGTTGAGGAACAAGCATTTTACTCTCTTCTCCCAAAAGGGTTATGCCAACTCGGGCTAGTGCCTTCTTCAAATGCTCCAGTCCTCAGAGCATAATATTCAAACATTATTCTTCTTTCATCCAATGTACTGCTTTCAAGCCAACACTGTAATGTCCTCAAACCAGAATATGCAAGTATACATTCTCCTCTCACCGATGTCTCACTTACTTCCCAACTTCCGACCACAGTTCAAACTGGTTGCCTTTCACCCTCTCAGCCACGGTGATGTGAACTTATTCGTCTGAAATTCCTCCTTCCTCCATCTATCCCAATATAGTCTGAGCCGCTGCAATATCTGCAGTATTGGGAATCTGTTTGTAGGCTGCTGTCGTAGTCGCAGAACAGCCGACAGTAGAGTCGCAGTTGAGGTTGGAGGGGTCTGCAAAGGCTTCTTAACAAAAGCCAAGGCCAGGGCCCAGGGAGGAGGAGCTGCAGACCATGCGATAGGGATGTGATCTAAATACCGCACGTCAGTGCTGGGACAATGAATGAAGAAAGAGATCATGGAGAACACACTTTCAACTTCAATCCTCGAAGCGAACATTACTCCTTCTCAAGTCCTACTTCTCTTGGTCCGCGTGGAGATGGGAGTATTAGGATCCACCTCAGCAGTCGAAGTGAAATATGCCTTGTGCAACACGAGTTGTTCTAATATCGAGTGGAACGGAACTGTAGTTCTCATTCATAGTGACAAAGCGCTACTATTCGAAGTCGGAGATGCTATGAAGGTGCAAGGTGCTTGCCTGGGTGTAGGTGGCGAAGCCAAAGCTCTTTGCCCTCTGCGAACAGTTCTTCCCTCATCATCAATGTCCTTCGCTAATGTCGACCCAGGCCAGAACATTTTCTACTTTCTTGCCACGGAAGAGTATGAACGAACATGATGTGTTTCCTTTCCGTTCTGATGAATTGAATCCAGATTCACGATCATGAAGAGGCAGGGGCAAACTTCTTGAAGGCCTAGATCCCCGAATTCGTCTTGAGATCCGAAGCAACTATGTTGCCTTTGGTTTTCCACTCCAGAGCAGCATGAGTTGAAGTTTATGATCATTCGCAGGTTGAATAAAGGGTGTCCATGATTCTTGGGTCAGCGAACGTGCTCTTCTTTCTTCTTGTGTTTGTGAATCTCCATTCTCATGAAGTGCTCTTCGAGGATCCGACGGAGCCAGGAGCAATTCTTGCGGAGCCGATTTCTCGCAGGTGTCAAAGTCAGAAGGGACTTTCTGGAGTGAACACTTTTGCAGGACTCGAGTCATCCCAAATTTACCTCCTCTGAAAATAGTCCCACTTTCCGTTCTGTCTCTCCAGAAATCCCTTTCTGGCAAGCAACTGCTGCTCGGACAGGTTACCCATTTGGGCTCGCAATGGTAATCATGGCTTTTCACCATTCAATAAAAGCAACAGCAAGATTGGTGACCTCGCCTCTCTTGAAACGAATTCATCCACTCCGTCTGTCTCATCATAATCTGACGTGGTCCCAGTCAGAATTGGAGTTAATGTTGATTACGTTGCTTCCTTGCTTGCCATGATGCTTACAACCGGAATCCTTCGAAGCTCTTCGCCACCCCAGAACCGTCGAATCTGCTGTGCCACCGGTAAGCACTTCCGATCTGGATTCTGAAGAGTAGTCTTGAAGATAAGGACATTGAAATCGGAAATGTGGTGAGTGGTGACAGAAAGAAAAGCTTAGTATTTTGAAAGCTATGCTTCTAAGTGAAAAGAACATTAAGAACCGAGCTATGAGCGGTTGTAGTATCTCTGCTATCGTAACATTTCCTTCAAATTTGGCCGTCCTGACCTGGGAGCTTAGATGCCTCCCATCGATCTTCGTCATAAATATGCTCCGGTTCGACTCTTTGAGGAAGTCTCCAATCCGCCATCGAACTCCGACTCCCCAGTTTCCCCCATGTGGATGGGTCTCTCAATGCTCCAATTCTGACCGAAGGAAAGTGAAAAGAGAAAGTCATAAAATGAGCTCTTCGTCAAGTCCAGCTCTCCCCATCCTAGATATACAACCAAGGCCCATAAATCCCCCAATTCGCAGTGTCTCGGTCCTGGTGGAAAAACCACTGCTCACCCAGAGAAGTCAGCCTCGTGTTTGTCATCATCCTCCTCCCTGACTCAGAGAACCGTGAACCCCTTCACCCCATCAGAAAACGTAATACGCTTGCCACGGATGGGCGGGACCAACCCAAAAGCACCCACAACACCAATCTCCCTCGCTGCTCCCCCCTGCATCTCTCTCCCTGTCCGCCCGTTGCCTCATTTCATACTCCTCATGCGGGTCCACGTAGTCTGTGATCACGTAAGGGTTGCTCCATGTTGGTCTCCCGATCGGCTTTGGAGTTGATGAGTTGGTGGTGCGAGTGGATGACCTCGTGAGTTGAGGTTTCGATGGTGTTTGAATAGCTTCATATTTTGGGAGTGAATCCTGGACACCGGGTTGGGTGGTGATTGTGCTGACGGTGGAGATTGAGAGAGTTGATGCTGACGCTGAAGGATTTGACCCGAGTTGTCGGGACGCTGAAGAAGGATTTGGGTTTGGGGTCGAGGTTGGAGGCGCGGTAGGATTGTAGGTTGGTGGTAATGGAGTCAGATTCACATCCGGTCCCGATCCTGCCGGCGCTGGGTTCGAAGCCAGCGAAGTTTGCGACTGCGACCCACGTGGTAACGTCGTCTTCGATCCACCGAACATTGCTCCAAACCAGCCCTTAGAAGTTGAGTTCGAAGTTGAAGCTGATCCCGATCTAGGTTTCGAGACGTAGGGAGGTGGTTGATGCTTCGTGCTACTGTACGGTGGTGGTACAACAGCCGCCATCGGCTGACTCGCGAAAATCGACATCTTGGAGAAGAAGTCTGCTGAGCCTTCTGCTTGCGTTTCTTGATCCTTCGTCTGAACAGTATCCCGCGATCGAGCTGCGTCACTTGATCTCGGAAGTGAGTTCGAAGATGAAGTTGGAGAAAGTCGAGCTTGATGGTTGACGAAAATTGGTATTCCGATCGGCATGAAACTGGCCATCGATAGAAAAGCGGCCATCTATCTCGCCATTCCTGAACAGACCTTCGAGAAGGAAAGAAAGGACAAATTTTGGATGGATGGATGGGAGATATGTCGGTAGTTGAGGAAGAATAGATGAGAGTGATGCAGTAGTGAGGTGAAGTCTAACGGAACAGAGTTTACGACTACCGAAATGCCTGAATTCAAATGAGACCCTTACCCTTACCACCAGCAACTCATATCTGGCTCGATTCGCTTGAATCTGATGCGCTGGCACGAAAGAACACTAACAGTTCGCAGTGTATCGAGTGCGAACTGTAGCATAGCCGTCGCGTATGGTGATCTTCTCACGTCAGAAGCAGTAAGCGTGTGTAAATTTGCTGGCTTTATATGCTTTTGCCGACCCCAAGCTGGGGCGAAGATTGGAACAAGGTTTCCGAGCTGGAGAAGCGCTGCTTGATCACTACGCAAAAGTGAAACTTCGCGACTTAACAGGAAGGAACGATTCATTTGAATGCTCATCATTGGGCTGGAAAGGGAAGGAGGAGAGCGGATCGGGATTGGCGATGGTGCTGATGTCAGCTTCCCCTTTCTTCCAGTTGGATGATAGCCGATGGACGAATGAGATGAGATGAAACGAAGGTTATTTTTGACTTTTGAGACTTGGGCTCGAGTGACGAATGAGAGGATGAGCCTTGCCTTCAGCCTGATGTTTGTAGACTTCCTGATGTTCGCGGCTGACGAGAGAGCTGGGGTATTGTTCTTCCGTGACGGCCGCATTTCGGTGAGAACGATGTACGGTGATGAGAAATGTTGAAGATATCGCGAAGAGGCATGAGAAGATAAGGTGGGAAAGAAGAAAGACAAGAAGATGCGGGTATCTTTCGGGCTTCTGAGATATTATTAGGCTTTGAAGAACCCTCGACAGACGGCAAGTATCTTTAGAACTCTGATCAAACTTTCAACTGTGTACGGAAACTCGCAGACGTAGCTCAAGCTTGAGCCTGGATGAATGGGATGTTTGGCGATTAGTGAAGAAAGAAGATGAGCAGATTTGTGAAGCTATTCTCGTCTGCATCTACCAAATTGATAGGCATCAAAATCATAGGAGAAACAACGAAGATACCAATGCGGGGCCGCCGCGCTTGAAGTTTCGCTACGCGCCTGAACCACTCTTCCATCTGCAAGAAAGCAGCCGCCAGTCACGACATCTTGTTCTTTTCTATTCCTGTGCCGCGATATGGGGCATCCCTCGGGCGTCTATTCTCATCTTCCAGCCATCGATTTGCTTGCTTACTTTTCGTGGGAGGAGCCCCCAGTTTCCCCGCAAAGCGTTGAAGGTGCCTCGCCAATACTTGCGTTTGTTTTTGAAGGCTGGGATGGATGACTTGCTTTTGTGTGACTTCGGGTACATATCCTCGGAGTTTTGATGTTGGTGATGATAGGAATCGCTTCATGCTTGACTCCATCACATGCATGGGATGCAGTGCTGGGAACTTTGCACGTGCATCTTCTGCATTTCCAGTCTCCAGAACAGATGAAAATCTGCAGAAGCAGGTGCAGATGCAGACTGTCACAGACAAAATCACATGGTTGAAATAACTTTATTCGTCCTTCCCAGCCGCATCTCCCGCACAAACTTTGGTTGCTTTTCTCCGTTCCAATTTTAAGCTCCTCCCCTGCCTTGCAGAAGAGAAGGCTTTGTTTCGGCCCATCATGAAGCCGGAGTGATCTCATTTCAGATCTGGGTTGTCATGGTGGGACACGGCCGTTGGAACGAGGACAGGGCAGGGCTTGGGGTATGCGCTTTGAGGGTTTCGAATCGCACTGACCGAGCTTCGAGATTATTGAAGGGTCTTGGCATGGATCATGGGGTTTGAAAAGGGAAAGGAAGCTTGTTCTCGTGTATCTGCAGATTTTCTGGAGGTGTACCGGTAGATGATTTGGCTGGATTGGGTATCATGTTTCCTGGTCGCTGTAAAAGGTCCGGTGAAGTGAGAGTCTGGAGTTTCTGGACGATGTCTGTGGTTGAGGTGAACTCCGAATGCGATGCAAGTAGGCAGCCGCGCGATACTCTCTGGAGGATTTTTGACTTAGTCTGCTGAGATGTAGCCGTGATTCGTGATGGAGATATTATCCTGGTGTGCATCCTCAAGGGAAGAGGATCTTGGTAAATGCGCTGGATGCATGCAGTGAGAAGGCGTTTACTGGAGGACTTGAAGATGTCTTCAGGGGTGTGAGATTCTAATGCCATGGCGTGTGTCTAGAGCCAAACCATCTAATCACATGACTAAAGCAATCCAATTAGGCAAAGCTTCAATAGAGCCACTCCTGGGTGTGCTTTCTCTCTTTGATATTGTTGGACCTCATTCGAGAAAACAGTCCAAATCCAGCCTCATAAAACCACTCTTTTGCAGCAGATCGTCTTACCATTATTCAATACTGCAACAATACTGTACAAGGTACTTTATTGCTTCCGCGCTGGTTCCTTCCAATTTTCCATTTTCATAGATATAACCTCACCTCGTATGTCGTATGTACCAGCGTACCGGGGGCGGGAAACCCACAAACATCAATATCAATATTTCCACAACCCCATATCAATTTCGCAACCCTATCCTTATCGATTGCGATTGCTCGGATGATTGGAAATCAAAGCTCCATCAAATCAAAAGCTGCAGGCTCTTCAGTGGAGAACTATGTTGATTCTCGGCATGCCAGGAGAGTTCACTTTGGGAAAGTTCGAAAAAACTGGCGGTGAGTTTCAGGGGTTGATGTTTTCAGGCTCAGTAAACGGTTTGATGGGATGTTTGAATAACGGCTTTGAACGGCTGTGATGTTTGCCGTGTTATGCCTGAGCGTGGCTTGTGCTTGTCTAAGTTTTTTATGGAAGTGATTTTACGAGTTTGTTTCTCCTTGGTTTTCGTCGGGAAGTGCGGCGCTGAGTTGAGAAGGCTGGAGGATTCTCGAGCTTCGGATAGCGACCGACTCTGCACCACCACAGTTCTGCTGCTGAAGTGAAGCCCGATTATGTGAGTGTTTGTGGCTGGTGGAGGTCGAGACCAGCGATTCCAGTCACTTTACGCGTGTTTTATGCAAGGTTGTTTAAAGGTATGAGCGACCGATGCAGCTTGTGCAGCGAGGCTGTGGCCAAGCTCGGCATGTAATTTTGCGTGTATCCAATCGTGTTTCGTGGCCTCCTGATTGGGTTGAAGTGTGAGTGATATTTCGAGATGATGAGTTGGCCACTGCAAGAATACGATGTCCTTGACTGCTCCGGGGTAAGCGCCTGCATTCTATCGACGGCAGCTAGAGCAGAAGGGTGTTTAGCTTTTCTTTTTCGCTCACCTGCCAAAACTGTTTTCTCGCAAATCTTATTCGCCTCATCTCTTCATCCTTGTTTCTTGCTTTGACTCGCTGGGTGGGCGCCACCAATGCGTCTTACAGCGCCACTGTCACACCCCAAAGCAAGTGACGGATCTGTCGACCAATAGATGCGATGATCAAGCATCGAGGACAGCCTCACTCTTTCCGGCTCGGGCGATGATTGGGCGGCGGCTGGCAGAATATGGAGATTGACACAATAATACTGTACTGGTAAATTTGTGGCCCAGGTTTGATGTCGCACGCCTCGGGCGCAGCCAGAGCTAGACAGGGATGCAACCCTCTGCTGGTCCCTGATGATTTGCTCTCGCCGTCTTGACTTCGGCTTCGATGGCTGGCTCTGGAAGGATGGAACAGGCTGCGATCGGAGATTGGCCACGACGGTTGAGGGCGATCCTACTTTCTTCGAGACCGATGACACATCACGATGCAGAACACCCTTCGCTTCCTCGTTTCCACCCCATCACGACGACCTCCTCGGCCTTACCTGTTTGGGCCCTGGACACGATCTGCAGAAAGACGAAGGAACGAACAAGGAACAGCAGAGGAATATTGGAATCGTCTGGCGTCGTTGGATCGAAGTTGCTGTGGCCAGTCATATCACTCCTCACCCAACAAACAGTCTTTCTCGCATTGATCGCTGGGAGCCACGAGGCAGGTTGTGCGGCAGAGACAGAGCTTGGTGAAAGATACAGTATCAGCGTCACTTTGGGTCTCATGGACCCATCGTTGAACGGTGGCCTGTCTCAGATGTCTTGAGCCCTGCAGTCTGACAAGCCAGAAATTCATGCGACGCCAGCCGGCACAAGGCGAATCATCACCACTCACACAGCAGCCTGGGCACCACTGGACCACTGACAGCGCCCTGCACTTCGTACTGGACGCCACCCTAGCCAACACGCAAACAGCCATGAGCCATGGCCCAAGGAAGAGAGGAGCTGCGACACCCACACCTGACTTCGGCCACTCCATTTCGCGACACCCTTGTCCATGACATGACCCAGACTGCAGGAGAAGGCTTTTTGGCTTTTACGCACGCATTCGAACGGAGCATCAGAAGGATTGTGCCGTGATGGTGCTGGCCTGCTGTACAACGCCCGCCTTGCCCAGCCCTGCATTGCAGGAGCACGGAGCACAGACTCTCGCGAGAGGAGTGTTGAGAGTGTGGCCCATGCATCAGCTATTTTGAACATCCTGTTCACTTTCCCACCCTGTGACGACGTCCGTGGCCCATCATTTTACATATGAGCAGGGGGAAGTGACTCTTCGTCGAATCACCTCGAAGTATCAAATGGCCGAAGTCCCACCACACTCTGTTTCTCCAAAGGCCAGTTGTATGGCCACTCAGAACCCTTGTATGACCATAATCGAAGACCATCATCGGGCCCATGATTTAGCTTAACAAGGTAGACAGTTTACTGGCACCACACCAAGAACCCACCTCCTTCGCCTTTCACGCTAGCTGGCCACCACTGAACTTCATCGCCCAGGCTGGCACTAGCTAAAGCCTCACTTTCCCTCCGTCTTCCTCGCTAGTGGCAGCCTTCCTCACAACCCCTGTCTCTCTTCTTCATCATATCAGGACCGTCATCTCCCCACTTCAACCTCCTCCATCACAACCTCCAACTCCCAACATCAACCTTCATCACCACTTCGTCCTGTCCTTCCTCGTCTCTCCCCCAACGTCGCACTTGTCACACCTTTTATCACTTGTCGAACCTCAGGACGTTCCTCTTCCGCGACCACTCCTTCGCCAACACTTCGCCTCCGACCTTTTGCGACTTCATCGACGACATTTAGGACCCTTTTCCATATCCACTCCCATTGGACAAGGCCACATTTCATTTCTGTTCTTTGGACCAGATATACAGGACCCTTTTCCATCCACAAGGAGTGTTTTCGGATTTCCTTTTGCCATGCATACTATTGCCCATGGTATTTTGACACCACCAACTTCACCACACACGTCAACACCACCACAGTCCCGCAGGTGTCCTCCCACGCCTGAGTCGAGGATAGGTATATTCCTTGGACAGTACTTGGAGCTGAAGACGATACTGGGGACCGGCGCATATGGAGTTGTGTACGCGGCATTCGATCATCTCACCCAGACATGGTATGCGGTCAAAGCTTTGAGCAAAACCAATGCCAATGGAGAGCCTTTGGATAAGAGACAGCGGGAATTCCAGTCCAGGGAAATCCGGCTCCACTACATGGCCTCAGCACATCCTAACATAGTCTCCGTCCTCAAGATTGTGGATGACCCAGAATGTACCTACGTCGTTCTGGACTATTGTCCCGAGGGAGACCTCTTCTCCAACATCACCGAGAGGGGTAGGTATGTGGGCAATGATGCTCTTGTCCGCCAAGCTTTTCTCCAAATTTTGGATGCCGTGGAACACTGCCATCGATTGGGAATATACCATAGGGATCTCAAGCCTGAGAATATTTTGGTGTCAAATGCCGGAAATCAAGTGTTGCTTGCAGACTTCGGCCTGGCGACGACTACTCCAGTCTCAGAGGACCACGGTTGCGGATCGACGTTCTATATGAGTCCAGGTAGGCCTTCTTTTTTACTCCCTCCCCCCTTGGACCCACTAACCATCTCTCTCTTCATTTAGAATGTCTGGACCAATCCTCCCGGAATGCATCATACCGATGTGCCCCCAATGATGTCTGGTCCCTTGGTGTCATTCTTGTCAATCTTACATGCGGCCGCAATCCGTGGAAACAAGCTTCCGTTGAGGATTCCACATACAAGGCTTTCACCAGGAACCGTGACTTCTTGAAAACAATCCTGCCATTGTCGGATGAAGTGAACGATATCCTTGGTATGATCTTTGAAAGCGACCCAAGGGAGAGGATCAATGTTTCCCAGCTCAAGCAGTTGATCTATCAATGCTCCAGCTTCTCGGCACCCGTTCAACAAGCTCTCCCAACTCCACCACAGTCCCCATGTTCATACACCGAGGATATCTTTGAGAATTCCCTGTCCGATGATGGATCAGTTTCCGATGATGGATCCCTCACTGGTTCCTGCTCGACTGTCTCTGATACCGATTCCGAAGCTTCCTACGATGGCTGCGACATCCCGCCATACACCGTTCAACGAACACCCTCTCGAGCCGACTCTGGATACGAATCTGTCGAGGAATCTCTCAAGCCAGAATCCGAGTCCGCTGCAACTGTCAACCCAGAGGTCTCCCCACGCGTACAACAACGGCCAGCTGCCCCAGCTCCGTGTACCACCCCGTCATACGTTCTCCCTCAACCCCAGGAGTATACCAATCCATGGGGAGTAGCCAAAACCACCCCAAGTCCCAACCCATGGTACCAGCCTTGGAGTACAAACCCATATGAACAGCAATACGAGCAGGTCCATGCCGTATCCCATGTTCAATCCTACCCTCACCCTGCCTTCTATGCCCCTCACTACCAGTACGCTCAATCAGTGTGGGTATAATTGCATCCTTCCCGATCTCATTTCTTTTTGAAAGCGTGACTGGTCACGAACTTGCTTCGTTCCCCATCACGGAAACTTCCTTGGATCTTCCCCAACCAGTGGTAAACACAGGACACTGGTTCCCGGTTTCAGTTTCCCTTAGACATCCCATTTGGACCCACGTCCTACTTCTCCCTCTGGACTATTCCCATGGCAGGCACATACGAACCACAATGATACCCCGTCGACCCATGGACAGTCAGTTTACATGCACCGACCACACATGGACCGAGACCAAAATACATCGAGCCGTGGACGGCCCCAACTTCAAAAGTCGACAAAAAAAATCCAGGAAAATCTTCTTTTTTTCATCTATATACTCAATCATGTCGTTATATAACCTTGTACACATTCTATCTTTTCAACTTGTTCATCTTTGGGATTTTCGAAGCAAGGCGCAAAGCGAAAACGGAGGACTGCGATCGTTTTTGGGAAGAATATATTTGGACATCTATCTAGTATTTAATTATTTTCTTTGTTTCACGGCGTTTCTGGAAGAGCTGGCAAGCTCATGAGCTACGGTTGGGAAAGGATGGAGGTTTTCGTTTGAAGCATTATAGCGGGGTTCTTGTTCAACTGTCTAGAATTTTTCTTGGACATGGTTTGGAGAGGAAATGAAAGATAGACAGGGATTGAGAGAGGTCTATTCGACTCCCGTTGGGATGTCAACATACGTTTTGCGGCCGCATGGTCTGCAACTTGGTGGATGAGAATCATGTAATATCTACGTGCTCATGGATTACGATGAAACGAGGAGCAGAGAGCTCAAAACAATACAAAGACGGATTCACATCACTACCTCAAACAATCTCCCTACCTGACGTGAACATCAATTCCTCGTATCGTAAAATCATCGTGAGATCACTGTCTTCGGTTCAACTACCCTGATCTGTTGTTTCTGCAGTTTCTCAATTTACCCGCAACCACGCATCACTACCCAAAGTGACACCAGCGCAATCTCATCATCCCAAATTCCAATCAACCCATCATCCTAATCATAACAAAGAACCTTCATCATAATCGGCTCATTTCGAAAGCGCTCCATTCCCAATCATCCACTCCTCGAAATCACACCGCTCACCCATCTCAAACCCAGTCCACACCGAACCTCACCATCCAAGCTCCCCAAATTACCACCCCTCGCGCTCGACGGGAACGATAAGACAGCCCAGACCACTCTCTGCTGCTCGCTTCCTCCATATCAGTAAGATCCAAGCGGGAATTTCGAGACCTCAGACTCAACCTCGCGAAGGAGGGCGGTGATTGGTCCCCAGCCAACCCATCTCGTCCGCCTCGTTTCTTCCTCTTCACCCACCTCTTTGCAGACACCCAATTAGAGTCGAGATGAGGAGCGAATGAAAGGACGGATGCCAAGTCGAAGAATGAAAGTTTCCGGTCTGACGTGCATGCGTTTCGATGTGGTAACCATGTGCGTGCAGACACGTTTCCACGCTTCCGGCCACACAGATGAAGAGAAGGAATTGGGAGATGCGGGTGTTAAGGCGAAGAAAACTTGTTTTTCGCCACCTCATACAGTGCACGGCAGACACCATCGCAACAAAGTTCATCCAGTCACCAAGGAAGCTTTGCTAAATTGCTCCAGTCACCTCGCAACATCGCATCAAAGTTCATCCAGTCATCTCATCCCAAGTGGAGAGCTCGATTCCCCGATTGAGTTTCCCACATCCGTATCCACATCCGTAACCCCAGCCACAGCTTGCCTAAACCTGCCTGCCTCGCCTTCGAGGAAGCAAGCGGCCGAGTAGATCCGGTTGCAGCTTCTTGCATCTGTACGTACTTTGTATTTCATTGGTTGGGGGATTATGTGTGTACTTTGCTTATTTCTGCTACTGAAATTCGCGCACTGGTGTTAATTGGGCAGACATACATCAGAGGAAATGGAGGGACAGGACTGGAGTCAGGCAACTGCAGGCTTGACATGCAATATTCAAGGTGGTATCACTATGGAAGACAACCCAATCAATTCATTTGGCCTGAGGCAAAAACTCGCCGAGTACCACCATTGCAACCTCAACGTCAGCTTTCTTCCTTCCCCATGTGCGGGACGAGGATGCGGATGCAAGTCTAGACGAAGAGGGAATAGAGGGAACAGAAGTGATACAGAGCAACATAGGGCTCGGAAGATTCCGTGAGACGTGCCTCATCATTCAGGCGGGTGCTGCCCGAGTACCAACAACGGTGATACTGTCGGCAAGAAAGACTGAGATGCACGTCTAAACGAGGAGGCATGGAGAACATTCTCATTTTCCTCGGGAAGGATCCGGGAGATCGCCTCAAGCCAAGAAATATATACCTCAGCTGAAAGGGAGTCTCCACGCTGGGGATGTGAGATGCAAGTCCAGACGAAGAGAGTATGCTATCTGGCTCGGTAAGGACCCGAGAAGTGAACACCTGAGTCGTGATCTGAATAACTTGAAGTCTGTGAGTTGCCTTGGGGTCCGAGAATCGATAGTGCTATCGTGCACAGAGTCTTGGATTGCGGGGAATGACTTGCAGCTCCATTTCGTGAGGGATTTGATCTGCCATGACTCTTTGATTAGAATGCAACGTGATCGTCATATCGATTCGTGTCTTTGTGCTACCCGAGTCGTGGCACGCAGCGGGGACAATAACAACCTTTCCAACCGACTCCACATCAGCAAAGTTCAGCAGATCTCGCTTGGGCCCCTTTTCGAAGAATCGAGGCAGGCTAGAAATGCGGGCCGCCCCTAGATCTCAATCGCGTCACGGGACACCACTTGAAGTTCCAATCTTTGAGAATCTTGGTTCAGAATGCTCAAAATAATATAGACTGCGGACTCTAAATTGCTCTCAACCTCGGTACCAAGAATTATAAAAATTGTCAAGCTGTGACATGTGGATTTGTGTTGATGAATCGACAAAAAACGGCCTTAGTGACGGAACTGAACAGTACTATGACTCAACTCAGCTTCATCTGCTCTGGTGTGTGAGATGGTGCCCCAGGAATTGAAGGATCATGTGGTACAAGACTAAGAGCTAAAGAAAGGGCAAAGCCGCCGCGAAGGAAATTTGCATGACAGCTGGTGCAGAGTGATCATGCTCTTTCAATCTTGGAGGGTAGATTTTGGCATATTGTTGACATAACACTCCATATCATTCCCGTTTGCATGGCTGGCTTCTCATGATGCAGAGTTCCTCTGGAGGAACAGATATTCTGGAATCTCGTGGCCTCTGAGAGGCTCTCACAAACTCCGGTCCGCCCTTGTGAGCGACATAGCATCTTGATATCGTACGCGCAAGCGTGGTCATCTGGCTCTCTTGGAGTCATAATCGAACCCACCGAGTATCGCGGAGCAGGTCTGTGTCAAAAAGTCGAGACTATTGCGAGACACCGAATGAGCTCGTGGAGTCAACAATAGTTTGACACAGACCTGCTCCACGATACACGCAATCATGGCCGACTGTCTTCTTGTGTGAGCAACTTGAGAGAGTTCGTCAAGTGGCTCATAGCTTTGCGAGCCGTGCTCTCCCCTTTTCGAAGCGAGCAGGCACTTGCACCTCAGCCTCAGCCCTATCATCAAGGAAACGAGAATGCAGAATGGAGAATATCCACCTGCATCCGAAGCATCCGACCCATGAGAAATTCCATCTCGATTGCAAAATCAGAACAGTCTCGAAATTTTTGGTCTTGCACCAACACCAACTCTTAGGATACCAAAATGAATCTGTCCACTCACGTCTCTTCACTAGAAAACTTTATATCTTACACTGTGCTCACCAAGGTCTCTGTGAGATTTTGGCCCTTGACCGTTGCTGCAGACGATGATGTCAATGCAGAGTTCGAATGCACTGGTCGTCCACCATGAACGCAATCGTGCATCCAAAGCCGAATCTACCTCAAGAATAACCTCTTGCTGACGAGTAAGAAGCGGCGACTTTCTTTTGGGCCAGTGAAACGGTACCTCGGAGACCACCCTCCCGTGTGGTATGCAGATTGCGTAGGTGCATGCGTTGCCTCGTTTACGAGCGAGAGTTTCGTTCCATCTAGCCTTTAACGCACGAGGCTTCTTCCTGCCCCCAAAGCGCACCAACCTCCGCCGTCAAACACGTCAAACGCGCTGCCAAAGTAAAACACCATGCTACCATCCAATTCGTGCCTTATGGATCAGGAGGATCTTTGCTTCTTGAGACTCCTACACCGCCACTTAGTCCCGTGCTCGGTCGTGATGATCCAACGAGTCGGGACCAACAAACGAATTGAGGCGCTCCCGACGTCCAGGACAAGCAATAGATGGATGGTTGATCGCTGGAACGAAGGACATCCGTGCGGGCTGGGAAAAGCTCGAGCGTGCTTCCAGCGCATGAAGTCTTCGGTGGAAAGAGGCTGGCGGTGGTTGGATCATCGTCTTGGTGTCCATTTAGGGTTTCCTGATAGTTTCGTGGCCGTATTGGGGTGATTCTTGGATCCAAAGAAAGCCAAAACCAGACCACGAGGTCGAGAATCGAACGCATGGGTCGCCGTGATACCAAGCAAGGCGGCATGGTGACATCGCGTCGCTGTTGGATTTTGAAGTTACAAGCTGGAGAGTGGACGGCTCGCGGAAGTGCTGACGGCACCCTCCATCGTGCTGCATCTTGCATGCAGCTGGCTTATCGATAGCACGCTGTCGCCACTATCACACTTATCACGCCTGCATGAGCTTGTCAACTCCCGTCCTCGACGACGTCAAAGATGTTCTTTTTGGACCCCATGCCGCCGACTATCGACAACGGTCTGCAAGCCCTCCACCCCGTCGTCTCATGTATCAGCCGTTGACCCATCAGCCGATGTCTCCGATCGATCGTATGCCGTGTCTACTTGTTAGAAAATTCCCCTGGCGCTGGAACTGGACAGCTCATGAATCTATTTGGAACAAGGGATGAGATTCTCTTCCTGCACGGATGGATCGATATGGCATGGCGAGCTTGAGGTCGAAGTCGATCAGATTCAAACTCCCGTGCTTGAGGCAGGTTAGGCATCTCATGATCTGGGACGAGTTAACCAGACGGGAAAATCCCCGGAACGTGGCGACGTTGTATTACCAGGGCGAGCAGAGTACGGAAGGGGGTTGCCATAATTCAAGAGACTAACAAGGGTATATTATCCCTAGTAAACAACATCAATATTATATCTCTTCAAAAGAAAAAAATTAGGGTATTAAAGTTCTAGAATCTAGCTACATTTCAGTAGCAATTTGGTAAATTTTGAGCTAGAATTGGCGGAGTATACAAGGAATCGTACACCCTTGTCAGTCTCTTGAATTATGGCAACCCCCTTCCGTACATCGTTACATCGTGGCAATATTCCAGAAAGAAAGACACTTTCACGCTTTCGGAAGCGTGGGCCGAGGGTTACTCCGGAGTAAGGTACATTCTCATGCTGTTAATGCAAGGCTGCATTTGTATCCGTTGTGACTTTAGATTGCGATCAGTCGTTTTTCGGGCTGTTGTGCTCCAGTGAGCTTTGGGTCAGGCAATCAAGGGCCGCATGGAGCTGCAAGCACATGACCAAGCTGTGAAGGGCCTTGTATGCGCTACGAAATGCTTTGATGCTGGCCGGTGATGAGGATGATGATGGAGATGAGAGATATATTGGAAGAATGTTGTGATGTTCACGAATCCAAACGCGATTTTGATTACCCGTGCACCAATCACGTGCTCTCTGATTTCTGTCTGCAAGTTTGTCGAACATCCTACTTTGAGACTTTGCTACATGATCTTACTAAATGACTTCTGGCAGTAAAAGTTCTGATCTTGAGGACACGGACCACTTCTGGTTCCAAGTTTTGTACCCGGTCTACATCACGTGAATTGCAACATTTGATGCTGCAGCTGTTGATGGGCAATCTCCCCAGAGCCCCAGAGTGAGTACTTGTTCTGGTAAAAGGTTCAAATAAGGTTTTCCTAACTTTATCTTGCTAAGCTCCTGTACTGTTCTTCTAGAACTGTAGCTATCTTCGTGAAGTGGTCATTTAGCAAGCTTCCACGTGTTCTTGGGGTGCCGTTCATAAGCGAAAGCCCTTTGACGGTAGCATGCCGCCGAACTGCGGCTGCTAAGCCCTACTGGATCCAGCTACGAAAAACTTCTTACATCATGATGACATGTGTATTTGCGTACTAAGTCGCTTCTTGTACGGCTTCATCAATACTCATCGCACGAATTTTGAAATCTTTTTGGTGATGACTATTTTCAGACCGTCTGCCAAGTGGTTTCCAGACACAGAGAACATGTCCAGTTCCCCAATCAGTTTTTCGCGGTCCCCAGAAAAGTATATCTGACGGAACCACTGACGGGTTAAGGAAGACCAGACCTGTATCAGGTCGAATAATTAAGCCCTACCCGTCATGGACCACAATCACAAAACTCATCTAACATCCCATATAATAAGAACGAACTCCTTCTGTTCTAATTTTCACGCATATGCAATTTTGATGAAGTCTTAGGCCATGAGTATGAATCGAAATTCCCAGGAGTCAAGACCCAGGGGGAGTGATTCTGAATTCCAAAATGGATGGGACAGTGGTGCTTATTTTATTTGACTTCTTTTTCAGTTTTCCGTGGTTTCTTGCTAGGAGACTACTTCATATGTGCCAAGTCCGAATTTCAATTTCATTCCACGACCTAACATCACGTGAATGTCAGCTGTTCATCGTGTTTTAGTGGCATCCTCATCTCCGTAGAGTAAGAAGTTAGTAAAAGGTTAATGTAAGGTTATTCCCGCAAACTGACACAAGTAGTCATGGGACAATCTGTGGAGGTACTTGACACACCGGCCAAAGATACCCCCTTCTTTGGGACCAGTGTCATAAGCGAACCCCTTTCGATACTGATGATTGCGGCGGCTAAGCCCTATGAGCCATACTGAACTCATAATGTTCGCATCATGACCGGCGCTAAACACGGACACGTTGCCTGTGCTAGAGTATAAATATGACAAATATCCCCAATGACCGTGACCTTTTCTTTCGAGAGCAAAAACTTTGCTCCTCGAAACCCCAAAAGGTTGGTCAATTTCCACAAATGTCCTCCGACGACTTCAGATAGGCAGCTTTCTAATGGTAATATTCAAATGAAGTTTTACTGGGGTATCTTTTAGTACCCAATGTTGCACCAAACAAATCTGTATTTAAGTACCTTCTCCCCCCTGTTCTCCTCTTTCTTCCGATTATTTTTCATTTACCTTCTGAGTGTCATACACACGTCCTCGCCGTCCTGCGAGATGCAAAGTCCTCGTTCTCCTCTTTCGAACTATACCAAACACATTAGGGTTTCCAAACCCAACATTTCTACGCGGAATCAAAATCGGGACAGCATTTTGACTCACAATTGTCTTCGACTCCTCGACCAACAGCAAGCTCCGCTTACACAACAAGCGCCACGTCAACACCACCCACAAACATCAATCTCCCCCCTCCGTCGACACACAATCGACGCCTCCATCCTCTCCCTCCCCAAACTCTCAAAAACAATCCTCCTCTTCACCGAGAGACGCTCAAAGTGGCACTTCGCATCCCTCACCAACCTCCCCTCCCAAAGACACCACCTCATCACACATCGGCACCCCCTCAGATACCGAGCCACAATCACCAGGGATATGATGATGTGGAATTGGAAAGACGCCGTTATGTTTCGGAGACAGGCTCCAGTTATTGAGGATGTTGATCCCTTGGTGATCGTCAACACTAACTCGCGAAGGGATGTTTCTTTTGTTGATGAAAAGTGGACATCTTATGGGAAGGAGAAAGATCGTCCTGGGTGGAGAGTCAGCGAGCAAGCTCTGGATACGGAATCGATATTGGACTCAGATTCGGAGGACTACCATTCATCGGATGATGACATGACAGTTGCCGGTTCAGATTTCAGCGATGATGGAAGCAAAGAACCATACATCATCATCCATTTCAACGAGGACGCCAACCTGCACCAAAAATTCGCAGCAATCGATTTCTCACCCGGTCGACTCAAATATCGCGACCGCCATGAAATCCATCAGCTCGAAGACAAAATCTCCCGCTGGTCCACGCTCCTCAACGATGAGAGACAGCTCATCCAAGGCATTGCCGAATGGTTGGAAAGTCTCATCCCGTACAACATCTGGGATGTGTCACCTTGCGGGCAACCATCTCGCGTGCCATCAATCTGCAGCGCAACATCATCTTCATGTCCATTGTGCCTGATACGTTGTCTAAAACCTTACCCTGAGTGGTCCTTCTTATTCCCGATCCTTGAGGAATCGGCGAACAGGCTGGCTACAGGAGTCTATGCTATGAGAGATCTGAATGATAACTTGATAGCAATTGATCCTGAAGAGTTTTGGCGGGGTGAAGACAGCTTTTCCTCCGAGTTCAACAACGAAATTCTGCCAGCACGCCATCCTTGCAACATACCGGAACCACCGCCACCACAGCGTTTGACACGAAAGATGGAAACACAAATTTCGGAAGCTGAGCTCAGAGTGAGTAACATGAACGCCGGAGTCATTGCCATGAACCAATCGACCATCCTTCCTGGGTAACTCAGTAAGTCACAGCCAGCGGATTTGAACCCACCTCAAAAAAACACGAGTAAAAATACAGAATAGGGACGTAGGAGACATAGCAAGGCCGTCAACAATAGAAGCCGTATTCCTGTTAAGATTGACAGACCCTAGGTGAGCGATTTCATATGTCCGAGTACAATCCAGAAGCGCCAAGGCCAAAATGGGTTAGTTCCTGCCCCCCAGACTCTGGGGAAAGGGGTGCGCTAGCGCATGGAACCTCCCTCTCAATCCCCTCAATCCTTTTGCGAAGGAAGCAAGAATCGCTTCAAGCACATGAAGTGATCATGTGTATGGGAAGAAGTTTATTTTCGGGGACCATGCGGTGTCAGAGACCAACTCGGGACATGACGCGTCTTGCGGGGATTGTTGTCATAGAAAACGTAGTCAAAAAATGAAATCTGCCATTCAGCAGCAATCCTCCGCCATTTCAATTTGTGAAGATCTTGAACACGCAACTTGGAAACACCAGAAATCGTCGCGATCTCCAGGCACCGAAGTGACGAATGGACCAAGGTCGCGTCGTAAGCACCAAATCACCCCTTTCTGAGCGAGGTTGGGAAGAACCCTATAAACGTGAGATGCTGGAAATAACTTCGGATATCTTCGGCTATGATGAGAACCTGGAAAACACGTAACACGAAAAGGTTAAGCATGTTACATTTACATTGCGACATCCTGGACGACGCTGGTGGTGGCCAGGGCCAGCCCCACGGGGATGAGTAGAGGTTGATGAAATCACAAGCTTCCACTGAAAATGCCCTCTGGCCATGCTTGGGGTATCATCTCCAAAATTGACAGAGTTTGAGAGACCAGCGTAGCATGAACCAGAGACATATTCCGAGACGGATGGGCGAGCTTAAATTCGTGTTAAGACAAGGAAGTTTTAGCATCCACGATGAGTTTCGAAGGGATTCGAGATGACGGCAGGGATACGGAATTTTGACTTAGCTCCGATTTCGCAATCCCGATACCTTTCCCGGGGCCCGAAGCTTCTCGCAACCAGAGATGAAAAGGGGCAGAGACGAGGAAGAGGGCATAGTGAGCAGGGTTTAGCCGGGTGCCTGGGCAGAAAGCCAAGCGAGATCAACAAGCACAGCGAGGAGTTACAATATCCTAGCGATCAAGACACGCACGAAATTAAGACTGAGTTATGATGAATTGGTGGCAGAATGCTAGGATGTACATCACAAAAGTGAACGAGACCGCAAGCTCTGTTGAGCGAAGTCGAGCGTAGTCCACAGCAAATCCGCGTCTGCAAAATGCGTGTGCGTGGTGGCCCTTTGAAGGAAAATACCCGACAAACTTGACTGAGAAGGCAATTGAATCTTCCTAGCGGGCACAGAGTACTTTCTGCAAAAGCTGCGACGTGCAACAATTTAGTATACTGGGCGCGTTCTCAGGTTTGGCTGGAGAGACTTCTCCGTTGATGGAAATTGAAGCAACACAAAGGATTTTGACTTTTACTGCGATATGCAACAGCACTCATCATTTGGAAAGGTGTACGGCATATTTGCTTGATTGAAACTGTAGATGTGCAACAGATGAGGTACGTATTGAGCGGACAGCGAAACCAGTCTGTCTGTTGATAAGCAGATTGGACTAGCTGAGTAGTGCATACGATGATAGCACTATCTGTCACTTTGTCTGGCATGAACATTGGGCGATGCAGCATTGAGGATGGGCTGAACCAAGACTTTGGGATCGATGTGCAACAGCGCAGAGTTTCAAAGACTTGATATCATGGCATGACACCTGGATGATATATGAGGAAGCCATGTTTGAGCCTTATTGGACAACAAGGGCACCTTCGAGATGGTCAACGTCCCAATCCCAATCTTTAGTTGCGATATGCAACTGACAGAGTATTTGAACAGCTCCGGGGCATGGTATGGGACTTAGATAGTTGGTGGAGAAAGCCACATTTGGAAACTCGCTGGCTATGAGTAAGAGGATTAAAGATCGTCGACCTGGGTACCAAGCAATGGTATTCTTAGGATTCTGCGATGTGCAACACAGAATGCTTGGAGAGCTCTAGCCATGTAGTTGACCCGATGACCCGAAGGCCCGAAGCTGATGGTGCTCAACAACTGAGTGTGCTTCACTGGAGCCGAGAAAGGCTATTAAGGGAAGCATGAACGCGGCTAACCAACAAGCTAGAATTGCGATATGCAACAACTCTGATTGTATCGAATCATGGAACAATCTGATGACAACGGGTAGCTGGTGATCGGAACGGCTTCGTGGATCACTGTACCATAATTGAATGAGCTATAACAAACAAATAATTGCAGTCATACGTTGGGCTAGTAATAGTTGACTTACGCAACGAGTTTTACCTTCGGGCCCAGAAGGTTGCGCGAAACAGCATGGTTATCCTTCATCAATCGTACCGAACTGTTATGCATCTATCCTTGACCGTAGTGTCCTTTCAGGCCAGGTTAACTCCATCGGCGGCAAGATGAATCTGGTAAAATCCCTGCTCGCGAGTTCGTCAGTTGCATCGGTCCTCCACTGCTGACGTCTCAACAATCAACAGGAGATTGCTGGTCATCTAATGATGTTGATGATCCTTACTCCTTGGTAGATTGTTGCTTGAACCTCGAAATCTGTAAGCTGGTATGCCTTCGAGATCGTTGGAAAACCATATACAGTATGGACCAGGTATCGTGTGACCAGGGCATGAAGATCCTGGAAGCAGCTGGATCTGGAACAACAAAATGAGAATCAGCATGCGTCAGAGAGACATGGTGATTCGCATATATAATTACCAAAGTCTGAACAGATACCGTCAAGATCTTTCGTCGTCGAGATGTCGTGAGCTAGTCGGAGAATGTGCCTCATCGTCCCTTGGGTTTGCGTATAATAACCTTGGACCCCTCCAGTTGCCAGCCAACACCAAAGTCCTTGACCAGGACCTGCCATGAGGTGTTGGTGCACTCCTCGAGTGACCTCTGATCGATAGACAGATAGCTTCTCCCCAGGCACTTCAAGGCCTGTTTCGTAATGATATCCTCTGCAAACTCCATGAGCTTGGCTTTAAGACCATCTGCACTTCGTTTGACTCGCCAGAAGAGGAAGTAGTTGTCGTGAGCCAGGGCGCGTAGAGTTGCGTCAACCTTCGCATCGTGTAATCCATATTCGTGTCTGACTGAGTATGCTTGAGCCAGGTCGTTTTGCCGACATGCGAGATCCAGGACCAGGTATCCTACAAATTCTTGCAACTCGATATTCGTGAGGGGTCGTACAGTGTGCATCTTCTTGAGGAGGTGCAGGATTGCTGGATGGTAGGACTCCATATGCTTCACTTGTATGGAGAGACGTATGCAGAAGATGTAGGCTTGTATGGAAAAATCGTCAACTCGTTTCGAGGCGACAATACCCTCACGGAGCTTGCGCATTGCCATCATGAGTGTCGATATATCTTTATCGCTCGAGGAGCCAAAGCCAGCTATCATGTTGTCGACTTGCACGTCCGTCGGCATTGAGGGAGCGGGTCGCTGCATTCCTGGGCGCTTTCCGTCCGCCTGCGATATGTCGAGTCGTGCAAGTCTGCGTGACAATTCATCGCCTCGGCCGGCGTCGGAGCAGAACGCCATGAAGCGCTCGACAATGCTTGTGTAGTACTGCTCCTGTATGCGGTGGTTGAGAAGCCTATTGTGATCAGTATGGTCCTCGAGAGAGGGACGCTGCGGGGCGATTGTTTACCTCTTATCGCCCTTGGATGGCAGGCCGATTGACTCCAAAGGATCGACATTGACCTGCTTCAATCGCCCCCATGGTGCTGATGGCGTGCGACCTCCACGCGACGACATCTATTCGAGCGCGATGTTGGGGACTTGACATGGGAATTGGATAGAAGTGAAGGAGGTTGATGGTTGAAGGTCTCCCCTTGGGTCTCGGTTCGCCTGCTTCAGCCACTTCTAAGGTAAAACAAGGTTAGCGCATTCTCGCCTACTTTGCCTCGGTGGCAGCGACATCCCATTTGATGTTGCTCCACCCTCAACGTTTTTGCAGGGCCGAGTGTTCTCGAAGGCATGTGCTTTCCTTCTCTGTCTATATATCGTCTCTAAAATCCAATTGTATACGTTGATCTATTTACCTGAGCCTTGATTCCTATTCTTTCCTCCTGTCGACATCTCCAACCTGCTCTTCATCACATGTCGGTCCGCCAAAGAAGACCCTCGACGACCGAAGTCATCGCCGACGCAGCAAAGAATGTCGGAAAGCACATACAGAATACTCTGACAGTACTATGGGATGATTTACCTTCCTGGCAGCAAGACAATCACTACATTCATTCCGGATATCGGCCAGCCTCCGCATCATTCCAAAAGTCATTCGCAAGTCTCGGATACCTTCACAATGAATCAGTCAACATCTACTCTCATCTGCTAGGCGCATTGATGTTCTCCTCAATTGGAATTGTGTTGTATACTTCCATAAAGCTGAGATATGAGTCCGCGGCTTTTTCTGATATTTTGGCTTTCGGATGTTTCTTTGCAGGAGCAGCATTGTGCTTGGGGATGTCTGCAACATACCATGCCATCTCAAATCACTCTCCAATTGTCGCCAAGTTTGGTAACAAGTTAGACTACGTGGGTATTGTGTTCTTGATTACTGGAAGCTTCATTCCAAGCATCTATTATGGTTTCTACTGCCATCCTCACCTGCAAGAGTTTTATTGGACAATGGTCAGTCACGCATTTCCATGATATTTCAATTTCACGCTCACATTCAAAGATATGCTCTCTCGGAGTTGGATGCGCTTCTGTCTCCATCTTTGAACGGTTTCGAACTCCAGCTTGGCGACCATATAGAGCTGGCATGTTTGTTCTCATGGGTCTGTCCGCTGTATTTCCCGTGCTTCATGGCCTCGAGATGTATGGCATGGAAGATATGCGGCATCGAATTGGACTCACATGGCTGGTACTACAGGGGTTTCTTTATATACTCGGTGCTGGACTCTATGCAGTGAGTTCTCGACATTGCTCTTTGGTTGACTCAACTTGAATGACTCGCTAACATACTCAGGCTCGATGGCCCGAACGCTCATGGCCTGGAACTTTCGACATATGGGGCAGCTCGCATCAGATCTTTCATGTGCTCGTAGTTATGGCGGCAGGATCTCATTTGTATGGATTACTCAGAGCATTTGACTTTCATCACAGCGTCCTCGGCTTGGCATGCTAGCATTGGAGTGGGGAGCGTGGAGACTTTGAATAAGTACATTACGCAGCTCAAATCTTGTAAAATATAATAGATCTATAGACTGGAAGTCCTACAATTCTGAAAGAACATGCAATTGTTCTTGCGTTCCGACAAATGCCAAAGTGTTGAGCTGAGCTCGGCTACGTATACTTCGTTCAAGCGCCAAGTTTGAAATATTTTGTTTCTCTTTTCTCTCTATCTCCAAACACATCGAACAGTAGACCTTGTGTTCCTTCCACTCATCGCGAACGAACCGGCACATTTGCCGTCCTGTCAGTGTACTACCGGTGCTCTGGGAGAGCCTTGTCTAACGAGGCTGCAAAAATAGCCTCGGCCTCGGCTCCGGCTCACAAATCCGGGGGAGCATCAAGGTTCCCCACAACATCGCTGACACCATCATCGTCCATATGAACGACGACTTCCCTCACCGTCCTCCCTGAGGCTCGCACGAAGCACGATATATATCTCTACTTCAGCACATCACATCTACATACACATCTCCAACCATGGCAGAACGTGCAGCCCAGATCGCCGGCCACCTCAACTACCCCAAGGGATTACTGGCGGGTCAGGTAGCTATTATCACAGGCTCAGGACAAGGCATTGGTGCTGAAACAGCACGTCTGTTTGCCAATGAAGGAGCCAAAGTCATAGTGTCCGACATTGATGCTGGTACGAAGCTTCATCTCAATCTGCAGAGCCATTGCTTACTCCAGCGACAGCGAAAGCACAGCAAGTCGCTGACAACATCAACAAGTCCGGCGGGAAGGCGACTGCAGTCCCAGGCGATATGCTGGATGCGGAATATATCAAGACACTGGTCAAGAAGGCTGCAGAGTTCGGGAATGGGAAGATCAACATCATCGTGAATAATGCGGGGTTAGCATGCCCAGCCAACCCTCACATCCGATACAATTGTTGACAAGCTCGCAGATACACCTGGGACGGCGTAATCCACAAGGTGGGTTCTCGTTCAAACCTCCTCCTTCTGCTGCTTGCAGACGGTTGATCGACACTCCCTCCCTTGACCAAGCAGACGCAATGCTGACAAAATGCTTGCTAGATGACAGACAAACAATGGGAAAACATAATCGCCCTCCACAACACCGCACCCTTCAAACTCGTCCGCGAAGCCGCACCCTACTTCCGCGTCACGGACGGCGAGCCCCGCTGCATAATCAACATATCCTCCACCTCCGGCGTCCACGGCAACGCCGGACAAGCCAACTACGGCCTCGCGAAGTCCGGAATAAACGGTCTTACAAAAGTGATTGCGAAGGAATGGGGCCCAAAGTTTGGCGTCAGAGCCAACTCGATTGCTTTCGGACATATCTTGACACGGTTGACGGCTGCGAAGGAGGAGGGTGCGTTTGTTACGACGCCAGATGGAGAGAAGATTGCTTTGGGGATACCGAAGGGACAGGGCTCGCAGTCGGCGAATGCGAATTTGGATATTCCGTTGAGGAGACCTGGGACGGCTACCGAGGCTGCGAGTAGTATTTTGGCTGTTGCTAGTCCGTTGTTCAGCTACATTACAGGACAGGTGATTATGGTTACTGGTGGCAGGAACATGTAGGCAAAACACAGAATACTTTTGAAATTGACAGCAGGTCTGCTGGAAACCTCTACTTGAAGGGCCTAGATGTTTTCTTCTTGTCACCTTGTTGCTCGTCTGTTTTGCTTGATTGTTGTTTTTGCACTGCTCTCCTCTACCGCGAATTCCTTTCATTCACGATTGATTATCCGAATCGTGTGAGAACTTTTGCCATCCTTCAATATCCGTTCTGAGTTAAGGCTATTGACCTCCCGTGCTTGCAGTAACCCTGTACGTCGGCTTCACGAGTCTAACAGCAATCACTGGAACTTCAGGCCGCAAAACCCTTCCACTGAAGCAGGAAGGTATTCTGGCACTGCATCGTGCCTTAAAAGACGGTTATAAAGCATCGCCAATTCCCATCTATATCAAGCTTCATATCATACATATCATAGTCATTAATTTATACTTTCATTCATTCCTCTCTTTCGTCTTCATCTTTGTTATATAAACATATCACTGCAAAACAATCATCTCAGCTTCCACATCCAGCGACTCGGACCACGGCAACAGCCACCACCTTCACATTCACATGTCACTATCACATTACCACAGCATGCAGGACAGGGCTGCAACATCACCCACGACCGTGGAAGAACTTGTCCGGCACATGCGGTCCTTGGCTTCTAGATACCACCTTCGTACCCATGCCCACGCCTTAGGCCTTGCAATCCTCTGGGCCATGCGATGCCAGGATCCCGGTTCAGCGATACTTTGGGTTTCAGCCGGATAGTCGACTTTCTTTTCGTCCTCGGACCGAGAATCCCCCACAGTCAACTGCTGGCCATGAACAGGGTCCTGTCAAGATCTACCGCCGAATGGGAGACAACCCGACTTGGGGGGAGATAGAGCTGGATTCGGAGGCGCAGGAGCGTTGGACTAGCTAAAGGGTCCCCTTCGCACCTAAGCAATCGACACTACACTGACAAAAGCCAACACCTTCGAATCGCGAGAGCCTGCCAATCCCTCTAGCTTTAAATCACTCTGGGCTAAACACTTCACGAGGGAGCATAGTATTGCCTTCTAGACATTAGGACATCACAGCAACTCAACCGCTGCTAGGTCCTCTTTTGCGGGAGTAAATCATCCTTGGAGGCATATGTTCAGATACTGACGAGAGAGCAGCTCGGATCCAAACTCCTCCATCATCACACTGTTCGTCTTGAAGCATGACATGAATAGCACATGCTATCCAAGATGTGGGGATTGACGTTTCTGGTTCACAGCGGAAGGCTGAACATACCATGCCTGTCTGACGACACCAGAGCAGAAGAGGAAATCCTAGATGCCGAGCAAGCTGCTCTAACTCATCACATCCTCACTCTGGCCCAGCCTATTACAGCACTTACAACTCGAGCCGACCTTGTTTCGATTTCTCACCAGGCGCCTCGCGGTGTCTATGAGTCGAGCCGATCTCATGAGGGATCTTCCACCCACTTATAGAGAGCCGAGGGCTGCTTCGTTTGCCACGAACGTGCCTACGTACGACACAGCAGTCACAATTTCTTCCATGACTCCACCCTTCAGTCCTCAAAATTATTCGTCGGATTCCAGGCACCTCGTGTATCAAGCGATCAACACCTTCGATAGTAATTATAGAAGGATCGAGCAGCAAGTTACCCTCCTACCCGGAGAGCAAAACTTGTAAGACCCGCAGCTCTCGTCTCCTCACTCGACTACACGAGTGGATGCACCAATTAGGTTGTAGGAGACCACCAGCGAAGTGGCTGGGTTTGTGCATGGGTCCGGGCTGTTGAAGTACATCCTCAGGATCTCCTCTTTTAGCAGCTTCTCTTGAGACCCAAGATTGCCGTCGCAGATCTCTACGTACATCCATTGCAGCCATGCCACCAAAGTAGAGCAACGTTCTCGCAGAGTACAACCAAACACAAGCAAGCCGCGATCCCCAATCGATCGGAATGCTTCGCAGCCTCGGGCATCGAGCCTACCACAGAGACGCAAAGTGCCAGCATACGATCGCAACGACCGGTTCATACATGAATGACAACTGAATGCCCACGAGATCATCCATCACTATCGAAGGCTTTTCTCTTGCAATATCGGTCCTTGCACAAAATCCTATGCTCGTCTCCAAAGCTTGCATCCTAGCCCATTCTTGCCTTGGCAAGAGGGAGAGAAAGTCATCGGCAATGTAAGACCGACATGGCAGCAGGCAGCTCACAAACCAGCGACTTGCCTAGGATCTACCAGACAGCAAAGACAGCGCAGTCATGGAACCTCGGAACCAGGTGCGCGAAGAAGTCAGATATCCATTGCGAGACGAGCAGAGAAGATATGAAGCGAAGTGGTCAATGAGAGGGACCAAAAGCTCCGATTCCACACCAGAAATCCGGGCGCGGCACTTACAAGCCTTTTAGCTACATTAGACAAACAAGTTGAAACCGAATTCAATATCGCCGAAACCTTCTAAGGAAATAAGTACGGTGACCACCAAATGGCTCTTCCTCCTCTTTGGCCAACAATACCAAAGGCGAGAGACAGAGAATACAGAGTCGAGATAATCTTCACAACATACACCAAGACACCCACACCACAAACCCGAGAAATCATTTCCCCTAAAGGAAACAAGGACTTCCCCAACCACAAACGCAACATGCTGACCCATTTCGAGTGCCAATACTCATCACCCACGGTCGCCAATCACCCAAATGAGGAGACCTCTTCGGATAGAACCTGCAGTTCAAGTTCGAGGAGACAGAGAGACTTTGAACACAACTGCTCCGAAGTGGAACCTGCGCTAGCCGCATGTCAAAGACCAGGCCTCTGTCATCTATCTGGCATGGCAAACTTTCACGGCGGTTGTGTCCTCGCGCTCCAGACGATTTCGGACCTGCATGAGCGGACACACCGGAGAAATGCCTTATTGTGGACTTTGGAGAGTTGGTACTTTAGAGTGTATAGACAGTACCAGCACCATAGTACTGCCGCGAGCAGACGAAGCTCCTCAAGAAGCCTACCAACAGCACATTAGCGAAAAGTATATTCGAGATATTTACATCTTTCCCAGAGACCCAGAAGCAGCAAGCAGTGTGTCCCTCGAACGCTTTAGCTCAGCACATGAGCACCCTGGAGCGAGGATGAGATGAAACTATGGGAGAGGAAGCACATGGCATCTAGTCCCCAATATGTGGACCTTGCATTCTAAGTGTCAGCACACCGACACATGCAAACCACAAAAGTAGTCCTCGAATCAGAGATCACTAGAAGAGGGTGAAATCTAGCGTTCGACGGCAATATAGCAAAGAGCAGCATTTCCGTCAGCCTCACTGCGATCACCGATGATGGAAGGTGCCTCGAAAATAGAACTTCGGTTGAGGATGTGTCACGAAGCCATCGAAACTTGGAGCCGCTTCAGATAATCCCGAGACATTGAGAGAGGAATCATAGGACACCTCAATCCTCCTTCATGGACTAAGAGATTGAACAACTCATCCCATTGGCACAGAAACATCGGCGCCGTCAAATTTCAGAAGCTCTACCGTGAATATCAAAAAATTGAGAAACAAGCTGCTCGAAAATCGCAGGACCAGACCTCAGATGGAAAATTGCAAGAGCAAGTAAGACGTCACCCTAGTGGAAGTGAAGAAGCATTTGCAAAATCAAAGTACGCAGACATCTAACCGTTTCGCTATCCTCGATACTCCGATCGGTCCCACTTATACGGCGGATGCAATGACCCACGGTCTCGAGGATGACATCGTTGAGAAATATGTCAAGCATGCCAAGAATTACACCAACGATTGTGGACGAGAGGCTCTCGCTTCTAGGATTTGTGATGTTGAATAACTTCACAAAATCGATGGGAAACTGAACGCATGGAGGGATGGGTACTGAGCATGTGCTGAGACAATCGATATGGCAGACAGATTAGGGATAGCGATCATAACCGAATACTATCTCATGCAGCGAGAGGAGGAAAGGGGGGGGAAGCAATGCAAGAAAAAGATCGAAGTTCTATCAAGTGAAAGCGAGTGACTTACTCCTCCTTGAACATGCGAGGATACTGTCAGAAGGTGTGAATGCCTCTGAAGTACTAACACAGTAACGGCGCACACGGGCACCCTCGAGACGACAATCAGCGAAACGCCAAATACACCCCACATCTTCGGAAGAGGAAACGCTTGTCGAGTAACGTTGAAGGCTTGTGTAATGCATCTTGCTGTAATGAGAACGTGCCTTTGAATCCAAATTGATCAAGTCTAATGCTACTTCATGCCGCTGCAATTTTACCAAACCGATACTGCGCCCAACTCAAACTCCCTTCAGGGAAAGTCCACAATTGTTCCCCAAGATCCGAGCCTGCAGCGCCTGCACTAACATGCATCGGAAGAATATGCTCCACAGATGGATGCGCCTTTCTAGCATCACTGCGCTTCATCAAAGCCGACATCTTTGCCTGACGTTCCTCTGGGTTCGCGGTAGCAGCCTCTTTCAATGCCTGGTCAAAGCTGAAGGCGTAACTGAACGGCATTAGCAGGAACACAATCGACCTGATCTTGCCAGAAGGATTTACTCACTCCGTGGTCTTGCCGGTACCCCACGTGGCCCGGAAATCACGAAGATTGTGAACAGCCAATCCCGCGCCGATGATCAGAACCCCTTCATCTCGCAGACTTTCCAGCGCCTGCCCCATGCGGTAATGTAGATCGTAGTCCTCGTTATTGAATAGCGAAACTTGTACGATAGGAACATTCAATGGGTTCTTCTTCGGATCAAAAGCTGTCAGGGCTGTGTATCAGCAACGCGATACCAAGAATGTATATGACAGATAGAAGAAAATCATAACCTGCCAACCATAAAACCGGCCCAGACGCCATGATCAAGACCTCGTTTGACTCTCTCGACCTCAATACCGGCACCCGCAAGCTTCTCAATAACTTTTTCGGCAACTTTGGGGCTTCCCTTGTTCGGATACTCATATTCGTAATAGTGCGGTGGGAAGTTGTAGAAATCATAGATGAGATCCGTATGCTCGGCGGCATTGATCGAGATCTTGCTTGGGCCGTCTTGCCAGTGCGCAGAGAAGACGACTACTGCTTTTGGTTTGACATTTGTCGTGATCTCCCGTCCGACTGCAGCCAGTTTGGCGTAGGCAGGGTGTTCTGTGTCTTCCATGAAGTTTGGCCCTCCTATTCCGACGAAGTAGACGGGCATCCGTGAAGGAGCACTTGGAGATGAGGAATCGGACATGATGATTGCAGATTGCGTATTTGATTGTGTAGTTGCGGCTTGGCAGATGCTGCTTGTGTTCGACTGGATGGTGCGGTAGGCAAGTGGGATGGACAAGCTCGCAAGGAGGACAGCAAAGCAGAGGTACTTTAAACGGAGAACTGAAAGGATGGAAGATAGAACCAAGAACATGACCTGCCACGTTCAGCTTTCCTTGTGTCTTAGAAAAGGGAAGGAGCAATCGGCGTCTTGTGGGTGTAGCATTATCAATAATTGGAATCATCCCGGGAGCAAGCTGACAAACGATCCATTCTCTAATGCACGAAGGGCGGGATTTCAGAATGTTGTCGAGATAGAGTTCAATACGAATCCTTTGTCGCATGTGTTCGATGTTCAATATCCTGCAGCGTAGGCATTCCCGCGCGGGTCGGGGTTCGGCTTTATGAATTGGGTTCTCAGCCCATCATGTTGATTTGTATGTGGCTGAAGCCATTCCTTATTGGGAGCCCCGCGCGGCTTACATATCCTACAGGGCTCTCCGCACGCGGTCTCCCCTGGCCTTGGCACATCATCGCGCGCGGCTTGTGGGTCCCAATTAACTTAAGTGAGCCAGTCTTGGTCAACTAAGTTGCTCTGGCACTGCATAATTGATATGGTGTAATTGTTCCTGTCCGACCTTCGACCCCGCATGTTGGAAGGGGGTGTAAATCATGACTGTGATTTCAAATCTTCGGAAAGAACAAATCCCCGGAAAAGACGTAGTTTAGGCCAAAGCGTGGTGAATGAATGTCGACTCCGCTTGGTATAAGTAGAAGACATCTCGGCTCCAAGTTGGTTACATTTTTCCATTCCATATCTGAGCTTCTTTGCAACCCCAAACCTATTTGATACATCTTCACCATCGACTATAAAAGCACAATGGCAGCCCCTGTTGCACTCATCCTCGGAGCTGGGCCTAGGGTCGGTGCTTCCGTCGCTGAGAAACTCGCTAGCAACGGATATCTGGTTGTCACTGCGTCTAGGAGCGGGAGTGGCACCAAGACCAACAAAGGGTTTCTCTCCCTCAAGGCAGACTTCTCCAAGCCCGAATCGATCCCAGCATTGTTCGATGCCGTCAAGACTCAGTTCAACACGTCTCCCAGCGTCGTCGTCTACAACGCGGCGGCACTCACGCCACCTCCCGATAATGACTCTGTTCTCTCTGTTCCAGCGGAGAGTGTCCTGTCGGATCTGAATGTCAACACAATCAGCCCTTACGTCGCAGCGCAGCAGGCTATCATTGGATGGGAGACGCTGCCCAAGGAGACCAAGAAGACGTTCATCTACACCGGCAATATGACGAACGTCTCCATCCTTCCAGTGCCAATGTTCCTGGATCTAGGCATGGGAAAGTCGGCTTCGGCCTTTTGGATCGGGGTTGCTGACGCCACGTACTCGGCCAAGGGGTTTCGGTGAGTGTTTCTAAGAAAAGCTCCTAGTAGACTGTTTCTGACGTTCGCAAGGTTCTTCTACGCCGATGAGCGACAAGAAGATGGTCAGTTCAAGGGGATGGCGCTCGACGGTGCCGCACATGGCGAGTTCTATGCTCAGTTGGTGAACCATGTGGGGAATGTGCCATGGCACGCGACGTTCGTGAAGGACAAGGGTTATGTCCAATTCAAGTGACGAGTTCAGGCTGGAATGAGGATCTGGATAAAGTTCAGTTAGATACTCAAATCAATGTCATTGTCGAGGATCAAGTGCCCTGAACGCAGGAGAGATGTTTCCACCGTTCTCAATTTCCCAGCCCTGCATGGACTTTCTCGATACCACTTCTTCTGAGCAAGTACCATCATTAAGTAGTGCCATGCCATTTTCCTGGACGCGGCATTTGAGCCCAATGCAGCCCGTAACAATGTCCTAGCGAAGCTGGGAATTTGAGAAAGCTGATTGTTTCCCTTTGTTTGCGTGCCTGCTCTTCTAAACAAGCAACACCAGATCACCCTGGCTTCTAAAGCACGTAGCGAGGTCACGATTCGCAGCATCTCCTGCGTCCCTGTTACGCCATACGTTCTCCATAATCTCAAGTGCCTTGCGGACTGTGCCGAAGACGCTTGGCGGTTGCAGAACCTCAACCAGGTCACGGAAATGAGCTTCTTGCGCTGGCTCCGCGAGGCAGCCTGCAACGCAGAATGGCCACACCATGCTCCGTAGCAACGTCGGTGGCGATATTTGACGCGTGAGCAGCTCGACGATTCGGCCAACATGATAACGCACGTCGACGCTAGCGGGCTGCCATCCGGACACAACGACGAATAGATAAACGAGCGCTGCATGAGCCCAGACGCGGGTAACCAAGGAGGTCTGGCTGGCGGGTGTGTTTGCCTGCTGGCAGTAATCTGCTTTGAAGACATCCAGTAGGCTGCTAATATCTTCTGGAATAATTGCTGGATTGTTTTCGAGACGTGCGAGATGAGCTTCCATCGAGTCCTTGATGAATGTCGCGCGGTGTACTAGCTCCATGACATCCAGATTTCCGGCTCTCTTACATCGCTGTTTCCATGCGTCAAGTACGGCAATCTCGCCGGTGTGTAACAACACCCAATTCTGACACCCTAGAACAGCTACAAGATTTATCGGTGTGCCGGTGCCATCGATATCATCAAGAAGGCTGCAGTGGTACTCGTAGAGTCTAGGTTGCTCCTGAAGTACTGTACTGGCAATAATGTCATCCAATATCAAAAGGGCAGATGAGAAGCGGAAAGCGGCCTGTTCAGCACTCGGAACCTGAACACACTGGGCAGGCGAGATCCATGACGGCGGCCCCAGGCGATTCATGACAGTGTTGAAGCTTGAATTGGCCCCCATACGTTCGACGGTGCCAGGGCTGTCGAGGAGCTGTTTGAATAGAGCCAGAGCGGCATTCAGGTGTGACTGGCAGCTATTAAAACTCAAAAGAGTAATTTCGAACCGCTGCACCTGCATGATGCTTGCCATGATCCGTACAGCACCGTGCATATGTTCCGTGATGTCTGAGCCATCAATAACCTGCAATGCCTGCCTCAGCACCTCAAAGGTATCTTTGGTCTGCGTGAGCACCTTCTCCCAAATTACAAGGCGATTGGCCGTTTCCCGCGCGAGAGAGAAGAAATAAGAGCTCTGGCATAGCAATGCCTCCCTGACGACAGGGCTGCTTATCATCATTTCCAAGATCCATGATCTACCGCCTTGAAGGAGAGAGGGGCGGTAGAATGGGAACAGGAAGGGAAACAAGTGTTCGAGGTAGAACATGAGGAGCATAGTGTCGGACCGTCCGAAGGCTATAATTTCGCGAGCGTCCTTGCTAAAAAGGCTAAGGGGGCAGTCAGGCCTACGTTGTGGTTGGATAGTGGATGCCTCAAGGTCCGGCTCCATCCCATCACTGTTGCTGTCCGGGGTTGCCTTGAAGAGATCGAATGTCGAAGTGTCGCCAGAGTGATGGACTGCACGCTCCCGGCGGAGATGGGCGTTTGCCCTAACCTCACGCTTGAGTCGCTCGGCCATCTCTTCCTGTCTCACCCCGCCATCCATCCATTCCGGTTGTTTTGCAGGTCGTAGTGACAGGTGATATGGAGCGTAGCGCAGGTGTCACACACAGGGTGTTTTTCGTCGCATTTCTTGCGCCGGAGTCGGCAAGTCCAACAACCATTGGAGGTCCTTATTGTACTGCTCTGACGAGAACCTTGCGGCAAGTCCATATCCATAACCTTTTACGAAACAGATCTCCACTTCAGCTAAAGCGGCGTTCTAGTAAACTCTCGACTCGACTATACACTCGGAGAAATACATAGATAATATAGCGTCTCTGGAATTGCCGAAGGTGAATCGTCTTATTCTGTGTTCTTGCAGATATGTAGGATGTACCGACGTTGGAAGCACGCGAAATTCCGTTCAAGGTTAATTGTCAGCCTCGCTTGTGCTGATTGGAATCGCTTAGACCTCCAGTCCTGCCAAGAAAGGGCTAGATAAGTGTCTTTATCACGATAACCTCACGTGGTAGTGTGCGCGTAGTCTCTCTCTACAACCACTGCATACTCAACTCAAAGCTCAAGAGAATAGCCTGCCATTTGGATGTCTGTACTTCGAAATTCTGGCCTACTCAGCGTACATCTTGAAGACCCGAAAAATTCCCTCATCACAGCTTCCCAAGCGGGTGCACCCTCTCCAACCTAACTATATCTTTCTCCAAAGATAATATATATCTAGCAAATATATACCCAATGGCGATTTCGCTACGTGAGACTGGAAATGGTATTTAGATAAACATGATATTTAAAATAGTACTTCTATATCTAAATTTTGTCTCGAGTCTTTATTAATCTCAATATCTTGCTCTAATCCCCTCTCTAACCCACATACCATCAATCGCTTCCCTCTCTTAAGCACCACTTTAGGAACCACTACTCTTCCCGTCAAACCTGCCGGCGCCTTACACCACAACTTCCACCCATTATCAAAAAACTGCCAGCGCACAATAATGGGTTCTCCGCTTGGTGTCGGACATCTCCCCTGTGCCCAAGTCACACCCTCCACCGGGAACCTTGGCGCTACCAGAAAGCTCTTGAACCCTGGCGCCGTAGGCTCTATACCCAGCATGAACCTCGACAGGATGAACGTCGGCCCAACACTGAACAGTTGCGCATATGAGCAAAACTGGTCCTCGAACGGTGTACCATCGGGCAGGAGAAATTCCCATGTCGTCCCAGTGAAGTGTGGGGAGGAGGTGTCACATATGGGCTCCCATACACTACGGAGGATGTGTTCAGCAGAGGGTACATCGTCGGTGCTTAATGCAGCCAAGATGTGGAATGCAGACGTAATGGGAGATATTGTTGGCTTGATGCCTTCAGCGTCGGACGTGAATTGTGTGGGTGAGTGGTTGTGGGTGCCAGTGTAAAGTGTCTTGAACTTCTCCATCAGCAGCTGTTTGTGTGAGGTGGGTACGATGTCTGTGAGAAGGACCCACGCATGGGTCTCCTGTTGAAATCCCACAGTGCGCTTGGTTGTTATGTTGTAGTGCTGCCTATCACTATTGAACAGGTGCTGGTTGATGGCTGTTGATGTCCGCTCAGCTCGAGCTGTGAGTGTTTTCGCAAGGGCAAGGTCGTTGATGGCTGACGACTCAGCCATCGTCACGCAGTTCTTGATTGCGGCTACATACAGAACATTACGCTTGGTTGAGATGCCCTCTTGCCTCCCGTTGTAGTAATCATAATCGGCAGCTGTGAGCGATTATCAACATGGTCACAAATCTGGCAATCGATAGGCACCTACCCATTATTCCTTCGGCAACCACTAGACCTTGGTCATTAACAAGTGTCTCCACGAACGCAAGAACGCCTGTGACACGGTCCCAGTATCGAGATAGGAAGTCATCGTCTCCAGTATACAGCCAATAATCGTGAAGTACCGTAAGGAGGTAAAGCGAGTAGTTGACACACAAGATATTGAACATTGTGTCGCTTGATGGACGTTCAAATTCTCGTCCTGGAGGAACTCCGGCTGGAAGCAGGCCAAGCTCTCCATCTTTCGCTGTTGATCTCAACATCGATGCTTCAATATTGCCCCTAATGTACTCTGTTCCCGCAGTCGAATAATATAATGACGGGCCACCTATGATAATATCTGCTGTCCAAGCATACCTGTCTCTCTTGGCACCATCGAAGATGTATGGAAACTGGTTCCAGCCAATTCCAAAGTCGCCCAAGACAGAAGGATTGTTCAAGCCCGAAGTGTAGAGGATTTCTTGTGCTGGTATGGATTTGACCGTCACGTTCCGGAATCGACACAGTTGGTCTTGCCCAGCACCGAATCCTACGGAGCCACGTGGAGTTTGAGGAACTTTGTCTAAGGTGCTATCAGAAGATCCGTCGCCTCCTTGATTGAATACCCCTATAAGCTTCTGATTGATGTACACGGACAAATCTAAAGATCCGCAGCATACCGTTTTGATTTTGTACCATTCGCCGGGGATGATATCAATACCGGTGATGTCTTGCCTTGACAACAGGATTGGGACCAGAGTGATCTGAGGTTTGTTGTAGTATCCATACCAAAGCTCAAGGTTCGCAGGATTGCTACCAGAAGCGACATTCAAAACAAACAAGAGGCCAGGACGTCCTCCTGCCACGCGTACGTTCCAAGAAAACCCGCCTTCAATGACCATACCTTCGACTTCCACCGCGTAATCTGTCCAATGTCCGCCCCATCCATACGCATTACATCTCTGTGAATCGATTAGAATCCCCATATCTTCGGATAGCTGCCATGGCGGGGGAACAGTTCTTGCCGGGATGCTGTTCAGCTGCAGAGTTCTTGCACCGTACTGCCACAGACTCGTGAGTCCTGGATCTGAGCACTCAAAGAGACCAGGAAGCTCTTCCAAGGGAGTGTTCATAGTAGTAGGCTTGAACCCCACCATGCTTATCGAAATCGAACAAGGCTCTGGAGAGACCAGCGTAATTCTCATCCATCGTTGACTTCCTTGCACATGCTTGGATTCGTAAAACCCTACGCCGCGGATCCTGAATCTATTCCTTCGGAGAGTGTCTGCACCCGCAGAGAAGGGATATGGTCCATCGCCGCCTGGTCGTTCAATCCCTGGGAACCCTTCCGAGTAGGATATGTCAAGCAGAACAGTGGAGAGGCTTGGATCTTTCTCAATGGAGGAGACTTCGATGACTGGAATTCCAGCCACGGCGACCCCGAAGTCGAGAATCACAGAGGATTGCTCGTGCTGAGCCCGCGGTTGTTCGAATGTGCATGAGTGGTGAGCGTCGTACTGGCAAGGTTCATGAGGACGGGCAACCAAATGTTCTGCCGACTTCACGCTGCCGGTATATGAATGCACTCGAACAGGAAGGATGTACTGTGGAACTTCATATTGTGGACTGCGCTTCTGATTCTTCGAGTCTAAAAAGGTCGCTGGCGATGTGAATGAAAGTGTAGTAGCCATGAAGAAGTTTGATTGCAGTCCTTCCTGGTCAATGCATTTATCTCTGGATTCGAGAACAAAAGAGTCCGCAGAAATACCGTAACCTTATGGTATCAGAAGAACCAAGGCTCTCCTCCTGCTGTCTCGTCACGCGGATGGATATGAGTATCTGGCTCTGCTTCATGATGCGAGTCATGTTCAATCAGGTGAAGTGGGGAAGCGGTGCGAGTACGGGAAAGTACCAATCAGGCAGTTGTAGGCATTGCGGGGTGCTATCCGCCCTGCGGGGAACTCCAAACCATGCTTCCACCTTCCTTACGTGAACGTGAAAATAACAGCCTTGGAAGGGTAGGAGTACAGTATCCGCATCGTGCGCCGCACCGCTCCTGTGTGATTTTGTTTTTGCGGAGACCTCGGAATGGAAGCGGAAGCTTGTGTGTACTATCCATGCACCTCGCTAAAGGTTCAGGGGGTATTGGCTACCCAAGCCCTGAAGGAAGCTCAAGGTATAGTGACCGAAGCCTGAACCACAGGCTTCACGAGCTGGCGCCCTCTGACAAAATCTGAGAGGACCCTCACGAAGATGCCTCCAGGCACGCGAGGAGGGAGACGGGTACCAGACCCACGGTGGGACTTGTCCCGATGTCTCAAGAAATGTTATAGTAAGATATAGTTCTCATATTTGAATCGTGGGAAGCAAGCAAGCTCTCGTATGCCCACATCCTCAATAACTCCCAAACATCATTCCTCATGACGTGGTCCCGACTCATTCGTTTCATCAATGACGACGACAAGACGCTCTTTGGCGAGCCATGCATCCAAGATGCTTTGGAGTTAGACACGAAACTCGATCAAGGTCAATTGTACGCCATTGAGCTCGAAGGTCACGATCCTTTTGACTTGTTGGCAACCGGACACAAGGTGCATGTCAAAAGACTTGTTGGAGTTCTTGTTCCTGCGGATATTCCAATCGTGAAGTGCATTGGCTTAAATTACATGAAACATAGTAAGCAGGTGCCGTTTTCGTCCCAAGCAAGACTTCATTGCTGACAGCTCAATAGTTGCTGAGGGAGGTCGAAAACCACCACCATATCCGTCGTTATTCATCAAAGACTCCGCAACCATTGCAGCCTTCGATGAAGACGTACCTATTCACCCCATCGCACAAGACAAGAATCTCGACTACGAGGGCGAGTTGGTGAGTTGTATCGTCTGCCTGTCTAAAGTGAATTGCATCTGATTCTGCTTCTAGGCGGTTGTGATTGGAAAGACCGGGAAGAACATCTCTAAGGAGGATGCTTTGAATTATATAGCCGGCTACGCTGCTTCCAACGACGTTAGTGCAAGGACATGGCAGCGGGATCCAGCATACGCAGGAGGCGTTCCTCAATGGTCCTTTGCAAAGGGATTCGACAAGTTCGCACCCATCGGGCCAATGCTGGTCTCCCCCTCCGTAGTTGGTGCAGCAGACAACCTTCTATTACAGACATTTGTCAATGGAGAAGAGCGCCAGAATACACGAACTGACGATCTTCTTTTCAATGTCCGCGCTATCGTCAGCTTTTTGAGCCAAGGAAGTACTTTGAAGAAAGGTACGGTCATCATGACAGGAACACCGGCTGGTGTGGCGATGGGAATGAAGGAGCCAAAGTGGCTGAAGAATGGTGACTTAGTGGAGGTCAAGATCGAGCTTTTAGGTAGTTGTAAGAATCGCATGGTATACGAGTAGACATATTCATAGTTCGAGCTTATACCTACCAAATGAAATCTCATCACGATGATCGAAAGCCTTATATTATCACTTTAACTGTAGCAATAATAAAACACAGAAGTAGCTTCATTAGGATTACTAAGGGCAATTTACTTTTCAGCTCCATAACTCGGCCTTAATATCCTGCAATATATAGTTTCTCTCCTTCCATCAAATTTTATCTTCAACTGCTTCATATTGATATTTATAAATGGCCGATGTCATGCACCAAGGTTCATGCCTATGTGGAGGAGTATGCTTTATTTTGCATGGAGAACCTGAAAAGGTCTTCATCTGCTACTGCACAGATTGTCAGAAGAACGCTGGTGGTCCTGGTCAGATTGTACGGTACCTCTGTCTCTCTGTCATCGTGAACATGATATATTATTAAAAGACCTTGTTAACAACTTAGTGCGCAGTGTGCAAAGGTGTCTAAGACTTCACTAGAAATTCTTGAAGGCGAGAGCCTTCTTGGAATGTATGTGATCAAAGAGACCATCAGTGGATATGAAAAGCACAAAGTGTTCTGCAAACAATGTAGCTGTACGCTCTGGACAATCCCCTTGAGTCACAGTGGAGAGAAGTATATTGTGCGGACGTCATTGATAGAAGGAGGGTGAGCTAAATTTTCTCGTACTATCTATTTCTGAATCACTTTGTTCTCGGGGACTGACGAACAACAGACTCTCAAACTTCGAACCTTCGGCTGAGGTTTTTGCAAGCAAGAGACCCAAATACATGGATCCGATCAAGGGGGCTCAATCCTTCGCGACCATGCCTGGGAGATGACAGCTCGGTACCGGGGAGGTCGTCTGGTATGCTTCCTCCGCGCCCAGCCGGAGTGGGTCTGCTGGTGCGGCATCCCAGCGGCTTTTCCGTCAGGCGTTCCGAGGTTTGCGAGGTAGTGTTGCTCATTCTCGGAAGCAAAATACGGAGATTGTACGCATGGAATTTTGTTCGCTAGAGACACCATTCGAATCCTTGCCAAGTTCAAATATTCCCGATCGTTCTATTTCCATTGCAAGTGTCAGAATTTCAAGCGGGGCCCCATGTTTTGTCAGGGCCCACCACAGCTCCAGGCCGAGAACTGACCCCCTCATTTACATTATTTTCTTCAGTCTCGAAGAGCATTCTCATCGATTCTCGCGGATACTTCCAGGGCTCGAGAATACTGACTCGTTGTTCGGCATTTTTCATTTTGTGAATTAAAGAAACTTGAACTACGTACTCACGAATACTTTGCGTATCCTCGTCCATTTTCCACACAAAAAGATGCATCCACACGTCATACACGATAAAGATGCATTCATGGAAGCACTTCCACAGCAGAACCTACTCCCATTGTGGACACAGATGACCAAGATGGTGCCTCCTAGGCCCAATCCCACGTGTGTTCCAGCGCAATGGAGATATAAGGAAGTGCGACCAACATTGATGAAAGCTGGTGACATAGTCGGTGCCGAAGAAGCAGAGAGGCGAGTTCTCATGCTCATCAACCCAGCATTAGGCACGTTTTCTCAACCGATGCCGCTTTGACTGCCTGCACAGCCCTGACTTTGTCTTCGACAGACGCGCCGTACACGACTAATACTATCTATGGAGGTCTGCAGCTCATTCTCCCTAATGAGACAGCGCCAGCTCATCGACATGTTGCTTTCGCATTACGATTCATCATCGAGGGAGAGAAGGGTTTTACTGCAGTAGAAGGCCAGAAGATGGTCATGAAGCGTGGAGATGCCATCTTGACACCGTCATGGCTCTGGCATGATCACGGCAACGAAGGGAGTGAACCAGTCGTCTGGCTCGATGGTCTTGATCTACCTATGTTCGTTCACGCGCCCGTCAACTTCGCAGAGAACTATGCAGAACTGCGATACCCAAGCAAGTAAGTCCACATCATTCTCGTAGACTACAGTATAAAGTAGAAACCTGAGATATCGATAGAATTTCCGAAGACTGCGAGTGGCAACACCCATGGAACACCGTTGCTGCATCTCTTGCGTTAAAAACTGGTCCTCATCGAGTCCACCACTATACTAGCAAAGGGCAACCACTGTCTAAATCACTTGGTGCTCAAGCAGAAATGATTGCAGCTGGCCACACCACAGCAGTGCAGCAGGAGACATGCTCGTTCATCTACCACTGCTTTGAAGGTCGCGGGCAGACACACATCACGACTTCGGACGGCAAACAGACCACCTTCATGTGGGCGAGCAAAGACACCTTCGCGGTACCGGCATGGTCGAAAGTGGTTCATGTCAACGAAGATGAAAGTGAAACGGCATATCTCTTCGCTATCAATGATAGGCCGTTTTTGGAGAATCTAGGATTATATCGAAAGGCTGGAGAATGCTTTAATAACAGAGTACTGGTACAAGGTTCGTGAGGAGAGGAGAGGGCCGGTGTCACTTTGACCAGTTGTTTGAAAAGTTTGAAAGATAGATTCATAATTCAACTGCCCTCGTGTATGAGATACATATCTAGGTACTCTGTTTGTTTGGAGTCTCGAAAAGCGAGAAGAGTTGAACAGGTTCCATGATGTTGTGGACCCACCAAATGTGGTCGAGATGCAAAGTAAATGAGGAACGAGATCTAGAACCGCTGCAAATAAGATGTGTGGAGCCTTTGCTTGCTTGTTAGATTCATATTATGCGCATGTCCATGTCATCTTCAGTGAAGCAGGCGCGGGGTGCGGGCCATGCCAATCTACAGTAGAACCCCGCTTCCGCCTTTTTGGATCCCGCCCCTTCGCTTCGGCAAGCGAAGCTGGTCACCACGCCGTTTCTGGCCAGGGAAGCCTGCGAGTGTCGCTGCATAGAAGGTGGGGCTGACAACGAGGACGAGTCTCCACTTTCGTGGCATAGACATCAATAAAGTATCACGAGCTTATCATTTTTCTAATCCTATCACCCTGCAGTTTTTCAAGGTCAATTCTCTAAGATGGCACATATTGACGTCGACGCCGTTCTAGCCAAGCTTAACAACACCGAGAAAGCATCATTGCTTGCAGGTAAGATCCAATCAATGTGACATTGAAATTTGATGCATCATTGCTTATCATATCCTCAGGGGAGACTTTCTGGGCAACGAAGGGCTTGCCACAACATGGCATCCCGTCACTTCGTCTTTCTGATGGTCCCAACGGCGTGAGAGGATCAAAATTCTTCAATGGCACACCGTCAGCATGTTTCCCCTGCGGAACAGCTTTAGGGGCAACGTGGAACGTAGACCTCCTGCACGAGGCTGGGGTGCTGATGGGTGCCGAAGCCAAGGCCAAGGGTGTTCATGTGGTCTTAGGTCCTACTGTGAACATGCAGCGCTCTCCCCTCGGTGGTCGTGGCTTCGAGTCGCTGGCAGAAGATCCGCTTCTATCAGGTAAAGGTGCTGCAGCGTTGGTGAATGGCGTTCAGAGCACAGGGATTGCAGCGACGATCAAGCATTTTGTTTGCAATGATCAAGAGCATATGCGACGAGCGTATGACGCTAGGGTCACGGATCGAGCACTGCGAGAGATCTACCTGAAACCCTTTGAAATTGTTGTCCGAGAAAGTAATCCCTATGCTTTCATGACAGCGTACAACAAGTTGAATGGTACGCATTGCAGCCATGACCCAGCGTTATTGAAAACCCTCTTAAGAGGCGAATGGGGATGGGAGGGCTTGGTGATGAGTGACTGGTATGTCCTGTCTCGGCGATGGCAATGTAAGTGCCCGGACCACTGAAATTTGTTGCAGGTTTGGAACGTATTCAACAAAAGAGTCCTTGGAGGCTGGCCTGGATTTGGAGATGCCAGGTCCGTCGAGGTGGAGAGCCGACCACATTGCTTGGAGTATCCAAGCGGGGAATCTTGCACAGCACACCTTGGATGAACGAGCACGAGAAGTTCTCCGGTTGGTGAGCCGCTGTGCTGGCTCTGGAATACCAGAAAATGCCCCAGAGACCGCCCAAAACAACACGCCAGAGACGGCTGCATTTTTGAGGAAGATTGGTCAAGAATCTATGGTGCTGATGAAAAATGACAATAACGTGCTGCCTTTTTCGAAAGAGAAGAAAACCTTGGTCGTTGGTCCGAATGTCAAAACTGCTGTCTATCATGGCGGCGGATCAGCTTCGCTTCAGGCTTACTACGCTGTAACACCATACGATGGAATCTCTTCAAAGCTTTCGAAAACGCCTACATACACCCTGGGAGCTGATGCTTATAAGGAGCTTCCATTGATAGGGCAGCAGCTAAAGAATGCATACGGCAAGCCTGGTGTGCTCTTCAAAGTCTACAACGACTCTCCATCTGTCAAGGATCGGGAATGCATCGACGAAATTGCCCTTGTCAAGACCGAGATGTTTTTGATGGACTATGTCCAGCCGAAGATCAAATCCAAGCTTTGGTATGCAACTGTCGAAGGCTATATGATTGCCGTCGCCGATGCAAAGTACCAGCTTGGACTTTGTGTGTATGGCACAGCAAATCTGTACGTAAATGATGAGCTAATAATTGACAATGAGACGACGCAGGTGAAAGGCAGTGCCTTCTTCGGCAACGGTACTGTTGAAGAAAAAGGCTATATTGATGTCAAGGCAGGACAGAGGTACGACATCAGAGTTGAGTTCGCCTCTGCTGTGACTAGCAAGCTGTTGACAAATGGCACTGCGAGCTTTGGCAATGGTGGAATTCGAATTGGAGGAGCAACTATCGTTGACGCAGATGCGGAAATAAATGCCGCTGTGCGAATGGCCAAGGAAGCAGACCAGGTGATCATGTGTGTAGGATTGAATGTTGGTTTGCCTACCTAATGCACACCTGAAGTCATTAATGAGCCTGGAGTCACTGATATCGATCTAGGCAGACTGGGAAACCGAGGGCTCGGACCGGGAGACGATGGATCTCCCAGGTCATCTTGACCGATTGATCTCAACCGTGTCGGAGGCAAATGTCAACACCGTCGTTATTATGCAATCTGGCACCCCTGTGACTATGCCTTGGCTTTCCAAAGTCCCAGCGCTTGTTCAAGCGTGGTACGGCGGCAATGAGACAGGTAACGCCATTGCAGATGTCATATTCGGTGACTACAATCCATCTGGCAGGACACCTCTCACCTTCCCGCATCGCCTGGAAGATAATCCGGCATACCTCCACTTCCGATGCGACAACGGTCGAACACTCTATGGCGAGGACATCTACATGGGCTACAGGTTCTACGAGAAGACGGGCAGACCAGTTGCATTTCCTTTCGGGCATGGGCTGTCTTATACGACGTTTGAATATGCGAACTTGAACGTATCCGCGACCCAGGGCCAGAAGGGAATTTTGCAGGTGCAGGTCGAGGTTAGGAATACCGGCAGTCTCCACGGTGGGGAAGTCGTGCAGCTTTATATTGAGCCGATCAAGCCGCCGTTGTGGAGACCGAAACGGGAGTTGAAGGACTTCAGGAAGATACATCTGCAGAAGGGCGAGAGTAAGGCTGTGATTTTCAAGACGGAGTTGAAGCATGCTCTCGCATTCTGGGACGAGAACGGAAATGCATGGAGATGTGAAGCCGGCAGATACAGGATATGGGTTGGTGGCAACGTGCTTGGTGATGGGGCCGGGAAATATTCACTCAACGGTGAGGTGATCATCGAAAATGGATGGTCCTGGACCGGGTTGTAAACTTGCAAACCTCAAAGGATATCCTATCCGTGCTATCGTATGGAAGAATAAAGATCGAATAAAAAAATCGGTCAAGGATGGTTTTGCTATACATATCATTTTAAAAGACGAACATGTTACGAATAATATCAAAAGGACGATTATGCCATAAGACCCCCATAAGCCTTATACCGAGCCCCTAGCTTACCTCTTTAGCGAGCCTCACCAAATCGCATTCAAATCGCCATTCCAACTTTGCAGCGGTTCATCATGAGACTTCTCTTATAAATCTTTACAGTTTCTGGATTTTTTAAGATACTTCATGTAAAGCGCACTCAAACAAAAGCCGCACGGGCAGCTTGATTCGCATAATATCTTATTAAATTATAAGGATTTGAAAAAGAGGGGTTGATTCGACCGCCTAAGGCTAGCCAAACTTCAGTGCTCAATCTCTGACTCCTGGCTCAGACTTCTAATAACTCTATAACTAGCCATCGCATCATCAAGTACTCTGTAGTCCGACAGTCTATTGAAAGGCCGGATTTCCAGAAATGCTCTTGTCAATAACTTTGGTCTAAAGTTGACTGAGGCAAGGGCTAGGAGTTAGAGACCTGATGCGGGGTTCTGAAGCTCGGTTAGCGATACGTCCTCATCCCCATCCCCAAAAGAATGCCTTATCACTCCTCAACTTTGTGAGCCACATCACAACGACAAATGGACCTATAAGAAATCTATTTGATCCGCTAAACTGCGCCCTGTTGATTTATGTGCTACAGTCTTAAAATCAGAGGTATCGAATTACTAGAAGTAAATTTGCAATTTCTTAGCGTCAGGCTGTGGCAAAATCGTCTTTGCCAAACTTCCATTCCCGCAATTTCGAAGCTTCATGTGATCTCAATCGCAGTGTCCTCTTAATTTACCGCTTGGCGGGACGCTAAATATTCTCCCTTTCCTGAACCTTACCCCACACCCACACCACACTCCCCGCGATCTCACATATGCTCCGAAATCCACGATTTATTCCTACTTCTGGATTGATGCCACCCCTTGTCTGTTCGGAATGCGAACATTGCTCTCCGGCAATGTAGAAGTGTACCTGTAGCACTGCCATGGCGGATGAAAGCTCGGAAGCCGTGCCTCTGGCTCGGAAACGACAGAAGATTGCCGTCGCCTGCAACAAATGCAGACAGCGAAAGATAAGGTGTGATGGAGTACGACCCAGTAAGCACGTCGCTTTTAAACAGGCTCTATGTGCTTCACGAAAGTGACAGAGCTGACATGGCCATCCATTAGTCTGCCACCCGTGCCAAAAGCGCAAGGATAAGGGCGTTGGCTGTAGGTTTGAAGATAGTGAAGCGCCCGCCGAGGGCTTGATATCACGACGAGATGCATCGGAATCAGAACTTTATACTCGCATTCCGCCAGCCTTCCCTGCCGAATCTTTCGACACTGGCCACAGCGCAGCTGTGCACGGCTGGGACGGAGTCGGTGCCATGACCGGTGCAATCGGCACTTCTGAGGGTTTCTTTGGTAGCAGCAGTGCGAGCTCCTTCATGAAGCAGATCAAATCCGCTGTGGACAGTAACCTCGTTCCTGCCGGGCAAGAAGGATTGCAGACGAACATAAATTCAAGTCAACTTCGTTCTCCTGACCAGGTTGAGACATCACAGCAGCGGAGTAAGCTCAACGGCAGTGACTGCGTATTGCCTTTGAGGAGAGCCGCCGACGAGCTTGTCTCCGTGTACTGGACTCTCGTTCACCCTCTGTACCCATACATTGATCGATCGAGATTTGAACATGACTACGAAGCCTTGTGGACCGATTTGCCCATGTACATGGACGAGCGCATCTTTTTAAGTATGTTAAACGCCATATTCGCTTTAACCAGTCAACTTGCAGAATCTATGAATGCGGAGGCACGCGCTGTTGCTGCTCAACTATACTTTCACCGCGCCAGAGGTCTACTAGATCTCAGCCTGTGGGAATCTGGGTCATTGGAGATCATCCAATGTTTGCTTCTTATGGGCCAATATTTGCAGAGCAGCGATGCACCGCATCAATGCTGGATGGTCATCGGTCATGCGATCCGTGTGGCGCAAAGTCTTGGTCTTCATTTACCAATGTCAAGATTCGAGGTTCAATCACTGCCCGAGCGAGAGCTTGCGCGGAAGATCTGGCATGGCTGTGTCTTGATGGACCGGTATGTGGCGTCCCTACATGTCCTGACGGAAGCATTGTTTAATGTTGTTGTCATCTACCCAGGATACTCTCCATGACCTTCGGACGACCAGCTATGATATCAAAGTCGGCAGCCAAGGCAGTTCCACTTCCTTTGATGGTAGACGATAATTTCTTACTAGATCACGCCAACGTAGTGGTTGCGCCACCAGAGAACAAACCTACCGCGATTGCCTTTTATGTCAAGGCTCTTGAATTACATGAAATCGTCAACGACATTCTGCTAGCATTATATTTCAGGGATGATAACAACCAATATAGCTTCTCGAACCATCCCGAGTCGATGATAGTTGGTGCGTTACTCCCGCTGGATCAAGCCTTGATGCAATGGGGTCGGAGTCTACCATTGCACCTTCGCATCTCGTCATCAGAGTCCCTCTCAAACGACATCTATCGACGACAAGCCATTGTCAGTAGAATAAGGTAAGCCTCAATATGCTCTTAAAAGATGAAGAACGAGATAAATAATGATTCAGTTTTCTACATGCGCGAATACTCTTATTTCGACCTGTTCTGGCCCGATTTTGTCTTCCTCAGACCGACTCATCGATATCTGGGACATACCTCGATGAAAGCTTAGCCCATAAAACCATGCTACAATGCTCAATATTGTGTCTGAGGGCCGCGTATGATTTAACTGATATTGTCCATGTCCATTTTATCAAGGATGGCAGGACTGGACTACTACCTGCCTGGTGGTACACCGTCTTCTGTAAGTCTTGAGTCACGTGGCTGAAAGTAGACACGGAGCTGAGTCAAGTTTCTAGTCATCTATACAGCCGCTACAGTTTTGCTGGCAGCACGGCTTCGCCCCGTCGTACAAAGCAACGTTCCTGAGTACTCTGTACTGAGGTCATGGTCTCAAGTGATTGAAGTGTTGAAGCCATTGACGTGCTTCGGATTGTGGGCAAAACGATGCGTAATTGCTTTGGAGATCTTATTCTCCAAAGTGTCGTTGGTGGTCGATGACCAACAGCCAAATGGTAACTTTGAGATGCAGTCGCGTATGCCAGAGGAGGTATTTATGGCCGAGGCGGATCATGCTACCCTTGGTATTGATATATGCGGAATCACGTTTGACCCAAATGATATGTCGTGGTTGAATAGTCTACCTACTGATTTGTAGTTACGAAGATAATATGCACGAATTCTGAGATGATCTCATCACTTCACATTGATCATTTCAGAAAAAGTGACAGTTTCTGAAGCAAGCCTTATAACCTACAAGATTGTTCTCATCGCATCGGGGCGAATCTGGCACCCACAAAGTTTTCATGTGCCGAATTCGCCCCCCAGACTTGCGGCCACTGGATTGACTGATATATGACATTGATCAACACCAAGGCTGTTTTCTCGATCTGCACTGTTGCAGGAGGAGTATTGTGCGAATTGAGGAGATGCAGTGGTGGGTGCTCAGGGTTGCCGATTTTGATGAATGCGCGCTTTCGGCAACCCCAACCGCAAGCCAGGTTGGGGTTAGGGTATCTTGGGTCTCGCTCATGGTTGGCTGCATGGGGGTCCCCTCTTCCGTCCTCTTGGCTCCGAAAACACGGAAGCTAAACGTTTCTGAGACTTTCGGGGGGCCGTTCTGACCCTGGGCCACGTCTGCGTCTTCCGTGGCTGAAAAGTCCATGCAGGAGCCACAGTGATAATGCCCCGCAGTTCGCTCCGCACCCCGTACCCCACATCCTCTCCTTTTCAATGCCCAGGGAGTGCAGCCAGTTCTATTTAGAGACATGTTTATCTTCCTCTGATTCCCTTCTTGTGTCATACCATCAATTTACTCTCCTTCGTTCGCAGTTTGATACTCACACGAGTACTTTCTTTCGGAACAATCAGGATCCTGTCGCTCGACCAAATTTCAGGTCGGCCTTCAACATCGCCATCATGGGAGTCCCCCATGCCAACGAGTGCAGTGAAGCGCACATTGAGGACACAGCGACAGCAGTCATCTCCCCCGATCAGACGAACGAGATGTCTCTGACCATTTGGCAAACTGTTAAAGCCAATCCCAAATCAATCGGCTACTCGGTCTTAATGGGTGTCGGCCCTATGTGCTACGGCTTTGACTTGATCATCATCAGCTTGGCGGTTACGATGCCGGCGTTTCAGTAAGTCGTTCTCTTCTGTACACGAGGGACACATACTAAATTCATATTTCTCTCAGACATTCATATGGCGAGAAGGTCAAGACTTCCTACATCATTCCATCTATGTGGCTAGCTCTCTGGAACTCGATGCTTCAAGTCGGATCTATGTTCGGTGCTTTCAGCAATGGTGCTATTTCAGACCGCCTAGGCCGGAAGTTCACATTCATTCTGGGCGCCGGTATTGCAGCTGCGGGTAAGCCCCTCTATCATTAGATATAGAAAGGTAGAGACTGACTCTACTACTTCGCAGCCGTCTTCCTCGTTTACTTCTCTGATCGACCAAGTACGGTGGACGCTAGGAGGACTATGTTCCTCGTGGGCAAAATCGTTGCTGGATTCGCGTTTGGATTGATCAACACCTCCTATCTGACAATGGTGTCAGAGATTGCGCCAACACGAGTGAGAGGACCACTGCTATCATGCTTCACGTTCTTCCTTGTAAGTCTATGAATGAATCTGTAAGACTGGATTGAAACACTGAATGCCTTTAGCTGCTTGGCCAACTCGCAGGAGTTCTCTCCGTCTATGCTCGAGTCTCCAATCATACTCCATCCTCATATCGCGTAAGTACATTTTGTCTGTCGGATGTAAAGTGTTTGAACCATTCTAATTAGAGGTAGACTGTTTTTGCAGTCCCGTGGGCTATGGCTGGCGCAGCTATCATTGTTGGCTTTCTGGTTCCGGAGAGCCCTGTTTTCCAGATCAAGCGAAACAATATCTCCAAAGCCCTGAAAGCTTACAAGAGATTGTACTCGCGAACGAATGCAGAGCAAGGCCTGTCAGCTTTGCAATCAGTTGTCGAGCACGAGATGATGGCAGAGAAAGATCAAGAGCGCGGGAATTACCTCCAGTGCTTCAAGGGAGTCAATTGGCGTCGTACCAGAATTATCATATGGGCAAATATCCTTCAGCAGCTTGTGGGTATTACCATGGTCATCAACTCGACCTACTTTCTCGAGCTTGGAGGTATGGCTGCATCGAAAGCTCTCCAACTCAACGTGGTTCACATCGGAGTTGGACTACCCTGTCTCGTTGGTACATTCTGGACAATGACAAGATTAGGCCGAAGATCGGTGCTTCTGGTTGGTACGTCCGCAATTGCTGTTCTCTGGCTGAGCATGGGAATTGCCGGCTGTTTTCCCTCGAGCCCATCTGCGCTACTGTGAGTATTCTTTCGCCCGCTTCTTGTGAGGACTGACTTATATTCAATAGCTACCTCGGTATCTGCCTAATCATCATTTACGAGTTTTATGCTCTTAGCGTCGGTGCACTCTACCCTGTGGTGAGTGCCGAGTCATCATCTATACAGCTCCGGGCTGCGTCACAGAGCATCGGTTTCTTTGTCAACTTCCTTTTTGCGTGGCTCTTCAACTTCACCGTGCCCTACATGTTTAATGTCGATGCCGGCAACCTTGGTGGCAAAGTTGGATTCATCTTCAGCTTCTTGAGCGTCTGCGCTTTTTTCATCGTTTTCTTCGAGATTCCGGAGATGAAGAATCGCACGTTCGCAGTGCTTGATGAGATGTTCGAGAAGAGGCTTCCTACGAGAAAGTTCAAAGATTATGTATGCGCTGGTATTGAGGTACCTTACAATAAAGCTGTTGAGGCTGGTATAGCTTAGAACTTGGATCAGATGAAAGAAGAAACTCACAGAACTATCCCTGTTCCATAATGCAAAAAAGTTGAAGGTACTTTGAAGTCTCACGGCGGCAAAGACTTGGACTTCGATAAATCCGTTCTGCTTAACGTAACCTTACATCTTGAAGATTCGAAAGTTCGCCCATCCCAAGTTTCCAAACATGCTGCACCCTCCCCAACTTGATAGTGTTGAGGATTTGAGATTCTCCCGACCATCGCAGCATTAGATCTTGACATTTCGCACGGCAACCTCCAATTCCGAGACGGTCATGAACGGACTTCCCTGACCCGAGCGCTTGATCTCAACAGTGCGGAATAGCAGATCAGTCTCATCACTCTTGCCCTTCTCCTTGCGCATCTGACCAACACTCATACATTTGATCTCCAATTAGACTGGGTATAGACTAGGGGCCTTGTCATCTCATTTTGGTCAAGTTTTGACGATGATCTCTGGAACTCCAAACAGGCTTCTAAGGATCCCGAACTGGACCCTTATGAAGATAGATCCACAATATGTCACAGGTAATCAATAATTTCAATTATTACATAAAAGTAATCCGTAATTCGACATTTTATGTATTTTCAATAAGGGTAGCCAGTCGGATAAATATTTAAATAATGAATACCCCAGACAATTATGCCATGTTCGTTTGTTTTATTCATACAGCGTTCCTGCCCTGAAAGTACCTAGCACCAAGGGCGAATTTTCGTCCGATACAAAGAGAGAAAAGCCTAGAGGTGACCCACCCAAGGGTAACCTTTGTCCGGGTCATCTGAGTACTTCAACCGTTCTCCCACCACCGAAATGACTTATTAGGGTTAGGAGTTTAGGTGTAGGTGGCAAGTGGTCTGGGTCCGGCTCACCAGATCTTGGCGCTCCCGTGTATCACTCATATTCTTGGACATCCTATGACCATCTAAACAATATAGCAAAGCACTATTTATTTCTATTCTTCAATTTCTTCTCAATACAATTAGCGTATTTACACCATTTGCTAAACTTGTGAGTCAGATGCAAATATTTTGTTCTGAACCGACGGCCCCGCATATCCCAAGCAAATCCCCGCCGTTTCTGGAGGGCAAGTCCATATCTTAATTCGTGCGAGAAATTCTCCTACTTTCTTTTAGTATAATCTTTTGCCCATCCTCCGACTGAAAATTTGAAAGAACTCAGCTACAATGTGAGTCATTTTCTGAGTAGAGGTTAGACATTCATAACTAACATCGATCTCAGAACTGCGTGCAAGAAATGGATTATTCTATGGATACGATGGATATGACCACGCAAAACGGCTCTAAGGAGCGATTGATTTATACGGAGTTTGACTTTGTTTCTCCAGATCTATTCATGAACCGCCATCTCCACCTCCCAGTCCATCTGGGGATATCGAGATGTATGAAGTCAGGGTTATTGCTGAAGATTTACAAAAACGCGGTAAGTTTTAGTTTATTCTATCCTACACCTTTATTTGTCTCCTAAAATCGTAAAATATTTACAGGTAATGTAAGATGCTAACTTTTGGTCTTCAAGGTATTGTACTTATGCATGAAATAGAGTAATTAGAAGAATATCTGAAGGAGTGTGAATGATCAGTCTATGTTGGCACGATCAAGAAACATATTTCCGATGCCATGAACCATGTCAATAGATTTTTGAATGTGGACAGCAAAACAGTCAGTAGAGTGTGTACTTTCCAGAAAAGATTGTCTCGCAAATTTTAAAAGCTCTGAATACTGACTTTAAAAACTCTGTTCTTCCAAACTTCCTTACTCGGAGATAATGTAGTCATTTGTAAATACATCCCGAGGCATCACGCATCTGATAATAATGGCTGTAGGCCATACCCCTCCGAATGGCCACCACAAACAAAATGGATCACACATTGACATTGTGGCTGAGAACGGGTCCTAATGGATTACAGTGTCTCGAATTACCGAGGATACACTCTTGAGAGAAATATTCGAGGCAGGCTGGAGTAACAACGCAAGCAGTGGTGGTGGTGAAAAATTCAACCACACAATATTTCTGCTCAAAACAATGACAAACATTGTCCAGGTGTCTTTCCGACAGAGAGTCAGATGTCGACCTCCAACCGTCCGCGTCTTGTTACAAAATATTCGAAACGACGCCTCGAAGTCGATCTTGGAACTTTTTCCTTTATTGTTCGGCCGCTGACTTAAAACCTCAGGCTCTGGGTAGATTGTGCCCGGCTTGTGGCTCTCACAAACTCGTATGCACTCGAGAAGTAACCAACAGACTTCAGAGAGACACAGGCCACGTCGGAACGGCAGAAGAGAAACTTAGAACCAGTTGAATACTCGGTACAACAGGTCTTTCTTGAGCAGAACATATCCGAGAATTCCAGAAGCTATCAAGTTACCCAGTCCCGCAGGATTGGCAAATTCCTGTTGAGATTATCGATGTCGACATCCTTTCCATGAGAGCTCAACTTCCCGACGCCATGGAAGAAGTCTTTGATAATCCCAATTTTTGGGAGCCGAACCTCTTGACGTTCCAGTTTGGATGGACTGCGGGTCTTACTACTATAACTGCAAATGGGTCTGTGCTTTATTTGAGCAGGTATGCCACCTGTGATAAAGTTTCTGATATACCAAATCCTGTAAAGACTCTTTCTCGGTTTGCAAAAATGCTGATTAATCGATAGGTGTGTAGGAAAACTAACATCGAGAAGTCTGGGCTTGGTTATCCGGGTATTTGGCTGCATTGTAACATCATTAGGAGGTCGGTGGGAACTGAGAGGTAGTGTTTCCCCTCTTTGAAAGCCCAGTAGGAAATATTATTTATAGTAGCTCAATTCCTTTTTTAATGCAGCTAGTTTTCGCCCCTCTTTCGTTTGAAAGTGCTTGGAGATTGCACTTTGTCTACATTCTGCCTCGACTCCTGAACCTCGTATGCATCCCGTAATCTGTTTCCCTCTTTTTTATCTCTTCGAAATTTGCGTGAATCGTTTGAGATCTTCCGCCGTTGCTTTGGAGTGGCGGAGTGTTGGGATTGACCGGTCAGTATTCTTTGTCTCATCACTTCAGGCTTTGCGTACTTAGTCCACCATGGTGTTTCTTCATAGACTCCAGCAGAATCGTCAGAACCAAAATCGCGCTCTTGCTGTGACACTTCTTGATCTAGAATGTCCAGCGGTTCTTCTATCCCTTTGAATGACTCCATTCTTGTTCGGAAAGTTGTTCCAGCTAGACGCGAATCATTGTTGCTATGGAAATTAGTCACTCTGCAATCAAATCTGCTCAGATTGGAAGCGGTGCCCTACCTATTAAGACCCCGCGGCATTGATGGAGATGAATCCTGAGCAGTTATCAGGTATAAGTGCCAGGCTTCTAGATGATCCAAGATAAATGGCCTAAAAGTTTCAACCGCCCATTCATGGATTTGATCCACTATGCAATGTAGTTGCCAAGCTACGTTTTCGTCGGTAATATCGCCTTCCCAAATTTGCTTCATGTCCTTTGACTAACGGTTAGTAACCGGAAATATTTAACCTATAACTACTCACGTATTGAGGCATCTCTTCGGGATCTTGTAGCCATAGTGGCAGTTCGGGTATCGTTCTGCGGTAGCATACGTACAGTTTCCAACTTGGGCCCTCTGAAGTTATAGAGAACACTTGAAAATGGCTTCTTTCATTAATGCGATAGGGGCGGGCAGATTCTGGAGGACCTGGCAAAAGGCAGAGGTCATGAAGCATGTTGAGATAGATTTCACTTGATCTTCGGACTTGGGCAACTACTGGATCTGCCTTGATCTTCTTTGCTTCATAGACAGCCCATGGGAAGGCAAGTTCGAATGAAAGCCATTTCGGATCACTAATCAATCCAGATTGTGGGTGCCAGAATAAATCTCGGAGGAATTCACTGCTCAGTAGGTCTTTGCTCTCTGCCTCAAGATGGACATTTTTGACTGAGAGGCCGAACGTGCAATCCGGAATTCGATGGGCACGAACCGTGTGCGTTCCAAGATGTGTATCGGTTTTTTTGTTTGATCCTTTGTCCAAGGACTTGTCTTCGAGAAAGACGGCTTCGTGTTTGTCCCTGCCAGAAGTTAGATGATTCGAAACAGGTTTGAAGATTTGATCAATAGTAGATCTTCATCAAAATGAGAGGTGATTGCTATTCGAAATACAGTGATAGAGTGAGGGTTTAGTTCTCCAATTACGTTTCTCCACTCTGTTTCACACTGAAAGGCGGGGTGATGCCAGCAGATATGGCAAGGCGTGAAAAAAGGCAGAAAAGAAAGCAAACTTGAGTGCGACCGGAAGAATAAGTTATGCAGAGAGAAAATTATATGACTTACATGGCGAGCTGGGGGTCATCCCTAATTTTGAAGAAGATATCTCTCCACGCATCAAACTCCCACGAGCATTCGCTTCTATTCATAATCATATTTTCTAAAGCATGCTTTGACGTAATTTGGGCTTGTCTCCGTCTGCCTGTTTCGGTCGGATGGTCCCAGTCGATTTTCTCAACAGAGGGGAGAAAGACAACACCAGGTGATGCCATCCACATCGTTGGGTACCATGCCGGCACCGGATCAACGCTCATGATACTGAAGAATGCTTTGCTCATTCGAGATTCGTGCATTCTATTATTTCTGCTAGGACATTAGATTTCTAATTAGATTTCCTACGTAAGGCTCGATTCTCACCCTTTGAATACCCTATCAGTAGTGCGCTCCCTCATCTTAATCTCTCTTGCTTTGTATTCAAGACCATGATTTTCGACTTTGCGTATCCCCTCCAGGTTCATCTTCGGTGTTAAGGAAATGCGCTCCAATGGAATGGAGGTCACGTTCCATGCATCAAGGTCGAGGCCATGCATAAGATCGTGGAATGGCTCAAGGCCAGTGTTTGTTCTTAAGTAGGGTTCGCTTCCCATAGAGAATTTGGATGCGCTGCACAATTGGCTTAACAGAGCGGATGGCGATTTCCAGTTATAAGGTTCTGGATCGTGAGACAGGCGACTCGGCAAGTATCCAAGACCGTAAGGGCCTAAGCCATAACATGGCCTGATGGTACCAAGAAACTTATCAGTAGGAGTGCAAGAAATAATGCCTTCTAGGCATCCAGGCTTGATTGAAACTTCGATTGCATACGCTTTATTGTTAGCGCAAGTAATATAGATGTTTCCATCATCTCCAGTCAATAAAATGCCGAGCTTGGTGGTTAATCCCACCGGATGGCCCAATGGAATGATCCAACGCGTCCAAGGTAACTCTTGTTCCATTTGGTCTTGCACCCAAAAGATCTACTTTACTGTTTGATCTATGTGTCGATGTCGAAAACCTGTGTTATGAAATCGGGTAGCTAAAGATATGCTCTGTTGAAGAGAGAATCCACATTCAGCATCAAATTGTATTATTCCGCTTACTTGTAATTTATAAATAGTAGAAAGCTGGAAAGCAAATATTCCTGCTGCCTGGACATGCTGATATGTTGGTGGCGTAGTTACTCCCCTTTGAATGGCTAGTTCTTTTTTTAGCCGGCAACCCGGCGGCTCGTATGGCAGACCATACACACTAGTTATGCAATACCCTAAAACTCGAAAAATTATAACTTTTCAAAAACCCCTTTTTATATATAATACTTCGATTTAACTTTAAAATAAATTATTTTATAGTTTATATAAAGGAATATTTATTATTATAAATAATATATAATATTTAGAAATTTCGTAAAATATATTTATATATATTTTTAATTTTAATAAAATATTTGATATCAAAAATCGAAAATTATAAAAATTTAAAATTTAATAAAAATAATTTTATATTTTAATAAAAAATAATATAGGAATATAAATAAAACTTAATAAAAAAAAGAAATTATAAGTTATTATCCGCTTAAGTTATAGGGCTCTAAAAGTATTAATAATAATCTTATAAGGTTGCGTTTTTTGAGTTTTTGGGGTATTATATAACCAGTGTATATAGTTTGCCTTAGGCTGATCACTTATTTCTAGTGAGCCAAACAAAGCCTATTAGGTATCCGCATACTTCTTTTATTCCTGTTTTGATAGCCACGCCAGAGAACTTCAAGCCTTACCGAAAGTTCTAGATCTGAAAGCACGAGAATAACAAAAATAAACATTGTCTTAGATACTGATTGAAGGAGGATGATGATGGAGCCAAGTGGCATAGCCAGGAAGGGGTGAAAGATTCTAGAAGCGACAGGCAGAAGCGAAAATCAAAATCGAGATAGAAAGGTTTCAGATGTTCTCGTAATTTGTCAAATTCCAGAAGGCGCATCGTATTCGGGAAGAGCAGGAACGACTGTGCCTTGTTGACCCTTCCTGACTTGGATGCGGGATGGGGATAGGCGCTTCCCAACCAAATTTGAATGCTTGGCCCCAAAAGTTCCTTGTGATCGGGATGACCGATATGCTTTTACCCAGTCCAAAGGAGAGCACACAGATGTCGATCTCAGACTGGATTGAGAAACTGGAGGCCGAATTTACCCCGCCATTTTACCCCGCATCAGTATGCGTACGCCAAAATACTTTGGTCTAAGGATAAATAATTACACCCTTGAGGGTTTTGAACTCAGCCTTACCAAGGGCAGAGAGCCAATACGAAAGACGGATTTGGCGTTATTATGGGGTCGAAAGTGCTAGAAGCAGATGCCAGGGGTATAATTATTTATCCTTGGACCAAAATATTCTCACACCCAAAGGGAAAGAGCTTTTCAGTCACAACCTCATTGTCCGTCAGCTCCCCGGGCTGTTCGGGCTAACATACGACCCATTTACCGGCACCATCGCACACAGAACCCCCTCCCCAACCCCCTCCAAAACCTCCAAATACCTCCCCGCCATACTCCACCTCCTATTAAAGTACCCCAACACAGTCTTCAACCCCTCCAACGAATTCTTATTCCTAATTTCCCCCTTCTCTCTCCAAATCCTCAACTGCACAACAGCAGCTTGATATAAACTATGAATGACGACCGGACTCGTGGTATCGAAATTCACGGCGTCGGGATCACCGAATAGGTGCCGAGAGAATTCGCAGATGCGAGTTGATGTTGTTTCGATTGAGTCGTGGAGGGAGGATTGGTAGGCTGGGGAGTTTGTGGTTTTGTTGGAGAGGAGGGTGGATTCGTAGAGGATGAAGAGAGCGCTTGATGGGTTTGTTAGTAGGAGGATGGGGAGGAGTTGGGTGGGGAGGGGAGACGGACCTGCTGCACATCCCGAGCGCAGCACAATAGTATTGAAACTTGGTTTGTTCTTCGATGAGGAGGGGCATGAATGCCATCAGGGTCCTTTCTAGTTGTAGTGCTTCTTGGAGGTGGAAGTCTGGGTCAGAGGAGGGCTCGAAGACGTGACGGAGAACTCGGCCAATGAGATGGGAGATCTGGCATTCACGAGCAAACGGTCTAACAAGGATGTTTGATGGCGTAGTCAGGCTGAGAGGAGCTGTGTCGGGGATTGTCTGAGGAAGATGAGATGTTAGCACTGACCATGGAGGGAGAGAGCGGGGAAGAACATTTTGAGCCCACAGTGTGCCGTCCATGGGAAGGTGGTCTTCGGCTTGAGGGTCCTCAGTGTGAAATAATGAGTCTCCATTGAGCAAGTTGATGTATCTGTGGTCATTTAGAAACCATCTTCGAACCGATGCACAACAAAGCTTACCGATCAAGGTTAACAACAGCCCACCAAACTCTCTTCTCCTCCTCTGCCACTATCTTCGCTGCATAGCCATCATCCGGACTCTGAAACTTCTTCTTATTCAAACCTAGCAAACGTGACATTTGAGCACAAGCAGCAATCGAAACCGTTGCAGCCGGATGAATCCCATGTCCCATCTCATAAAACGTGATTAGTAACCTCGCTTGAATGACTTCAAGCGAAAGGAAGCTCGTAGCTTCCAGGAGACTGATGTGACTCTTTACTGAGACGTAGAGCGTGGACTGCATATTCTGTCCTGTCATGGCAGGAGGCTGGCTAAGCAGATGCATAGAAAGACAGAGGAGTATGAAGTCTGCATGTGGATTCGAGAGAATAGCTGGAAGTCGTTCGAAGAACCGTACTTGTGAGATGATGGGAAGTCGGCACCCAGGTCCTTCGAAGTACTTGGATGCCATTGTCTGAAACCCTTCAGGTGTTCCGATAATTCTGGTCGCCTCGGTACTGATGGCGACTGTGACGGTCGGCTGTCTGAGGGCTTCATGTCGGAAGGGATCCACGCTCACGGCTGGACTATTGAAAGATCGCTCGGGAGAGTAGCCATACCCTGAGTTGGAGCTCGCATGGGATCGCATGAAACCACCATCATTCGATGTGGCAGGGTAAGACTGAGATCGGAAGGTGACCGATCCTTGGAGGTAGTTTGCAGAATCTTCCTCATAATTGCATGTTCGACCGACTCTAATGATTTGGTTAGATACCTCGTTGAAAGGGGAGGAGAGAGGTACCGTGCACATGTCGAGCAGGTTGGTCGCTGCCTATTGCATTTCCGCTTGCCCGATTTGCACGAAATGCATGCATTCAGCGATAGAGCAGGCGCATCAGATGTGCCCATCGCTGATGATAATAAGAGAAAGGAGACTAAAACAAGGTTTGATATAATGCTTCAGGTATTTGCCTGCGTGGCACGAGGCCGACGCCTTGTCAGCAGAGCCCGGTTGAACTTCGATAAGAAAGATCCGGGATCTGAAATGTATCCTTGTACCGTACATGTTATCATGTGATTGGTAAGTCTTGGTACACCACAGGTTGAGGCTTGAGCAGTCTTCCGCTTTTCCAAAAACAAAGCATTGATTATCAAGTACAAATACATGGAGCAAACATCCCTATTCTAATCCTGACAGTGTCTCGCTGCCTTCAAAACATTCTGTGTTACAATTCGCTCTTGTTCTCCTCGACTTGAGTGAGGATGCCCGTATGGATGTCGTACTTGAGACCGATGACTTGGGTCGTCTTCTTGATTAGAGGTGAAGCTCTGATCAGAGCGAGATCTTCTCTCACACTGTCCTCAATGCTGCAGAAGGATCAGTACTATGATCAATCGAAAATATGCGGAAAACTTACGAGCCAGTGATCTCGCCATACTTGGCATCCTCAATTAATGCTTTCTCCTCTGGTGCGACTTCGAGAAGGGCTTTCTTGATCTCCGAATCGTGGAAATGGGTCATACCACAATCTTATAATGTCAGTCATGGTCAATTCCATCAAGCGATTTGGGAACTCACCAGTGTGATGCATGACAACAATTGTTCCCGGAGCACCAATCGTCTGAAGGACGGCCAAGGTTCTAATAGCATCGAAAGCTCTACCGCCGGCATTTCGAACCATCGTTGCTTCTGTGTTGGGTTAGCTACAGCTTATGATGTGAGGCTTATGATTCTTACTGAGAGTTGGGTCAATGCCCAAGACTTGATATGGGTTCAATCGAGGATCTGAACAAGACAAAACGACGACGCCAGCTCCTGAAGCTCGCATTCCCTTGATCATCTCCATTAGAGGAGGTGGAGATTGATATTTCTGAGCGAACAGGCTGTTGCGAGCTAGCATCTCGACGAGGGGACCGGTGATCTTCATATTGGCGGATTGTGATGTGATTGGTAACGTTGTGGTGGTCGTGTTGGTATTTGTTGTTGAGCTGCAATGTCGTGAAGAAGCTTGATGTGATTGAAGTTGTTGTTGATGTGGAATGAATGAGAGTTTCAAGGAGGATGACTGTCTCTTAAGTACTGAAGGAGAAGCTGCGATGCATCTGCGTCCAGATATGCTGAATATGGTGATACATCACCGCCGCCAGCAGAAGCCGCGGAATAAATGCTCATGACGATGAAGCTTTCTAAGCAGTAGACAGGAGTATGATACACAATAGGAATTGTTTTAGATGCTGTATGCCGATTATTGATCGACCCCTGAGGTTCAAATACCGCTCCGCACGAAGATGCGGAGATAATTGTTCATGGTGATTGAAGATTGCGACGGCTTGTGCCTGACGCTGCCCCTTGTCCGCTGCCACAGGCCCTGTCCGCAACCCCGCGCTAGCGGTGGGGTGCTTTACAGTTGACAGGCAGAGCTTCAAGCCGCACTGTGCTACGAACAGTAATCATTCTGCGGATGTCTTGGCCCACGGAAGTGACGTTGTAAATGATCTAAGGGCAGCAGGTATGATCAGTAATATTTTCACTCAAAAGTACTGGAAACCTGCTTCATTCAATCCAATCTCCATCAGCACGAAAGAAATAACCCCCCCCCCACGAGAGGAGAGACCAGATATCCACCGCTCATCCATCAGAAAAGAGACCTGCTTCTTGCATAGCTCCATCGCTGAGGTCTTGTGAGCAGCCGTCACGTGCTTATCATGCACTGGGAACGAAGATGTTGGCAACAGCAAACGGAAGAAGAATTGATCGCGACTACTGAGCGCCCTGTGATAAGTCTGTGCGACTTGATCTGCGGTAGAAGCAAACTTTGTTGTCGTTTGACTTTTGGGTATAAAGTAGAACACCACCAGCCTTGCTCATTTGAGGCGTCCCTTCCCTTGAGGCATGGCTAAAACAAGATGGCAGGCTCGAACATCTCTCCAAAGGATAAGAATCATCCGGAATAATAGTTTATTCTACTCCAAAATGAAGCTGCGGAAGGAGGTAAGTGCCACTTGACATTTGAAGAAGGAGAGATGAGGAGACCGATATCTGCAAACCGCGTCGACGCTCTCTCACAACATCACGACGCCGCGTCATTTTCAAGTAGCTTCTCGTAACCATTTCGCCTAATATAAATAGTATATAGATCAACGCTGAACCCAAAGTGAGAGAAGTAGATGTTGATAGACATGAACGTGGGTTGGAGATAGGTTTCATACCTCATTCTGATTGGCTGTTGACGCGTCGCGTTTTCACTCTCTTTCCTCGAACCTCATCTGTTCCTCCTTCTCCTTCATCATCATCATTTGTCGCCACCATCTACAGTCTCATCATGGCAGGTGAATTATTAGCGCTCGGTCAGTCTTCGAAAGGCCCTTTGAGGTCAATACGCTCGAGAGGTGGTGAAATGATATCTTGCATTATTTTCGGATTGTTTGAGGTTGCTTGATGGCTCCGAGCCTGCAACGCATCGAGTGTGCCAGGATTGAAGTTTAATCCTTGACTCTTTCTCAATCCCAAATTTGCTATGTTCCCTCTGAGATAGAACTCCTGCGTGTTGTTTATTTTTGATGCTTGAAATTTGTCGTTTGTTCTCGATCGGCGAATCTTGATGAGATAGCAATCGCGTCATGATCCAAGCACGTGGTTCAAGATGGAAAAATGGTGTCTATTTGTCCTTGCATTTCTAGACTACTCAATGCATGCAAGAAGCATTTCAAAGTCTAAACTATTCGTGGAGTGGAGGGGCATCATGACTCGAAGTATCAGGATGCATCGTCGAATCACATGAAGGACACTTCATCCAAATTCCAAAATTGAAAGTTCAACGATGTCATTTGTAGAGGGTAACTTCAGATGAAAGATTGCCGAGACTAGCGGTATATACGCGAACCATCCTCCAACTTAAATACTCTTGCATTTCCAGAACACCGCCGTTGTACTCCACCTGCGCTGAACGTAAGCCCAGAGGTTTGCGCAGACAACGACACTCCGGCCTTGATGGCGAATGAAGGTATCTATCGATGTCTCTGAAATAAACTACCAATACTTACAAAGGATAGCCGTCGTCATGAATGCGCTCCAGCAATCGCGCACTGCAACAAGCGCACCTCCTACGCCCAGAGAAAGATCTGCCAGCATGGCGCCAATGCAAGAAGGTAGTTTGATGCCTTCCCCTTACTATATGGTCTCAACACTGACATACAATAGATACGACCATGATTAGAGATCCATCCATTCCATCTCTCGACCAAATTCTGAACCTGGTGGACCTGCCCATCGAAATCCAGACCGACATCTATAGCCTTGTGATTACACACTCTGGACCCATCAAACCTGAGCTCTGGTTGCCTGGAGAGTCCATCTTCACTCACGATACTGTCTATATCACAATGGGATGTGGATTGTTCTTGAGAAATCCAGTCAGAGTCAAGGGATCATGCCCAGCGCCCTGGCTGTGGTTGATCTCGTCAAGACCTGCAGAATGGTTCGCGCAGTAATTAACGGAACCCACCTGTTCTACCGCCTGAACCGATTCGAGTTTGGGACCCCACTCTGTATGCTTGATTACTTGAAGGCTTTGCCTACTGCCCGCCGACAAGCCATTAAGGATGTCATGGTTCTCTTCGATCCCTCGCCCTGGGCCTGCCTTAAGTCTGGACTTACAATTCTCCGTACCTGCCTAGGCCTTCGCCACCTCACTATAGACATTACCCTACTCTACGGTTTCTTCGAGAACTCCTCTGCGAACATAGTCGATCAACTACACGCCTACGACAAACTCATTGCTCTACGTGGGCTGGAACGATTGACTGTTACCTACGGCGCAGACGGATCGGCCTGGGATTTGGTACTCATGATCCTCAAGAGAGTTCGATTCGTCCCTGTCGACAATATCAGCGAAAACGCTGTACGCGCCGAAGTTAGAGACCTTGAAACACGCATCAACGGCTTCGTCACACTTGTACGAGATCCCGTTACCAGTACGCTAGTCTCCGCCGATGACTTAGCCGAAGCCTTGAGTCACTCGAATGTGGTTGATGGGGATGTATCAGCCACTGCTGACACCGAGGAACGATCAACAACCTCTGATACTCACAATCTAACAAACTACGAGCAAAGCAACGCTGATACGCCGACGGTCTATCAGATCTCTGACAAGGAGGCTTCATGGGCTAATGACGTGACACCAGCTCACTGGGGTCGCGTCACGACGGATCAGGAGGACGAGGGAAGTAGTTGGTAGGCGCACAACGAGAGCACTGTTAACTTTTTTCGGAGAAGACAGTACTCTGTTTGCTATCACGTAAGTTTATTCCCACGCCGACGAGTTCGATGATATCCTTTGGGTCAAGTCTAACGGCGAGAATAGTGACAGTGAACCCCTCTCTCCGCTTGCCCGCCTTGCCTATCCCACATCAGCAAGACACATTTCACCACTCTCGCCTCTCAAAAAGTTTCTGATTTCACGAATACCAACATTCGCGAACACCCCCGACAATGCACGACTCATTCAACATGTTTTTGCCATTTAGCACTTTTCAGCGTAACTCTACTACAACGACATGGATTTTAGGGTTGGAGGATTTGGGACTCGAAAACAAGGAAGTCATTCATCGGCTTGGATACTTCTTTTGGATCTCGTTGTTCCGAAGCAGGATTTGGTAAGGAGGATCCATCACATTTGGCTCTTTCTTCATAGTCTAGTCTTGCAATACAACCTCCATACCCTTTACGTTCCCGTCCCACCTCTATTTCTCTATTCTTAATTCCATACGTTGGCATCTTGATTTCGCCAAAATATCCGAATTCATCGACGTATGCCACGTACCAGAACCACTACTCAGCTGTCTGTAGCTCACCAAATTCTCTTACTAGCTTTACGTACGAGACGGTATTGTAGTGGATGGGACTTGCCTTCACTGAAGATTGACCCCGCTGTGAAAACTTCCCCCGCGTCTATATTCACCTCGCACCTTAAAACACGATTATGCCCCCGAGCATCTTGCTACCATTCCTCTTAAGTATTTGCTGGAGCTTTTGAGTTCGCATAAATTCAGATGATATTGGTCCGAGGTGAACAAATACAGATGTCCGATTGGTGTTGCTTGGTGGAGGAGGGGCGCCCCGCTCTGATTAGCTGTCGACGCGTCACAAAATATCGCACCTCATTTTCGTTGGAGAAATTCTCCATTCTCCTCTGCTCATCGCCGCTACTAGCTTTTATATGGGAGAACAGAGCTCGATCGGTCTCTGCAGAATCTCATGGGATTAATCTGTTCGAGTGCAGTGCAATGCAGGCATTGGAACGAGTCGTGTAGGCTGTGGTAAGAAGTCTGCGACGCGGCCTGGTAAGCAGGAGAAGAAACAAGTCTCTGCCACGATTGAAGTTCAATTCTTTTTCGTTTTCACGGATTTGATCTGTCCTTTCTCGTGGCGAATTTGCTCTCGAATTTGATCGTTACAGTTGATGCTGGAGGCTTTTAGTGCTTTTGGAGATGAACCAGAATCTATTCGGTGATTTGGTCGCACATCATCCAGGCACGTGAGGCAAGACTGAAATGACCCGCCTGTTCAGAGTCGCAATTCGTAATATAGCATGAATACATGCCCGGAATAATCGATCCTTGATAGATTGTTGAGCATTTCCGACTCGAAGTGTCGAGATGCAAATCGATACCACGTGATGCGGACTCTCGTCTGAATGTCAAGTCCCACTGGTAGCTCGGATTGCTTCTGGCATTCTCATTCGCCGAGAGTAAGTTCGGATGGAATTTTGGCGGGTTTTGCTTTATATACGATGGTTCTACATACTTGCGCGTCCATCCTCCATCCTCCATCCTCCATCTCCATCCCCAAGCCGAGCAACACCAGGCGCAACATCGCACCCTCCACCGCGCAGACTCTCGCCGTTATGGTGAGCCAAGGTATTTAATTGTGTCCCATTGTACATGCATTGAAACTTACTAGAATAGTCGCGCCAATGCCAGCTTCCCCGATCACGCTCGAGAAGTTAAGCGCAATCGCATATGCAATTTTCGCACGAGCAGGTTTTCCCGCCTCAAAGGCAATTGAAGGTATCTCAATACGCTCCTACTCTTCAACAGCATCGAACCATATCTTACTAAGAGACAGGCATAAACATGACTAGCGGTCTACCTACTACGAACAGTCGCCTACCACCTTCTCTTCTTACGCTCCCTGATGAATTGAAGGACAATATCTATCGACTTGCTTGTAAGCACGATGGGTCCATCATACCCTATCTCTGGCTCCCTAAAGACTCGCAATTTGCGCACGACTCATGGCATTCCACCCATCACCGGGGCGAATCCTATCGCAATTCGCCACCTCGTGACGAAGGAGAACGCCTACCCGAAGTCTTGACTGCTGTTGAGCTTCTCCTCACCTGCAGAGACACCTATAGGATTGTCAATGGTGGAAGTATTTTCTACCAAGTCAATCACTTTGAGTTCCGCAACCCCGTCGACATGTTGCATTACATCAAATCTCTACCAACCCGTCACCGCCTGGCGATCAAGGACATTGGCGTGCTCTGGTACTCGCACCATTCAGCACTGGCATTCACGGCTCTCTCGATGTGTTCCGGCCTTCGCAACTTGACAGTTGACATCACTCTTATGGCTGCATACTTCGAAGTCCCCTTCGCTACTGATATCGACAAGGCACCAGGATTCAAGCAACTCATGGCTCTTCGAGGACTTGACTCAGTGGTTCTCACGTACGGCATAGACGACGCGTGGAACTTGATTGAGAGAGTTCTGACTAAGATCCGTCACTTTCCTGTCACAGCCCGAAATGAGGACTACGTTCGCTTTGAGGTTGCTGAATTTGAGGAAAAGATTAGCGAGAAACTCAAGCTTGAGCGCACTGATAACTCCTTACCATCGGCCGCTGAATTAGCTCAAGCCCTAAGCTTCTCTCACGTAATTGATAGGGCAGATATAACAGCCACCCACTTGCCTCTTCCGCCAGTTCCTCCCGCCATCACTGTTACACACCTTCAAACAAACTATTGGCAGACCCACGACGGTCCGTGGCTTGCTCCACCAGCAGTCTTTCCGGCATGGGATATCGCCGCACCGGATCCTGATCCTGGCGTCTATCTGGTGGATGTCGACAAGACTCTCGGCGAACGTCTCTTTAAGAGACTTCTGCTACCAATCTGGCGACTGTTGTCGACTCTTGCCGGAAGAAAGGCGACTTGATTCTCTTCGCACACAGTGAGCTTTCTCCGCCCTGATATGTTATGATAGAAGCAATGCTGACGAGAGATCTAGATACTGTCGGGATCTGAATTTCTGAAGGCCTTGAATAAAGCATTTGCATGAGACAATTCTCGAGTTTCCGAGAGGACACACACCTAAATTCGTACCATATCTTCTCTCCCCTTGCGTCGACAACCCCGAACAGACAACAATCTACCCGGATCTCCACTGGGAAAAAATGCATTTGTTTCGCAGCAGTAGAGCGTGGCACGCCACAGGACTGAGGTTTGGAATATAATCGCCCGGATGGTTGGTTACTTTGGTATCCTTCCTTTGGATGCTTCTCTTGGAGCTTTGGTCGTCCCCATACAGACTTGGTGGTCGATACTCTCACCCATACTGCTTTTGCTCTTTCTTTCCATAGCGTAGTCTTTTGCAATGAACCTTTACAAAAATGCCCTCCCAGTGTCTTCCCTTGTTACTTCTATCGTTCCAAGTATTGGCAAGATTGATTAAGCTGAATGGTGCTATACTGTTTTGCAGAGCAGCAGCACCTTTACCGAAACTTGTTACTAATTAGAAATCAAGAAATTATCAGCTCACATATCACCATTCCTTTACGGTAGTACTACCGAGTGCTAGCATCCTAGCATCGTCCTGATCTAGCGGCTTTCTGCGCTCAGAAATTCAAAAAGTCGGATCTTGATTGATAGAGGCAGACCCATCTGCCAAACGTCATCGTGCCTCAGCAACTATACACAGTCCTTGCAAATACAAAAGCCAATCATTCTATGTCCCGCGAAAAGAACTTCGGATGGAAGCTAGTGCGGGATATCGCTTAGAATCTTATAGATTCCAATACTTCAACACCATTCACTTTTCCCACATTCGCCACCCAGGATCGGCCCTGCACATTCAGGAGCACGAACCTCGAATTGCAGATTGTCCCGCAATCCTGGCGAGACAAGACATGTCATCCCGATACATTGCTATAAAGCAACGAAACAATGGCCTCGTCAAGTCGCGCAAGCGCAATCACCCTAACCTCACCACCGCAGTCGTCACTATCCTGCACCAAGACTTCAGAATCCTAGACCTGCCTGAAGAGCTCCAATCGTTGACTTATGGCTTTGCCAGTGAGCATGATGGACCGATCAAGCCATACCTTTGGTTACCAACAGAGTAGCCTCAGTTTGCGTACCATTCGCCCATGATCGTTATGCACAACGGTCATGTTCTCAGATGCCCTGCTATAGTGCTACGTCAAGAGTCTGAGCCCATATATTTTTACCCCACACCCCATCATAATTCTAATTTACAAAAGTCTACATAACTCTACCATTTTCCGTCTGATTTAGAATCTAATTGATTCTATTAATTCGCGTATAAATTAGCTACTTTTCGATAAGAAGAATATCCGAAAATATTAAAAACTCGCTTTAATATTTTATATGCCATCTTTTTGCCTCGATATAAACCTTAATTCGACTAATTATACTCTCCCCTAAATTATCGAAGACCTTCTTATCTATTATATCCCATGCTACTTGAAGAGCACTTTCAAGTTATTATCTTGCATATTTACTCTTACTTTTATCCGCTATAATCTCTAGAAACATCTCAAAACCTCTCTTTTTGAACTCCTATTAAATATACTCGATCGGGTTCAAATCGGGAGAATAAGAAGGCTAATCTTCGATCTACATAATCCTATTCTCTTTAAACTAATTGCATACTTTAATTGCCCGATAAATAGAGGTATTATCTTATATAAAGATATACCCAGGGTCTAAAGATTAAATTATTAGTTTAATTTTTGCGTTAAGAACCTCTAAATAAAAGTTAGCGGAGTATCTATGTTTCTTAGACTCGAAATCTCGATCTATAATATAAAGGTTAATCCTCTTAGTATCCTAAAAGTATCCTTAGATTATAATTTTCATATTCTTATAATAATTATAAGTTTAAATCATTAATTTATCTTATACTTAATTGGTAATTCGAAATACTTATTCGGTTTATTTCCCTCGCCCCCGCTCTATTAAATACTTATTACTCCATATAAACATTCCCTATTCCTCTTTGTTTTTGCCCCTATTCTTTAAATACTAAGCCAACCTCTTAACCGTATTTTCCTCTATAAAAAATAAGCGCCTCTTAGCTTTCTAATTATATATGCCATATTTTTTGAGAATTCGATCGACTATAAACTTATTTATTCCGAGGTTAAACTTCTTTTTGAAGTTTAAATAATTATCTTTCGGGTTTACGCGTATATATCGAAGTAATAATCATTCGTTTGCTTCGATATAACACTTCGGTCCGCCGGTTCGAAGTTAGGATTCTCTATTATTACGTAGATAAGCGAGGGAAAAGGTACTTCGAATAGCTCCGCGGGAGCAATTTAAAGTAGCTTTAATTTCGGGGATTTTGGCGGCTTTTATGCGCATACTAATAGCAATGCCTCTTTGATATAAAGTAAGTTTATAGTTAAATTGCCTATTCCCAAAGGAATTGCCTAAAGGAGTGCGTTGAGGTGGCATTTGTTGTGTAGAAGGGAAGGAGTAGAAAAACGCGTCAACGCGTTTTACGCGTTCTCGCTTAATTGGCTCAGACTCCTGACGCGGCACTGTAGGGGCACCAAAGAGCCTTTGCCCATCGGTTTGACTGGAGTTGAGTTGCGCTCTGTCTGCCGAATCATCAGCAGAATTGTCGACGGTGGGAATCTTTTTTACACGCAGAATGTCTTCGAGTTCGACCATTTTCGATGCCATCGTTGTTTACTTGAAAGCACTTGCATCAAGACATCGCAAGAGCATTCAGCAAGTTAATTTCACGTACATTATTGGACGAAGCCCAGCTACAGCTTTCAACGTGCTCTCAACGTGCTCCAGTCTGCGCCGTTTGAGTCTGGATATCACACTACTCGCTCACTACTTCAATATTCTACTTGCCAACCGCTTGTCAGAGGTGCCTGGCTTTGGCGAACTTTCTGCACTGCGTGGCTTGGAAACCGTTACACTTACTTATGGTGACGAGAAAGACAATACCTGAAACTGGATTAGCTTGGTTCTGGATACCGTTCGTCGAGTTCCTTACACCACTACCGAGGAGGATGAGCTACGATTCGAGATTGCCATGGAAGAAGCTAAACTTACCGCTTGCGTCAACGCCTCTCGTCAGGAGGTAGAATAAACAGAAAGCCACCGTGATTCTGCACATGGTATGACTCTTCCGGAAGCCTTAAAGCTATTTAAACTTCCAAGCTGACCTCTGAGACAGTCAACGACTCTACTTCCCATGTATTAGAAACTAATGGTTCGAGTGCCGCCGATGGTGGTGCTCATCCTCAAGTTCATCCCACCCCTCCAGAGGTTTTGGCATGGGATAACGACGTCACCTCGCTAGCTGGGGCAGCGTTTATTGAAACTCGTCCCGATTACTCTCGTTGCCATGAAGAATTAGATTTTCACTCTTTCCAAGAGTGTGTAATATCTTCTGCTTCCTTAGGGGTTTCATCCTCCTGCTCCTTCCTGGATAGGAGGCGGTTCTGACTAAAGACATAGGCACAGCGAAACTCTCTAACATACCTGCGCTGTCGTCCTGTCTCGACTGCATTCCCGATGGCATACCCATTTCACAAAAAAAGCTTTCTTTTGATTTGACAGGTTCAAATGGCAGGTTTTGATCTTCCCTCATGCCTTCTGAGACCCCGCGTTGAGTTTTCTGCACTAGGTTGGACTTTCCTTGTGAGGGAAAGGTTTTGGAGGGCATTTAAATCACCTAATGATTTTGGACGTTTCTCTTGACCTTCTTCGTCTCAAATTGTGGTTTAGTGTTGAGAACAACTAGTCCATGATCATTAGATAGCTATTTCTGCAAATAGCATTCTGAACCGGATTCTTTCGTCCTTTACCTTGACGTGAGTGCAGCTCTGTTTTCCGACCGGATCTGTGAAAATGATTCGACCTGATCTTCTTCAAACGTACGCCACATTGTCACGACAGCGCTTTCTCAACATAAAATGAAGTAGAAGGTCAGAAGCTCGGGTCGTCGTTCACTAGCTACTTGAGTCTGATGTATGGAGCTAGGCAAGGATCTTTAGCGAGGACCCACCCTTATATATAGAGTCGCGCTCCTCGAGGCTCGCAAGAATTTCCACCCTCCATCTCCACCTTTCAACGCCAGCAGCGCATTACACATTGCTTTGCGCGATTCCGAAACTAAGAATTCTTTCTGTCGCAATGGCAGGAGAAGGTAAGCTACCAATTCGTATTTCCACTAATCGATAAAAGCTTACAAAATGATAGGCGCAACTATGATGAGTTCACCGTCGATCACGTCCCCTAATCAGCAACTGTTCCTTCTCGACCTGCCTCAAGATATTTTGACAGGGGTGTGTGGTTCGGCCTGGCGACATTCTGCTCCCATCGAGACTGTCCGCTCCCTGGTCCATACGTCTAAGTTTGGTCTCAAAAAGCCAGACCAGGAGGACGATCAGAATCCAGTCCATCATGCAATCCATCCTGCTCTGACGGCTTTCACTCTCGAATTGGCTTGCAAAACCCTTTACAACACCGTCAACCGAGACAACTTATTCTATAAGTGCAACGCCTTCTATTTCCCTACGCACCAACAATATGTGGATTATGTCAAGGCTCTTCCTACCCAGCGTCGAAATGTCCTTCAACAAGTCAAGCTTCTCTGCGACCCCCTCGAGACACTCAATCCCTCCTTGGCTATCCTGGCAAGTCTCAAGAGCCTCCGTTTCCTTGAATTGGACATCAGATTGATGGGATCAAACTTTGCTATCAATGGCTTTGACGAGTTCAAGGCCTCTGTATCAGCATTGCGTGGTTTGAAATGCTTGACTTTGACCCGCACCGACGAACCGGGTGGCGCTCTAGGCTTGAAGCTACTGTGTACCATTCTTCGCAACCGCTGGGTGGCTGTAACGGTGGCGAGCTTGAACGCACTCCGCTTGGAACTCGTTTGCCTAGCGACCGATATGAGCGAAATGGTTACCCTTCCATTGGCCCCGAGCTCTGTGCCTCTCCCACCAGATTTGGAGTATGTCATGAGTCAATCCTCGGTTACGGAAGGCGGCACCACGTGCTTTCCAACTATATTAACCAACCTTTCGATGCCTAGAGCCTCCAGACACTTCTCAACACAGATCAACCAAACTACCTGGAAGACCGCGGACCTTCAGGTCTGGTCACCCGATTACATTCTACCGGAGGGATTTCAACGGTAACTTTTTATTTCAAGTCCTGTGGACTGGTCCCGATATCAAACTTCTTCCAACTGGTGTACTCTTGTCAACACATGGACCATTGTCAACTCTCTACAGAGGATTGTTGACAACGATGTAAGTTGTCTTGTCAGACAAGTACGACAGAGATAATATGCTGACTTGTGATAATTACAGTGATGAAGCACACCCACAAGCTATGAGCCCAGAAGTCAACGATCCTCAACTTACAATAACTCAGAACATTCGATGACTCCCACCATCCGACGGCCTTCAACCATCAAAGATTCGGTAACAAAAACTTCTCATTCCTGATAGCCGCTATCTTCCCAAAGCGCCCTTCTTTTCTTTCCCGTCTTTTTAATTCTCGATACTTTCTGATTGCATTATGAGTAGGCAGCATCATCTTGGGAGGAGGGCTTTAGGAGGTAGGACAGTGGAGAAACTTGACTTTGGATGCTCCTTTTGTGAGTTTCTGGCGCCAATTTCAATATGCTGGCAAGAATTACTTTTGGCTACTCCTTTCTATGATAGATGCACTGAATACAAATCAATGTTTTCCTTGAAATACCCTCTCCTTAACTTACGACTGCACAGAAACGAATTACCATGTCTGTGGGACCAGTGATACTGCGAGTTTGTCCCTTTTTAAAAATCGAATGCTCCAGACACGAGCTCCATTTAGGACTCTTCGTAATTTCGAGAATCGAAACTCCTGCTTATGCCCAAACCACCCACTAGGGCGAGGGGCTGTTCCGTGAATTCTCTGAGCTGCCAGGACTCAGGAAAGCACGTCTTACTGATACAAGATGGTCTCACCGTGGCACAGATTATTATCTCCTTTTGTGCTCTGCATTTCTTTCGGAAATAAATCCTAAATAGCGATATAGACAGTCCGCCACCTTCATTAGGACTGACCTCCTGCACGAACATCGCCACCTTCCTACAGCCAAGGTCAGAAGACGATTCGGGGGGCCACCTGCGACATTTGAAACAAGGCTCTCCCGACGACAATTCACGACAGCATAGATGACACCACTTCAGTCCCTGCTTATGGTGAGCAGAAACGCTTCGATTCTCTCACGGGACTTCTGGGTGGAATACGTCGCATCGTCACATCACAAAACCAGAGTTCAATTGATCTTGTTATCAGCCGAGCAGCATTTCTTTGAGGTTTGGCGAAGTGTAAAGATTGGTTGAACATAGTGAGGCAGCAGAGATAAATGGAAAGACGCAAGGAGGAGAGGAAAAGGAGCTGCAGGTTCGCGGAGGACTTGTTTGATAAGAACTGATATGGCAGGCTTCAAAACGCATGTGCTTGGAAGAAACACCGTACTTGGGAGAGACATTGTGCTTGAAAGAGATATTGTTACTGATGATTTCGATTTGACATCTTGCTCATAGGTTAGCCGGCGTATGTTGTAGCATAAAACCTATGGTATCACTGAAAGAGAAGTCATCATATATTCTTAATTTACATAATTATAATGTTTATAGTATGGTACAACGGAATATAAGGAAACTAGGTTGCACTTCCAAATGTGCCAAAGCTTCTCTAAAGGGTGTGCATGAGGATTGAAGCAAAGAGACCTACGTCAGACGCTAGGCATGCTTCCATAAAGCTTAAACTCCACAGGTATAACAACTAGTCTCCCTGCCTTAGATTTATGTTATGAAAAATAGATGAAGTTGACTCTGAAGTCATAGGTTACGTGCTGAGGAGCAATTCACCGCAAACATTGGTCAACATTAGCCTGGTCATAGCAAATCACAAGCGAGTTCTTAGTCTCGTCATCCGTGCCTACCTATTTAACCTGCCAGCCAATTTCTTCCAACCATTTCTCCTTCTACACTCTTTAATATTCCGCCGAGCTTACAACCACTGGCGCTTGTTGCCTCAGGCTTTGGGGCTTATTAGCATTCAACTGGCTCTCGCCGGTCATTTTCGTCAGGGTGGACGTGAACGACCTTAACGGCAGCGTGCCAAAGACGCCAGAATATGATCGCTATCGCGACATTGGGTATGGCCCTGAGCTGTAGCGCCACCCCGTGGAGACTGGATTAGTCAGTGCAAGGCATGTGGCTAGTGGGAACAAGGCTGAAGAATTCATGGCGGAGCGTTCCAGGATCCTGAGCTATTTGGAACCACAATACCAGGGAATCGTATGTTCCGAGGTCGCTTTGAACATGTTTGATAAGCAACATAAGAAGGCACATCGCATGTTCAGCCTTGAGCCGAAGCAAGAGTGGAGGAACCACGAGGACATGGTCGAAGGTTGCTTCTTCTTGAGGATTATGCATCATCACTCATGAAGCGCGACGTGCCGATGGAAATCCGAATCATTGCCAAGAAGTCCCCAGAGTTATTCTAAAGACACTACACCGATCTCTCAGCAGAGACAGCATTGAGAAAGCTCAACCAAATTGTCAGGGCATATGACTGGTACCTTTACAGAAACGCTTTCAAGATTGCCGCAGAAGATCTCGATAAGCAGTTCTCACTGATCCGTGCTTCCCATCGAGAGCTCTACGTGTACGATACCCTGAATCAACCTGGATGCGACCTTGATATGGCAGTCTCTACTGGTCCACCTGAGGAACCCATCAATTGGAATGTTGATGAGCCGAATGTGGGAGCTGGCGATCAGTGGGATGTGGAGGGGAGTAATGGTTAGGATTTCTGCATCCCATGCTGTCTAAGGAGGATATTTTGAGCTTTGGGGCATTGAACATCCTGCCAAATCACCAAACAGATCCATTCATCTTAAATGGACTTACTCCGCACATTGAGGCAATTTTAGGATCGGCTTCTCAGCCTTCGATCTTTGTTCACACCATGGAAAGCGAACTTGAAGTTGCCTATTTCCTAGGCCCAGCCCTCGGCTTGCTTCCTCTTTGCGTTCTCTTCACAACATAAAAGCAAGAAATAAAAAGGACTCTGTCCTTCGAAGCACCAATGCTTTGATAGTCGTGATGCAAATATTGTACGAAAGCTTTATACTACGTGACATTACCCCAGACTGTTCTGTCACCAAAGCCGTCCAATCCATCAAACCCATCACTCATAGAACTTCAAGACCAAGGTAAGAACGAAACCTTTGCTCCGCATAGCGGAAGGCACTTGGAATTGAGTATGAAGTCACCCAGATACTTGGCTGATATGCGACCATGAATCTCAACGTCCAAGAAAACCACAGAATGGTCCACAGAACACCCAATCTATTCATCCAATCTAGATATTGTCAGCTTCGTTTAATTTATAGACTCTCGGACATAGCATACTACTCCATTTGAGCCCATAAATCTTCCCGACATGTATTGCCAGGTCCTCAAGCATGATTCCAGCTGGCTGTATCATGAAGTAAACGAACTGCCAGTAGCCACCGTCTTCGAAACATCCCACGGTAGCGCCAGCATGGTGAGATAGGGCACTAACAAGAAAGCCAATCCATATTTGGGAGTATTTGCTCCGAAAACTTCCATCTGGTAATCCCAATGTATTCTTTACAATCCGGCCTGCTTCACTGCATGACCTTCGCATACATTGATGCCAGCATCTTCCCCACATTCTCCGCACAGTGTATGCATCACGGCGAAATGATCCGGTTATTGGAGGCCATTGATATGGCTGACTTAGACCTATTGCGACAGAGGCAATGGCGAGGGCAAAGTAGGATAATTCGAAGCTGTAGTACGCTCGAAATGCTTTCACCCAGGCGTAGAAAACTTGCCAGACCAGAGGTTGGGTGAAGAATGGTCCAAGCCGAGTAAAGTATAGAAGGATGTTTGAAGTCATGTCATATCCCACGTACATAAAGAAGGTTCTGATTGTCACCTGGCGAAGCCAAAGCGCCTTCGGATAGTCTGACGGGACAGCGGGCGGGAGCTGATTAACTTGAATGTTCCACCCGATACCCCTTTACAGAGTCAGTCTCTAGCAAGGTGAAATAGACAGAATACCTCACCTGGAAGCAATCCAAAGGCTGCTAAACCATTTCAGCTTCGCCCATATGCGAGAAGGGACTCTTTCTTCGACAGGCACGTGACTTGTATCGTTTTCCACCTTCTTGACAGGCCAGAAGTCGGTTTCAGGGCGGTGTACTGCTAGCAAATCAATCCATCGTAGAAGGACTGACGCGCATCCAGTTCCAGCTGCGTAAGCGCCGACAGTGTTGTCTGCAGTCCAGAATTGCAGATAGAAGAATAACCCGAGGACAATACCGCCAGCGCTGAGACGGGCGACACCATACGGCAGCAGAATTGAACCGACAGAAACAAGCTAAGGAGTCGTCATTAAATGTTCTTGCAAACTTGTGGTCCGAAGTACACTCATCATGGTTTGTAGCCAGCTCGGTGGGGGGGACCCTTCGGCCGGGAACAACGCTTCAAACATTGCCTCTAATTGACCTCAATTGGATATATCTGTGAGAGGAAGAAAGGAAGTGTGAAGCGCAGGACGTAGCAACATAAGAGGTATTCATATGAACGCCGAGGTGTTATCTTCAGCTGCAGTCATAAGTCGTACAAGATCGACGGGCTGACTAACAATCTGGGTTAAGGTAGTGCAGATCAGCTGGGGTACCTCGCATCACAGCAAAATTAAAGATCGCTAGAGTCTTGCATATTTTCGGGTCTAGACTTTGGGCCTTATGAAAATGGTGCACACAAGGTATCCTATGATATTTATCTCGAAAATTCGAGTATGGGCATCCCTCTGAGATAAACGACTCTCGAGAACTGGAAAAGAGGCTCGATTGAGGCGAGGCACGTGACTATTCCTTGAATTCGTTTTGAATGACTTCCCCCGAGATCCCATGGTTTATAATATGTTTAGGTACTCGCGGATGTCGAATATTGATGTTTGCGGTAAGCAGCCGTCATTATTTGAGAGCAGAAGGCCGAAAATAACGCTTGAAAGAAAGAGATGCGTCCAATCGGAAATCCCTGACTTGTGGCCTCCAGGACCGAGAGCCGCCATCTTTCACAACATTCAGGCTCCCTTCCCATACGATGGCCATGCAATAACTTCCAGAGCCATTTCACATCCATTATATCAACGGCGCCAGCGAAGCTCGCGCGCAGAGTTGGAAACCTCGCTACATAACCTACATACCACTAGGGACTTAGCGAGCTGTAAAGGGGTTGGCTTTAGCGAGACAAGGGCCCAAAAAAAAGATATAAAAAAAAGAGCAGAAGAGAAAGATCCTGGGAGCGTGCTCAACTTGAAATGCGCTCCGACTACCGGGATTTGAACCAAGTACAGCGAGGAGATGTTAATTCATCCCACAGAGATCTCCTACAAGTCGTGCATGCATCTAACGAGTAGCCTTCTGCCTTTTCTTTTCTTCTTTGGGGGAGTTTTACCTTTGTTTTGGGGGGGGGGTTTTGATATTCAATTGAAAAATGTGCTTATTTAAATCTATAACCTATCGTTCGGAGTGCCCGAGGTTTCCCCTCTCGGATTCACCTTTGCACCCAACGCGTGAGATGCCGAACATTCACCCATGTCACACTTGCACCAAGACGAGTCTACGCGTCTCCAGCTGAAGGTGGAGCGTGTTATGTCTTTGAACGGTGGTGCGATGTGGTTACAAACATCAACAACTTCAATTAGTCTTCTCTTACTTAAATTTACAGAGGTACACAGCTTCTCTGTGATCTAGTGCTTTCTGTACAGTGCAGCTTTATCCTGGAAAAACACTGCTAATCCCTTGGTTGCCAATACTTCTTCACCTCCGAGGTCCAGTCTTTCCGGGTGAGCAATGTCATTGGGACCCTAGGGAGCTGAGAAAGGAGATGAGCTCTCAGAACACTCCGATTCATCAACCCAACAACGCTTCTCAACGCCTGCTTGCAGGGGCGAGTGCAACCTCCAAATCCCTCCATGCCCTTGGTAACCTCCCTAGCAACATTTACATCCAACAAGAGAGCCCTGACCGGGTGTATGCTCCTGCCCAACTCTACCAATTCATCTTCGTGGAATCCAAATCGCTCCGTTTCATCCCGATATACCATCACGATCTTGAGCTCACTCAACTGCTTGAACTCAGCCAGCATTCTTGCAACAGCTTGATGTTCAATTTGATTGTATGAATACAAGCTTCTTGACGACAATCGGAGGGTCTTGACCTGACCAGCCCAAGCTCCAAGTTTCATTGCGTTGGCGTCTGCTGGGAGGATATACTGGAACATATCGATCATCTCGTGGCCGTTGATGATGCAGATTGTGTCGAGATCGCTGAATCGGTATTCGCAATTCCTATCAATTGATAGAAGTCGGTATGGCAGAGCCTTCAACCATTCATGTCTTGATTCGCAGCAAGCCAATTGAAGACCAAAGGCATCCTGCGCCCTCGTGGCTTGAAATCGAATGACTGCTTCACCATTGTTGCCTCTTCGAAACTTGATGTAGAATTGCTTTGTCGAAGGCTCTGGTATACCCGTATTCCAAATTTTCACACGCAGTTCGGGAGTGAGCTTCTTGAACTTCGTAAAGGAGGTGAGGGGGAGAGGAGACGCGTTGTCGACTTGAGTTGGAGGGGATCGGTGGGACTTTGGAGGAGGTTGAGGAGGGTTTGAACTCCGACGTGAACTGACTTGCGGCTTCTGCGTAGGTTTCTTCTTTGGAGATGCAGAGGATTGTTTGCAGGTGCGTGGGTTAGCCATTGTTGATCGATTGAGGAGTTTGGGTGTGGGATCGGGAGTTTGGAGATGGTGGTAGGATGGACGCGTGGGAAGATAAATTTTCAAGGACTGCTATGGTAAAGAGGAATACATATGGTACTTGTAAGGCGACAAGTTTAAAGCTGAGAGACAGGTGAAGCGAGATTCACCGGAACTTGAAGCAGAAATGAAGGCGAGGCTTCCCAGGAAGCCATGCTCGATCTTGATTCCAGAGATCGGTAGAAAACTGAGCATATTCATCCATTTGGTTAACTGAACATAATTACGTTGGCTTACTCTCGAGGTATGAGACTCTGATGATGCGAATCTCACCATTGTATATGATCTCGGTCAGGGAGGATCTGGAGGTTTGAACTTCAGAATCAAGCTCGATTTAGGTCCATGTCTCTGGCGGTCAGAGGTAGGACCTTGAGCCACCAAGAATACAACGGACCTCTGCGATTGAACTCGGAAACCAATTGGAGGATGACAGGAGCTCTGCATAGGACTCTCGTCGTTTCCAATTTGTGCGGAGCAGGTGTGGAATTTACAGGAACACAACACTTAGTTGCGGTATTCCAATTATTCCATGTGTTTGAAAGAAAATAATTGACTAGTTAGGTTGGAAGCAAACTATTTCTAAGTGCCTTCAAAAGCTCTCTTTGAGTTTCATGTCGCCCCTAATTATTGTCGAATCTCAACTATGTGTTGACCATCACACAATAAGTCCTTTTCTCCAAGCAATTCTTGAAGTCCCATTGAATAGAGGCTCACAATCCATCAAAGAAAAAGGTTCAGCACCATGATCAAAGTGAAAGTTCCACTCCAGCTTGAACTTCATATTCCCACCGGAATTCACCTGACCGACAAAGGACTTCTTTGTATACACTAAAAACCCGTCACCATTGCCGTCTGTTCACCATACTCATCCAACTCCTACAGCCTCCGCGAAACCCCCTTAACTCGAACTTGACATGTTCGAGCATTTCCGGTCCTCGTCGCCTCCTTCTCGATGACCTCTTCTAACGGGCGAGGTTTTGCCACTTCTGCCATTTCCTTGGGCAAGGGGAGGCGCTCTCTTTAAGCTTTAGGATATTTAGAGAGCATGTTTGCGAAATAGTATACCAACTCGTCAAACTGGCCTTCCAAATGGTTTTGGTGCTCTCGTGTGTGGTAATTGTGATATAGGAATCGCTTTGAGCCCTCGGGCTCCGTGTTGAAAGAAGCTTGTCGGAGAAATGGGTATACGAATTCGGGTAATATGGGAGGCCTTGTTGAACACCTGTGGGTCAGGAAATGATTTGGATGCTCTCTATCGTCCAGTAACCATGGTGGGTTTTCGGGACTGGGTGCGGTAGAGGGCGATGGACAAAATGGCACATACTTCATTGTGTTTTGTGATCATTTCGTACTATTGGGAGACAGACAGTATATTTGCGAATTGCACTGAACCTAATAAGTTTCACTCCCCTGATACAGGTAATATTTCCTATATACTCCAACATTACAATGTTCTCCAAGCTTCTTGATCCTGCCCATCATTCCAGAAACAGAAGTGCAAGCACACCATCTACCTCCTCAACATCCGGAACAGTGCCCTCGCAATCCTCACCGGCATCCGAATTCTCCAAATAGGCAAGGTCGGATGCTGTGAGAAGTCTCCCATCCCTGTCGCACTGCAGTTCACAACAAAAATGTCCCAATCTCATGAAGTAGCTCGTAGGCATTGGAGCTGGCCTCTTCGTGAAGTATGAAACCCCAGACCAATTTGAGTCTTTGGGCTTCAGCCAGGTGATTTGTTCCCTCTTCTTGACATGTCGCAGCTTCCCAGGTAGAGTGATCTTGAGATCAAAGTCTGGCCAGCTTCGTTCGTCTGTTGGCGTTTCTTTCCAGAAAAGGGCTTCGAGATCGCGAATCACTTGTGGTAGTCTGTCTATACTTTCTAGCTCCGACGGAGTGAGCTCTGGTCCCCGGCTCTTGGGCTTGAGCTGGCGCATGATCAGGTCGCGGAAATTATCATCAACCGTGACTAGGTGATATGAAACAGCTCCGGAGTCTTTGAGGCCTTCTGCTCCAATGACAAAGGTCAAGGCCTCCAGGTTAGGACAACCTGCGATATATTCCCAATGCGGTCCAAATTTCTGCTTGAAACCCATCGATGCATAGTCAAAGGAGAGCGCCAAGTTCCGGATCTGCGAGACGTCAATCCAGGTGTTATGTGACTGCAAGATTGATACGTTGCTTAAGGTCAAGAATAGTGTGTCTCGATACTTGTCGAAGTAGCTATAGTGAGGAACTATTGTGACGCCTCCAAGATCCGAGCGTTCATTCTCCACGTCTGAATCCCACAAACTTGCTATCGAGCTGCCGATCAACTCGAACTTGATGTAGGATTCCTTGAAGATTTGCGAAGCTTCGTGACAAATCATTTGATAGTTGAGTAAGGTAGTATCCACTACTCGAGGAGACGAACACCCATCCATCGGCTCAATGTAGTCATGTAGAACATCATCAAATCTCGACTGTCGAAAACGTTGGTGCAAAATTCGAGGGGCTGGTAAAGCGTGCTTCCAGACCTTTCGCCGGAGCTCGAGAGGCAATTGGGGAAAGCATTCGAACCGAGGTGCAAACGTCTGTTCTTCATGCCATTTCACTTCAATTTGCGGGATGTAGTGGCCGTTCGCGCAAAAGAGTCTTGCAGGTTCCGTGATGTCCCAGTGCTCTATGGTGATCAGCAGTCAGAATCAGTCGCAGTTGTAGATACTTACCATCGTTATAAACCAAATTTAATTGCAAAGTCTCATCAGAAATATCGTGTGAAATAGTGTTATTCGGCCCTTTGGGGAAGCAGTCCAAGCAATCCATGACATGCTGATGTCGCCATTCCGATGGCGTTTTCTCGTCCATGGATCTGAAGTTGAGATGCCGCATGACAGCTCAGCCTTGTGTCAATTTTAAATCCAAGAGTTCTGATGGAGCTGGAGAGTGCGATAATGTTTCGTTAATACTTGCAAGGAGGTGGTCAAGCATATTTGGTGGGAGGTGTACGATCACACGCCGTGCCTAGTACGGTAAACCATACCACACAACTGTGTTGTGCTACCCTGTCAAGCCACAGCAGGGTTGACGGTGCTCTTTTTGGTCTCCTCTGGAAACTTACTGACTTGAGAGGAATGTCACGGTAGACGTATAGAATCATAGAATAGAAGTCCAGTATCATTCTTTGAGTTGACTAGGGATTCCTCACAATGCTCCCTGCTCCAGCAGTGGCCAAAGCTCACGAGGATCCTCCTACACGCCAGAATCGAAGCTCCCAAGCTTGAACACCCATACACTGTCCCGTGTAAGGTCTCGCATACACCAATGGCCGCTCACCAAGCAATCTTCCCTCCATCAGATCCTCGATGGGGTTATTCTCGTCGTAGCTTGCGACCAAGGTACCGTCGCAGGTGCAGAGAGCCTCGCAATCCAGCTCACCAAGGTAAATTCCGTGATGGTACGACCGATCGAAGGATTCCAATACCGGCTGCTCAGCCCAGAAGACTACCTGTGAGTACTTTGATTGTTTTTGGAGTAGAAAAAAACGGCTTCGTAGGTCCAAGTGACGGACAATGACCGAAGATCCTACCATGCATTGCCGCCTTAACTTCTAGACTTCGCAAGTGCTTCGAAGAAGATTCGGAGTAAACCTCTCTGAAATTTTGTTTGATTTGATGGGACTTGTGCTCATAATGTCTGAGCTGTCGCGTTCTGACTTGGAGTCAAATAAGCTCCACTTCCGGAAAGTGCTGTCTCGGGAAGCATGGATGTAAAGTCGTCTTTGATCTCAAATAGAATCTCCTTGTAATGCCAACTAGTACATGAATTCCATCTTCCAAGGGCGACAGTCAAAGACTTGAGGTTGAGCAGATTGAGGAGGTGTTCCGGTTTGCCTGAGAATCTTGGCAATCCTGGAACTGGACGCGTCTGTAGTTTATTGCTAGGTAACGTATACGCAGACTGCTGTGATCCATAGTAAGGTTTGTAGAAGGCAGCTTATCCAAGTCCGCGGCATCCACAATGAAAGTGTCGCGTTTATAGTCGATGTACGTATGCGTTTGGGTGATTTCATCCGATTCAGAAAACTCGGCGTATTCCAGATATCTGTCTGGTTCAGAGCTCTCACGGCGTCAGCGCCTTCCGGAATGTTAAATTTTCTTTCAATATCATCGTCCCCATCCTCAACTTCGCCAACGCTCCCACCGCTGTCTTCATCGTCGTCCCCATGGTCGCCTATGTTAAGAGTGGTATCGGAATTCGAGGGTGGGTCACCATGAGCCAGATCATCGTCGTCCGAACTAGTCAGCACATTGGGAACCCCGGCGTAATTTTCATCGAAAACTTCGCTCGACTCTCGGCAGGTGGGCTTCAATGTCAGCATCAGCTGCTGCCACTGATGCCCGGTGGGTCGTTCCAATCGTAGGGCAAGGGATTTGACTGGTCAAAGTCTTCGACTCCATCACCCAAAATCGCAGAGTGGCCAATAAGTCAGTTAACTGATTAGCTGACTGATGACTGATTATAATACGCCAATAATTTGGCCATTTTTATTAGCTCGGTCCGTCAGTTAAGTACTCGTCCAACCGATCATCAAATTATCAGTTGACAGCTTTTATTTTCGTGATTTTAGAGTACTTTTAAGTAGGATTTTTGGTGTTTTAGAGGGGTGTTTTGGCATTTTAGAGGGGGATTTCGGGTTGGAAAAACCTAATGGAAGGCCTCTAATTGGTTATTTTAAGCGAGCCAAAACACAAAAAAAGCCTTTTTTTCTCTAAGGCTTAAATCACGTGGCATAAGCCACGTGCTTCTTTAGCCTTTGCTTTATATAGGCTGCATATGAAGGAGCTTCGCTCTTATCTTTAAAATGCATGCTCTATTATACTTTTTAATAAAAGAGTAAAGCGTTATAGCACTAAAGAGCGTTAAATAACTAGTAAAGGCGTAGTGCGATCGCTAGTTTAATGAATTTTGCTTGAAATCAATATATCCTCAAATTTTACCTCTAGCTTATCAGCTAACTGATCGGTTCATCATTTAAGTCAGTAAGTTGACCGGTTTTTCATCCGTCAATCAGTTGGCCATTTGGCCAACTGATTAACTGACTGACTGACGTATTGGCCACTCTGCAAAATCGTGAGAAGTCGCGGATCCGGGAGATCATAAGCCCAAATTTTGCGGCGTAGCTCTACCGGGAGTTCTGGGAAACGATGGAAGGACTGATCGTCGTTGCGGCGCTCCAATGTCAATCGCACCCAGAGGCTGTTGTATGGGGCTTGAAAAGAGTTTTCCTGCATCGTTGAACTATAGGTGGCGTGATAGTCCACTTTTCTGATGTTCATTAGCTTGTTATACGGAAGTCAGCGAAGCAAACCTACCATCGTTGAAGACTGGACTTTGTGGAACGGAACTTCGAGAGTACCGCACTAAAACTGCGCGGGTATTTTGTATGTAGCTACAGAACAAGTTAGCTGGTATGAAGAGCTAAGTGGAATACTCGCATACCATCTCTAGGGACACAGTCTCCTTCCTCGTCATAGTCGAGCAAAGAGCACAGCATCATTTGCTCGTGGAAACAAGGCTTGTTAACAGGTTGCGACATTGCGAATATATTTCCTGTTATTGAAGGTTCGTAGAATTTTTGTTTGCGCAAGATAGCGAGAAGAGGTCGTCTAGATTTGAGGTCATGTGCGAGAAAGAAAGAGCCGTGAAAGAACTTCAAAGCCGTCTGGAAACACGAAATAGAGAACAACAAGCGAGGCCTTAGGGTCGGATAGCGGCAGAACTAGCCCCGAGAGACCTTCAATGTTCATCAAAACAATAGGTAACAGGTGACTAAGATCATGAGAGCATCGTTTTTGCAAGCTCGGTACCCCGCGGCAACTCTCACTCCTTCCCCAAACACCCTCTCCAAGCTCAGAGGCTCCCACCCGTCGACAAAAGCACTGGAATATTATCCCAATCCCACCCACTCAAAATCTTCCCAAACGGATACCCCCTCGCATCAACCTCTTCAAAAACGCCTTTACACCACTTTACCTCCCTTCCGTCCTGATCCTTTTTCGAAAAAACCTGTTGTGCTATTCTCAGAGGGTGGAAGACGTTTTGCGGACCACGGGTGTGCATTTCCGGGGAGAGGAGGTATTGCATTGACTGAGCGATTTGAGTTGCTATTTCTAGGGAGCAGGTGAGGAGGGGTTGTTGACTTGGGGTGGTGGGGCTGGATGGGGATGGTTGGAGAATGGAAATGTTGTTGTGGATCCAGAGGAGGGCGGCCCAGTAGAAGAGGTGTATGCGAGCTATTTCGAAGGTTGGGAAGTGAAGTGACACTGGGAATATGTCCTCTAGCTCTATATTTGATTTGGTACAGAATATAGTCGCTGGTGTCTCCGTATAGAGCTGTTCAGTAGATCTTCTAGAGAGCTCTTCGTAGAAGTTGTCCAGCTGGTTGTGGACATCCCAGTTCCGTCTCAGACATTCTATCCACTGCGAATCGATATCCTGTGAATTACTCTCTTTACTGATGCGTTCTGTAGCTTCAGCGAGTGTAGGTATCTTCGCCATGATGTCGAGAAGGTGATGGAAATCTGACTTCGGCATCGTCGTCCAGGGAATTGTGAGCCAGTCCTGGTCTGCCAGATACGTTGCTTTGCGGGTCGCCAGAGCATAAAGGATCTATTTTATTGGTTACTTTTTGTCTGGTGAGAGGGTAGTATGAGAGGAGAGGAAGCGACTTACTCCTGTAGGTCTAAATCCTTGAAAAAGCAGATGACCTGACTCCGAAACATGCATCTTCGGACCTCTCAATTGGAACAGTCTTGAAATCCCTTCAATGTGACTGATCCAACCATACGTAGTTTCTCCGGAAACTTCCAGCACCTGTCAAAGGTGTCAGCACATGAGCTTTGATGAAGCAGTTCGACCTCATGCCCTCACGTTCGAGAGACAAACCTCAAAAATTGACAAAGTCATACTAGCAGCAAGCGTCTGCTCCTGAAACACCAACTTCCCATTCGAGAGCACCTTCTGAAGCCCCTCCAAAGCCTTCCCATAGTTCGCTAGCCCTTCACGACGAAGAGTTTCATTACCGCTTTGGCGGCCTAGACGGACCATACTTAGGGCTGACATCGCTATATCGAAAGAGGAATTTGTTCCTTGGAGGGGAGCTAGGGCCTGGAGCCATGAGACTGGCGGTAGGTAGAAGAACAACGCTTCGATATTTGGTTGCTCTTGTGGCGTTTGCTCTTGACTCTCCCTCTTCCCCTCTTCACCAACAACATCGCTATAAATGATAGCACTCGGCTGCGTGATAGGTGCAAGAGGTTGTGTCCTCGCAAGCAAGGTATCGTGATCAAGAGCGCTCAAGTTCTTGAAATGACGATCTCGTTGGTAGCCACCACATACTCTTTTCCCTTTCCTGCATTGACCACACGATGGTCTTTCTCCATCACACTTTTACCATTAGCCAATACCCCAGACTCGAAGGCATAACAAAGAGTGGGGACGCATACCTTTACTTTCCTTTTCCTGCAAGTATTGCACCCTTGAGACTTCCCTGCGACTCCAACCATCCTAATCTGATCAGATTTGAAAGCAAGTAGAAGCTCGAATCTTGTTGCCTCTTTGGGAACGAAACGATAATATAACAGGATCGGAGTTAGGTACTACCGGTGCTGACGAGGTGCCAAGAGCACAGCCACAATAGCCGTCCAATTGGCATGTGTGATTCGGGAGCTTGATTCCGCCAGTCCGGCTTGCCAAGCAAATCATGGATAATTGCCGGAGGGGGTTTGAGGTTGAGGCACGTCTTCGAGCTCTGGACCCTGAAATAGCGAATATACGACTCGACCAATGAGAAAATGACTACAAGTTTGAGATTTGTTGAAAAGCGACGACATACGATGAAAATAATTGTTCGCGTATTTAATCAAGGTTCAAACAGAGATTGACAGTGGAAGCAATACTTCTCATTACCACGTTTAAAGAATTGAGCCCCTAAAGCAGACAAATACAGGAATCGACAAAGTCTTCCATTCTGCGCGTGCGTGAGAAACCTTGCTTGACGATCAAGAGAACTGTTCGAACGATTTCTGAATGCCAAACAAAAGCCGATTGTGCTGTGTAAAAGTCTTGCGCGCCACCAGAGATAGCGAATTGAGCTCCCAAAGGAGACGAACTTGCCGAGGGAAAAGGGGTTCTCCGTCCTGCATGTGTAAGAAATCTTGATTGCATCGTACGGAGCAGGGTACCTGCATACAAACATGATCTTTCCAAATTCTAATGTCGACGAGATGACATTTCTTCTCTCCCCCTCTTTGCTCTACTCTGCTGAGCCCATACCCCATCGCGAACAACCTCATGCCGTTAAGACAGACAACCCTATTCCCAACGCCACCAATGCCGCAAATTCGCAATGCACCCAATATCGAGCATAGCAACCAACATCGTACCCAATCCACTCGCAATCAAGTCATCGACGACATCATGATCCACCCTTCCTCAACCTCCACCTCTCCTCCCTCCTCCCCGCCCACCAACTCAAAACAAACAACCCCATACCCCAAGCCATCAACGCCGCAACACATCCCATACCGAGAGTAGCAACCAGCATTGCATTCAATCCATTCGCGATTACCGCATCGACTGTGTCTCTGTTCTGCTCTCAATCATCAGCCCCATCCTCCCAAGCATTCTTGGAAACGTGGAAAGGAAGAACTTACACTAGCCATCAACATAACCCCTCCACCCATCAAATAAAACCCCACCACAATCTCAGATGGCAACCTTGTCGCCTCAATCGTTTTCGGTGGCGAGATATAAATCAGAAGATAAGTGACACATCTCGCAGCCGCTGCTCCAGCGAGGAAGTTTCCAACCCATTTATGCATCATCGTCGCTTCTATGCTTCCCTGGTGGTGTCCTGCTAGAACTGTGCCTAGGATGAGGAGGATCAGGGTGGGGAGGGGGTTGAGTGAGTACCCTGGTTGGAGGGTCTGCTTGCTTTCTTGGATTCGGGAATGAGGTGGTGATTGAGCATCTGGGGAAGCTCGAAAGGTAGTGGTTTCAACCATCATGCCGCACTAGAATCTTTTGTCAAAAACCAGATGTTGAAGAGGGGGAGAGAGAACTCACCAAACCACCACCAATAAACAACAAACTAATAGCAACATGTTCGAAATCCTGCGGTGACCATTCCCCTCCCCACGCTGAAAGGTGTTCCAGAAACACATTTGAAATCCCATAGGCCAGAATCAAGAAACATTCCACTCCTTCCATCGTTATTGAATTCTTCCAATTCTGAGATTGAGGGGTAGGGGTGAGTTTGAGGTTCCAAGCCCAGCCAAGATGAGCGAAACAGCCTATCCAGCGAGAGAAAGTGACGAGACCGTAGATGAAGAAGACGCCGCCTTTAATGAAGTGGGCTAGGCCGTTGAAGATGTGTTTTCCGTGCTAGATAATCCGTCAGTTCGAAGGTGTTTAAGCATTTTAGTTGTGTAAACTTACGAATATCCCAGCCATGGTGACGATCCCGGTGCAGATAGCTACCAAAACGAGGATAGCCAACACGACATTGAATATTGTGGAGATGATGTCGAGAACTGGAACGAGTCGATTCGAACCAACAACATTGCCCCACCTCCGCATCCAAGACATGGGCTGGCCATATCGTCGTGCAATCGATGAGCGTCGGCGCGGAAGAGGCACATCGAACAATGTCTCGGAGTCTGTCCCATTTGAGCTTGTCCCATCTTCGCCGCAGCAAATCGATAATCGAGGAGATACAGCTTCTACGTCTTCATGGCACGTTGAGTTGTTGAAGCTGGTCCTAGCCTCCGAGATTGGGATGAATGGTGTCCTTTCGCCGTTCTCACCAGAGCGTGTTTTGCGAGACTTGGATCTTGCGAAGCTCCTTGAAATCCGAAAGACGAATTGGAAGATAGCAATGCCAGTCAGTATCCACCCAAGGTTGTGATGCGTGTTGCCGGGATATAAATCCGGAGTCTGGGAGTTATATGCCAAGCCGAAGATGATTCCGATTGTATGCAGCCCCAGGCAGAGTATCTGAGCTGGGTATGCCAGATTTGAGCGCGCGAGGTCGAGCACGAGATCTACAGAGATTAGTATCTCGCGAACATACAACACAGAGCTTCAGCTACTTACAAACTGGGAAGGCCCCAATCCAGCTCAGTGACATGAGCGCGATGTGACTATGGAGGAGATTCGCTGCTGTTGGTTCACGAAAGTAACTCTCAGCAGGCAGAGGTCCAAACGTGGTATTCCCTCCTTCTATTTCCCGAGCGAAAAGATGATCTGCCATAGCAGGGACAATTGCACAAATAGCCACAACCACATGGGAAAGTCGAGACCGCCACATTTTGTGAGAAGCGGAGAGAGTGTGGAAGAGACGTGAAATGTCATTTGAAGAACAAGAACTACGAGTTGAGGAAAGACGTCCATAATGAAGAGAAATTGCATGTTGACATATATATGTATTGGAATCATTCAGACGCACAGAAGAATACATCACCATGAATACGTCCGACAATTCCGGTGCTTGGTCAGAGACACACGCAATACAAAGTCGTCGCATTCCCAATTCGCATCTTGCAACTCGGAATGGGCTCGATCGACTGCGTCTTGCTGGACGGATTATGCTGGAGAACCCGAGTGCTCAAATTAACGTTCGGGTTGCTGATATTGGAATGAGGCTAGGCCGAGATAGGCGGCAAGTTGCGAAGTCGAGGAAGGCACGTGAGTGGGGCTCAGTGATGAGCTTCGAGTTCTCCTTGTCACAAAAGCTGTTGCCTTTTCGAAAGCGCTTATCGATGGCGTGGACTCAGGGAATAAAAAGATCGGCAACTTGGCATCCGGTACAGAATACTTCCAAATGTCCGTTTATGTTTGAAGTATTTTGGAGGCAAGAAAGTCTGTCGTCATGTTAGAAGTCATCCTGGGTAGAAGTATAGGAACATGTCAAACCAACCACTCGGACATTATTTTCCACAGCTCGCGTCTTCGACATTGGGATATATATTCTCTGGCCACAGGGAATCCGTTCTTGATTGGAGCTCACCTCGTGAGGATGTATTCTTCCCTAGGAAATGCAGAGATCCTTGCTCGTCCCCAAGCATCCTCTCTAGGAGACTCCTAAACCCCAATTCCAGGTGCTACTTAGCACACAGAATGTGCCAAGACCGATGGTAAACACAGCAATTACCTCCAAACAGGATGAAGACGACTACCACGATTCAAATGCAACGCGCAAGGGGATGCAGAATATGCACATCTCTGTATTAAGTATCCCAACCTGAACTCCCGACGTGCATGCCTAGACCTTCATCCAGAGAGTCATCACACCCTTCGCATATTCCACAATCTCGTCTCCGCCCAGCTTGCTCTCTCCATAGACGCGGTCAACAAATGTGATCGGAACCTCTGCGACTGTGCAGCCCATAGCTTTCGCCCTGACCATCATCTCCATCTGGAATGTGTATCCTTTGCTCTCCGTGCTCTCGATGACTCTTTGCAGCACCGCCCGTTTGTATAATCTGAAGCTGCCAGTCAAATCACTAACTCCTGGTCGCAGCACAGTATCTGCGAATAAGTTGGCACCTCTTGACACCAGCTTGCGCTTCAGATCCCACCCGAAAACTGCCAGCTAATTAGCACTGTGGGAAGTCAAGATTTGGGAGAGAGCTCCGGAGGTGGCAGCTGTCCCAGGAGCCTGCATGCAAACGGATCGTGTCCGTTTCCTCAATGTCTTAGCTCCTAAGACAGCTCCCAGCTCCGGCGCTCCCATACAAAAAAAAAACAGCAAATCGTACCTCCTCCATCTCCAGCATACCGTGTGCCAGTGACAATGTCGTATCCGCCGCCCGTTGAAAGCTCCTTTTGCTTCGCGATCATTCGAGAAATGAACTTTGGGTGATGCGAGAAGTCGGCGTCCATGATGATGACATAGTTTCCCGTGACGAACTGAAGACCATGTACGTATGCCGTTCCAAGACCAAGCTTGCCTTCCCGAGGCTTCAGGACAACGTGTGGGGAGTATGCTTTCACGAGCTGATTGGCGACGATTTGTGTGCCGTCGGGGCTGCCATCGTCGACGATTATGAGTTCCCAGTCCAGCTTCCTATTGCCAGTAGATTAGTATCGTGATGCTGCAGATTTGTCGCATGGCAGGGGAAGCTCACTGCTCGGTGAAGGTCCGGTTCAACAACCAAGTGATGATGGGAAGATTGCGACGCTCGTTGAAGGTAGGGAGGATAATAGAGTATTTGTCCTTGGTCGCCATGTTATAGAAAGTCTCTGCGAAGGAGTGGAAGAATCGAATGTATAATTACAATGTCCTAGGAGTTCAATTGGTAAAGGAGTGTGGTGTTGAATTGAGCTTGGGGAGGCTGACTTGCGATGTGTTCAATCGAGGACACACTTTCAAGCGGCCGAGCTAACCTTGATTGGTGCTAGCGTACAGAGCTTAAAAGTCAAGCTCATTCTCACACTTAAGCAATTCGAGTCAACTTCATCTCGAATATCAAAACGATAGGTAGACGCTCAACTAAAACAAGTGTTCAAGCTTGGTCAACTTAGCGGCCGGGAGCTCCATCCGCTTCGCTTTTCTTCATATAAGAAGAGCTTCGAGGTCAACGCCAGAGAATCCAACATAAAACAACACAATCTCGAGAGCTGCTGAACATCGTTCAGCGCTTTCCTGCCAGCAGTATCACTGTTTTCTCTTCCAACAGTCTAGCTGAGTACCAGGAGATTTCGTTGCAAAAGCTCATAAGGTTTGCTCACCCACTCGAGAAGACAGCGTATTTCCCGAAGTCGACGCTCAACCCCTCTTCAATCCCACCTCGCATCTCTTCTCTCCCCAAATCCTCTGGTCATCTTCGATTGGTATCTACTCAAGAATTTGTTCGCAATCTCTGATCAGCTCCCTTCCTTCCTCACTGGTCACGCCCAGGTCGGTTGACCTCCAACCACCTTCACCTTGAAACATATCTTTCCCACTTCCTTCTCCACACTCGTTCCATTCATCAGAATTTGCAGTACGTCTACCACTGCTAAGGGTTAGATTAAACCAGTTTCCTACTTAACCCACAGGCAAGCTCATTCAAGACACGAAGCGCCTGTCAACCCAGAGCAGAATATCCAGAGCCAAGAGTTCGGCGATTCCGGGGTAAGATTCACCCTCGATTTCGGCTCTTTGGGTACACACTCAGCCCGAATCAAAGCTCACGATCTCAACTTCAGATTCTTGACTCAACCACCTTCCTCTCCGAGGACATTTCAGCTAGCAACATCGATACATTCGTCACAAATACCGAAGAAGCCATGAACACTCCAGCAGCTATGAAGACACCAGCTCCTACGAGGCCTGACTGTGGTAAGACTCCCGCTACCGCCAGAGAGGCCGAGTCACCAGGTCTGTTCGTTCGACCCAACCAAGAAAGAACTGGCCCCTCGACCAATGGACCGGCTGCGAGAGCCCAAGGACGACCGCCTCGCAGAGCCCCTGCAGTGAACAGAGAGAACTCTCCGGACTTTGAGATTGTAAGAGTAGAAAAGCGAGATGCAGCCGCAATGACTGGAGGAGAAGAAGGAATTAGGAAGCCAAAAAAGCCAAAGTCAAACCCCAATCTCGCGTAAGTATCTGCACCCTGTGAACCAACCTTCAGAAGCTAACACCACTCAGGATGCCAGATGCTGAAATGGTTTCGATATTAGTTGGCCCCGAAGAATTGAAGTTTAGCGTTCCACGACATGTGATCACTCACTACTCCACGTACTTTGAAGATCAATTCAACAACCACGAGTCGGCTCACGGCGAAACAAAGATTCTGCGCGTCAAGGAAGTTGATGATCAGGTCTTCGGCTTGTTTGTTCATTGGAACTATTTCCAAGTGATTGAGCACACTGCACGCGCCACCGAGCCAGCCAGGGGACCGGAGCTGATGGAGCTTGCAAAGCTGTGGACTGCGGCCGGAGAGTGGAATGTTCCCACGCTCCAGAACGAAGCTATGGGAATGCTCCTCAAGATGATCATCAACCCAAACTTGCCAATTGAGAGAGGCGCGCCAATCTGGGAGTTCTTCAAGTTTGCATACGGTGCACAGGGACGTGCGCCACTCAAGAGTCTCTCAATCGAAAAGGTGGTGAGAATTGCGCCAAGACTCGTACCTCTGAGACAACGAGTGGACGACTTCCCAAAAGGCTTGTTCGTCGATATGACGGCGCGTCTTGTCAGGGATGTTGGACGGCTGAGAGCCCGACCTGATCCTGAGCTTGGCCTATTCCTTGTCAGGGAAAACGACGAGTGAGGACGATCTCCAAATCCATCACGGTCTTTCGACCCTTCACATTACTCGGGTTCACTGACTGGGGCTTCGAACTCCGCCATCGACGTTAAACGAATCTGGTTCGACTTTGGTTGGAACTGACAGACGACATCGACGGCAAAATATGGTTACCATTCATTCACAACATTTGCTAAGGACTTTCATATTGCCAGATGCCTCTTCTTCACACCGCATTTCATGGGGATCATGGTTTGATCTTGATCATTGTGTTCATGCCTTGCCTTGAGTTTCGGCGGTAACACCTCGCAGACTCTCTCTTCTTCACTAAAAAAAACATTTACGGGTTCATGGTTTCATCGCGATCATTACGTCCATGGGCTGGCCAGCGGCGCCGGCAGGAAACGTTTCGCGGGATTTCTGCTTCGCATTAAATATCACGGCGAGATGGGGAAATGGGAAATCGTTCTTGTAACCAAGGTTACTCATACATTCTGCTTTGTGGCTTCTACTTTCCAATACGAATATCGCTAAGTGGTTGCAGAGTCTTCAACGTCATTGCGGTGGCATGACGAGGCAAGCCGTGAGATGGATCGCAATCACATGTTGTGAGAACACAACGGACAACGACGAAGATCACGAGCGACAAGATTGTGCCGATCAAACTTGGGACATTACGGGCCTCGGAATGTCATTCATTCATCTGATCATTAAGTATTTCATCTCTGCCTAGGTCCCGAAGGCAATCCCGCTCTCGGTCCGCGCGGAAGTCCGCCACCTTTTGGTCCGCTTGGCAAGCCACCAACCGTGTTTCCTCTGGAGAGGCCAAGTGGCTGCCTCTGAGGTTGTCGTGTTGCCACAGTATTATTCCTCATCATAACTCGCCCTTCGTCAACATCAACACGTGAATTCCTTCCCATTAGTTTGACACCACTCGCAGGATTCTTCACCTGCGTCCCACTCGCGATCTGCTCCTTTTCTTTTGCCAAGCCTGCAAATGCTGCACGAATCTTCTCCTCTGCTTTCGCCATTTCCTGCTCCTTGGTCAGGACTTCAGGCTCGGAGTCCTCATCCTCATATTGCATCTGTTCCTGTGCCATGGCCCGTTCTCTTTCTGCTCGATCTTGTGCAGCCTGCCTCTGCATGGCTATCCTCTCATCCCGTGCCCTTTGAGCTTCACGTCTCTCAAACTCTTCTTCAAGCCGTCGTCTCTCCTCTTCAGCTTGTTTTTGTCGCATCGCCTCCTCCTCAGCAAACATTCGTTCCCTTTCCTCCCTCAAACGCATGTCTTCGAGCTCAGCTTCTTCCTCCTCGAATCTCAAACGTTCTGCTTCGATCTCTTCCTCGTATTCACGCGCCTGTGCAGCTAGTCTATCCGCTTCTTCTTTGGCGCGGCGTTTCTTTTCATCTTGTTGCTCTCGTCGCAAGTCACGACGTTCTTGCTCCTCGCGCTCTCGAAGCTCCGCTTCTTCGCGTTCCCTATCTTCCTCATTCTGTCTTTGCCTCTGCCGGCCTTGTCGGCCTCGTCGTTCTTCCTCTTCTTCTCGTTTCGCTTGTCTGATTTGTCGCGCGACTTCTTTTCTCATTTCCTCATCCTCGCGTTTCCGTCTTTCGGCTTCCGCTATCCTACGATCTTCTTCGATCCTCCGAGCTTCATCTTCTTCCTCACGAAGTCGTTCCTCTTCCTCTAATCTCTCCTCTTCTTCAATCTTCAACCTCTCTTCCTCCTCCTCCTGCCGCCTCTGTTCCTCCAACACCCGCTCTTTCTCTTCTCTCCTAACCCTCTCCTCGTCTTCTTCCTCTCTCTGGCGTTCCCTCTCAACATCCATTATAAACTGCCTCATCTGATCCTCTTCCTCCTCCAACCTCTTTGCCTCCTTTTCAAACTGCGCCTGCTCCTCAACCATCCTCTTCCTCTGTTCCTCCATCACCTCTCGTTCAAGAATCATCCGTTCAGCTTTCCGTTCATACTCCAACATCTGTTCATGTTCTATCGCTCTCTGCTCTTTCTCTTTTCGCAATTTCTCTTCTTCCCTTTCTGACTCTATCTGCAAAAGTCGGAGTTCAGCTTGGTCTTCTTCGGAGAGGACAGGTTCGATGATTGATGAGAGATCTGAGGTTCGAGAAACGGAAGAGGAGCGAGATGTTAGGGAGGATTTGCGTCGCGAGCCGAAGGAGGAGCGGCTGAATACGGAGTCTTGACGCGATCGCATCGAGATTGGAGATGAAGTGAAGGTTGGTTTCATGCTGGGATAGTCGGACATATTGCTCAGTATTGGTTCTGGCGAGGAGGTCATGTTTTGGAATGAGAATGGATCGTCTCGTGGCTGGGCTGAGATGGGGGTTGATTGTGATGTCGAACGTCGAACTGCTGACACTGCTGATGAGGGTGTGGAGGTGGGTGTTGGTGTTGGGGTAGTTGTCAAAGGCGGCAAGGATGCTGTTGTTGGTTTTGTTGAGATGGGTGTAGCTGGTGCGCGTGGAACAAAGGTCGACGCTGGTGCCGCTGTTGTACTTTGACCGAAGCTAGCGAGATCGTTCATCAACGCATCGAGGTCACTCCCGCTTCCTTGCTTGAAGCCAAGTGGTTTTGGTTTCGCGCTTTCTGAAGCCATCGACACCGGAGACATGGTAAATGTTCCTCCCCCAAGATCAGTCATCAGAGCATCGAGATCGCTCAGACTGCCCTTCTTCGCCCTTGGAGGTTGAGCTCTTTCTCGAATGGAAGGCGAAGGCGCAAGTGGTGTAGGTCGATAGATACTAGGTCCAGGTCCAGCACCAAGGTCAGCCATCAACGCATCCAGATCACTCAGACTTCCTTGCTTCGGTCGTGGAGGCAGTATTTTCTGTACATCTGTTGCTGCTTGTGTAGGTTGAGGAGTACTTGAACTTGGCCCAGCACCGAGCTCTTCCATTAGAGCATCGAGTCCGCTAATTGACGGTTTCGTAGATTTCCGAGTCCTCGGTGGTCGTGCGGTACTGACGGTAGGCACAAAGCGCTTCTCAACAGGCTTCGTGATCAATGGCGCCACTGGCTCTTGTTCCACAAGCACATTCTCGAACGCATTTGGCGGAATCGCTGATTGAATCGGACTCGATGGCTTTGGTGGATCTTCCTTCCTCTCCGCCCTTACAGCATTCACAACACTCGCGAAGCCAAATTTTGGCGCTGGTTTCGGCGTTCCGACAGCAGCTAGTATTGCTGCTGGTATCGCTGCTGGTGCTTCATCTTTCGCTGGTACTGCTGGTTTTGTTGTCGGCTCTGTCGCTGACTCTGTTGCCGAACCCGCAGTATCCTTCGCATACCCAAACAATTTCGCAACTCTCGCCGCGTTCGAAGTACTCCTCTGCAACGACGGATTGGTCGAAACATCCACCCCTACTGCTGGACTCCCATACAACTTATTCACTGGGCCCTTCGATGTCGTATCTTTCAACGGTACACTCGGTTTGATTGGTACCGTATCTCCATCTTGCTTCTCTGTTGTTGATGTTGCCAGTGCAGATCCATCGTCTTTCTTCTTAACATAAGAAGCAAAATACGCACCCCAAGTCGCCATCTTCCCAGTTCGTTAAATCGTATTCCTTGACATCAAAGATTTCGCCAGTAAGCATATGCATATGCAAAAGAGAACGAACCCCCAGAGAAATGAAAAGGATACTCAATCTTAACGGCGTCATTCTGAAACAGGGTCGAGACTCGCCCGGGAAGATCGAACAACGCTCAGACAGAAACGGCGGGGTCCAAACGGGTGGTGGAGACCCCTGAAACGTGGAAACGGGTGTCATGCTCAAGCGAGCGGTTCAGGGGCGTAAGCGAGTGGCCGAGTGCTGTGTCAGGTTACCGCTTTTGTTCCTGCAACCTTAATTTGACGGCCTAGAAGGCTATTACGATCGTTAGGGGGTTGCATGCTGCTGGATTGGTATGAGGGAGAGAATTCATCGTCTTCAGGGTCCAGATGTTCGGAATCGGTGATCCAAGGCTGATATAGTGTTTTCGGCTTCTTAGCGAGCTAGAACCTTGCATCAATTGCTGTTCGGGGGAGGCTCCGGATTATATATAGAAAACCGTGCAGCACAAGGCCTTGGTCTCGCCATGGCAATGAAGGCAGAGTGAGGGACTGAAACAAGCCAGCTCCACTCGCCAGCAATTGTCATCATGTGAAAATCACGTGACATTCACATGTCGAGTCGACTTGAGGAAAGATGCAGGTAGGCAGAACCGTGAGGAGCGTCTTTTCCTTCCCGGAAGAATTTCCGATGGAATAGAATCGATAAAAGACTCGTCCTTGCAATCGATGCCGCCAAGTTCGGGATTTCGCAAACCGAATTGAAGCATGATGGTGGATCTCCGAGGCAAGGTGATGCATTGGTCCACCGGCTTATGCGTCGGATATTGGCATGCTATCAGCACCACGAAGTATATTCGGCGATACGAAAGACTGGAAGAGATCTTCTGCGGTACACGAGGGGAATCGTCCCATTCGACAGTCGTCTCAGAGAGTTGTGGCCAGGCATGTAGAGTGGAGCTGCTGCTGAGCGGTGGACAGAAATGTTGGCAGACGACGTCTGTTCAGCTTTGACTTCCCTGGATCTAAAGGTGCTTTTGAGCAATCTCTGAAGCACCTCCAAAGCACTTTGATCTTGGGTTTAGTATTGTGATATCTGGTAAGTGTTAGAAATCTGCTCCCGACGATGGGGGGGCATCCACACTGACAATGGACAGACAACTGGACCTTTTTCCTCCCGGAAGTGATAGAAGCCGGGAGAAGTCTCTGATATTAAACGTATCAATTTGACGCTCGACGTTGTTGACAGTTCTGTACCTGTATACTCATTCGCTTCCATCTGTTCGGGAAGGAGCGAAGGATCAAAATACCCGACCGTCAACGGCTGCTCCCTTCACAAACACGATGGTGGCTCCAGACCCTTGGGAAGTTTGTGTGCCTTCCCGATGTACCGACCAATTAGATCTGCATCGCATCTCAAATCGCACCGCACTTTGGCTGAAGTTAGTTTTTACGTGAAGATCTAAGCCATTTGGGGTAAGTCTACCGATGCGGGGAACTTAGGGGCACCGGAGCTGGCCCCCAACTGACGAAATATACTTTACATTTCACAACCGATTGGAGGTTTATTTCTGCCGAAAGCGCTTGTATCCTTGTAGGTATTTCGCGCTGACTGTGTTCAGGTCCAAACTCAGCGGTTTGGTTCGTCTTTTGCTGTGCCTTTTGCGCTTTTGGCTATCATCGCCGTGTCTCGAACCATGGAGATCTACAATCATTAGTTGCATCCTCGGTGAACACTAAGGGGGGCATGGTCGAGCCGATCGCGACCCTAGGTAGTACCGTGCATACCTAGCATTTGAGATACACCTCTGCATCTCGCCATCATGGAAACCTTCACTCCTTCTCAACGTGATGGCAACGACCAGCTGCCCTTGAAGTCTCAATGTCTTCATCTATACCCCTCATCTACACCCTAGATGCAATTCCAAACCTCAGTACTCTCACCTCTTACATCAATGCCTCCGCAAAACTCACCGAATTGGTCACCACTGCGAATAATTTCACATTCCTAGCGCCGACAAATGCAGCTTTCCAGGAGTGGTTTTCGAGTACGGGGAATCAGACATTCGGCGATATCGAGGCGACATTGCAATACCACCTCCTCAATGGGAGCTATTCAACCGTGAATTTCAACGAACAACCTCAATTCATTTCCACGGCGCTGAACAATGCAACCTATACGAATGTTACGATAGCTCCGCCCGGCCAGCGAGTCGAATTGATATCTAGTGCAAGTGGCCCTGAGATTTTGTCAAGCAATAAGACGGTCTCGACAATTGGACAGAGCGTATGCTTCACAAATTCTTCAAGCCCACACCTTCAACTAACACGGGCAGAATACAATTTGTCTAGGAGGCCTCATTCAAGTTATCAACACGGTGTTGCGGATACCAACGAGTCTCATAAATCTGTTCGCTCAAGCGAATTTGAATTACTTCGTTGCGATTCTCAATCAGGCGAATGTCAGTATCCTCCCATCACTCATTTGACATGCACACTTCCATTGCATGAACAAGTTCAACGGTTTATTCTGATTCTGCAGCTAACATTTAACAGTTCCTCGCCGTCAACAATACCGGCCTCATTGCTTTCGTCAACAACGTTACCACAACGCCAAATCTCACATTCCTCTGCCCAAACTCCAACACATCTCTCGCCCAGTTCACCAATATCTCAAAGTCTTTGTCCGCGCAAGATCTGGAGGACCTATTCAACTACCACATCGTATACGACTTCGTGGGCTACAGCACATCATTGACGAATGGAACGACGAAGAAGACCGCGCAGGGAACGGACATCATATTTACGAGAGATGCAGAGGACAACATATATGTCAATCAGATCAAGGTAACTCAGACGGACTACATGACTGTCAATGGAGTATTTCATGTGCTCGATGGGTACGGAATCAAAGTTCCCTATGCAAATAAGGAATCATGCTAACTTGTCATAGTATTCTCGATCGGAACAATGTCTCCATCCCTGCATTCATCCCACGAGCCAATGCAACTTCGGCGCCAGCACCTTCGAGCGGCGGGCTTTCCACAGGCGCAATAGTCGCCATCAGCGTCGTAATACCCGTGGCCGTAATAGCAGCTCTAGCAGGATTCCTATTCTGGTTCTTCAGGAGAAGGAAACAACGAAAGGAAGCAGAGATCGCAGAACTAGCAGGATATCGAGCTCCGGAGGGTGTTGCGAAACCCAGAGATGGTACTGGAGAATTGGACGCTACCGATCGAGCGGGCGAGATGGAGGGCGATGAAGGGAAGAAGGAACTTGATGCAGAGACGGCCAGGAGGGAACTTGAGGGTGGAGTGGCCGCTAGCGAACTTCCTTCCCCGCCGCCACCGGTAGAGTTGGATGCTACGCCATGGAATGGGAAGTCGATCTCTGAGCATACTACACCGTCAACAGCGGTAGTTTCACCGGTAACTGGAACTGATACGGCATCGAGAGGGGAGGTCACGCCAGTGACAGGAGAAACGACGCCGGCGACAACGCATGCCAATCCAGCAAGAGAACCATGAATCTTTCTCGAGGCACAGGATCAGATTTTAAACATCAGCGAGCATAATTCCATTTTGGGAACTATCGCAGGACCCCTGACACGAGATACCAACTTGAATCTTTCAACGCAGCACAAATGGCTATTGTAATATTGTACGCTTTGATGTCGATTTGGAGGATGAAGAGTGAGTGCGCTTGGAGAACTGCACAGTAGGAAAGGAAAAATGCACATAGAAACGTCACTTGTAGGATGTTCAGCATCATGGAGCACTGGTCACGTGGGTTCATCACACCGAGATAATATAAGGCGTACCACATCTTTGTCTCCTCGGCTATCATTGATGTCTGGTCTCGTGTCAGTTGTGTTCAAGGGTTCATATATCGGGCAAGAGACAGTCTTGGCTTCGAAACTTCGAGGCCCACGACATATGACTCGGGACTTTCAAAATTGAAGAGTAAATGTCTCTTTGAATACCCTCACCTTCACGAGTATGCGTTCTCCCGAGTATCTTCAGCTCTCAACACAGAGTTTGCCTCGCTCGAGACACCAATGCTTTGCTTGAGTGAATTCATGAGGACTTAGTCTCTCACTGATGGCCTCGAGCTCGAGCTAAACTCACTCGTTAAAAATTGTCCCTGAACACCTGCAATCAACTGCCTTCCAACATGGTATATCATTTTATTCCTCATTGACATCCTATTGGTTCTTTATGCAGTATCTCCCATCCTCTGAACGAGTGAGCCAGCCACCAATGGCTCGTGTCAGAATTTATCGGCACATGGAAACTAAATGCCGAGACGCGCGCACTAATCGCGATGGTACCGACGAACACGTGTAAGCGTCCTTTGCATCGTCGACCACAAGAAACTTGATCCAAAGAACAAACCGAGACGAAGCCTAACACCAGGCGAATTGGTACTAATCCTTATCCCGGGACGACCTTAGGGATCGATTATACTTGACTTGATAATCGACTTTCCGCCCGCAAAGAAATCAGCGGACTTTACCAACGGGGAAAACGGAGTAACGCCGATTTACGATACGGAGCTCATTATCGTCGATAGTATACTAATCCGAAAGGATATAACGTTAAGGCAATTCGCGCACGTGTTTTCGAAGTATATATTCTCGAAGTATAATATATCGGACGATATTACCACGGACCGTGCAAGGCTTTTTACTTTAGATTTTTAGTTAACGTTTACGAGTTTAATAAGCATTTCGAGGAAGATTTCCACCGCTTTCTATCCGTAGATCGACGGATTAACGGAGAGATTAAATTCTATCGTAGAATGCTACTTTAAAATATTTGTAAATTTCGAATAAAACGATTAGGCAAAGAAATCGGATTTGGCGGAGTATTACTAGAATAATAGCCCGTTACTAGTTATTAATATCTCTCCTTTCAAAGCGAACGGGAACATTGTTAAGCTATATTACGTCCGAAATCTACTAAACTATATGCCTCGTCATGGTATCCTTGCCTATTGAGCCGGAACGCAAAAGTAGGATCGTCCTCGACTTCGACATTGACTTAATATTAACTTATATCCCCTTGTTAATTGGCGACATGTTATACGTGTTCGCCCATTGCCTCGTTAATATATTGACCCACGTTTTCTTGCTGATTGGCAGTAAATTGTGCGTCTTTGTCCAATGCCTCGTCGTCGGACTCCGTATTGTCGACCTCGGGTATTCCGGGGCTAGAGCTAGGTTGACTTGCCGTCTTCGCTGTCATGGCTTCCTTCGCGGCGATTTTAAGCTTGCTTATAAGGCTTATCAGCTTCTAGGATTTCAGGATCTTCGTCTTGAGTTTGTTTTTAGCGGCCGAGCCGTTCTTAGCCGCAAAAAAAAAGCGAAACAGCTTTTTTGCTCTAGTGTCAAATTGACCTTTGTCGTAGTACTCTTCGCCTTGCCCTCGGTATTCTTTGTCTCTGCCAGAGAAGATGATGAAGAGGATGACATCACTCGACAACACTTGTATAAGATGTCCAGTCTGCGCAGATACAATAAGCCGCTATCGCTCACTCACCCAAAAACACACATTCACTTTTTCAAATACCATGCGTAAATACTCCTTCCCTCAAATCATAGCATTCGTGCTCTCATTCTTCCTGCCTCCCATCGCTGTGTGGTTCACCGAAGGCTTCGGTATCGACTTCTGGATCAATATCATCCTCACAATTCTCGGCTTCATTCCTGGATCCATTCATGCGACATACATTTGGGTTGTTTGGATTGAGAGAAAATGGCAGACGCATCATGGGAAAGAAGTGACGAAACATCCTTTCTTGATCTTCAGCAAAGAGTTTGAGATCAGGAGTCGGTGGAAGGGCAATGGCCAGGATGGATTCTTTGGTAAGTGCTTTCTTGAAGTTGCGAGATGAAGAAATGGAAATGTTCCTGGAATAAGTGGAAGGGCGAAGAATCTGACTTGGGTTTCTAGGATATTTTGATGATAATATCAAAGGTGGCTATGGATCTAATACTGTTGGAGGCGATGTGGATCTTGAGCAAGCCAGACCTGTGTAGAAAATGTCCGTTGTCAGTTGAGACTTTGAAAGATTTCGAATCAAATTGCTTTCTGTAGTTGGCGGGAAGAAAAATAGTTGATATACTGTAGGACTTCTGAGTTGAGTCTAGAATACAGGTCCATTGGAATATAAGCTCATGATCAAGATCACTCGAGTAATAGCTGGGGCCCCTCCTTTGCTCGCTAACGTTCACGCGCCGCTTTCAAGAGCAACTTCGTCGAGGGCCTTACAAAGTCAATGACATTCGGTGATATCGACTGTAATATTTTCGGTCTCTTAGTAAATTGGTTGTACTTGCAAGAGTTGGTTCGCGGGAAGGGCATTTCCAAAACACTTATCTCTAAAGCTCCAACCCTTCTTTGGAGACACACGGTACTGACAAGGTCCGGGCGATCAACAACGCGTTACCTACCTCGATCTCGCCAAGCTGTATTCTCTTGCCGATCGATTCATGATGCCGAAGCTCCGGAACGCCGTCATGGATATATATACCGGTTTCAAGAAACCCGAGAATCTCAAGGCACCTCATTAGAACCGGGAGCATAGAGGAGCTGAAGTGGATCGCGAAGCCCTCATCGATGTCATCAAGACTATCTGCGACATCACGCCCGACACTAGCCAGTTGAGAGTTCTCTGTGCTAAGAATGTCATGTCCATCACAAAAGACCTGCAGACTGACTATACGGAGACATTGCTGGAGAGATTCGTTGGTCCTGGTATGGGAATGGATCTCATCAAGGAGTTCCTCAAGATCCCTGCCGACAAGACTGACTACTTCAAAAATCTCATGCGTGGTGTTGAGTTGATGGTCCTCGAGGAATGAAGCGTTAGGCTCGAGACTTAGGTGAGCAGTCGGACCTGAATGTTTGGTAGTGCAATATTCAGTTGACGGCCTCGAAATTATCGTTGCTTGCGACGTCCTAAATGGATTTTGAGGACTGTGAATTGAGCATATGTTGTTTCCAGAATGCGAATAGTCGCCAAAAGTTAATGAACTGGCCATCCACAAATAGACTGGCTCATGGCTTTGACACTAAGTTGATGTGAAGCTCCTATTCATTTGGACATATAACTGCTTGGGAAATGATTGAAGTGCTTCTCTGAAGGCAGCCTTTCGCCTTTGAGGTTTGGCGCGAGATTTGGGGAGGTGAATTCGGCCTTTCTGCATTTTTTCACAGTGGTCGCGTCGCGTAACTCGAGTCTTCTCTTGTAAAAGTCACCGCCTTCCACCTTACAACCCCTTTTGGTACATTGTTGGCACGCCTCCAGTCTCCGGGCTCATCATCCGCAGTCCTATCAAGATGGTTACCAAAACAGATGCGACGAGCGAAGCTGCAGCGATTCCTGCTAAAGTCAATCAAGTTCCATACCTCAGCTTCCGGTAAGCAGCATGACCTCACTCGTGGACGACCAAGAATTGATAGTGGTCCTCAGAACTTTGTTACAATCAAAGTTGGAGGCGCTGCTGAACAGGAATTGTTCACAGTCCACAAGTCGTTAATCTGCCACTACTATCCATTTTTTTTAAAGCTGCGTTCAACGGTCCTTATCTTGAAAGTCAATCTCGGAGTATCACTTTCGACGACATTGAAGGAGATACCTGTGCACTTTTGATCGATTGGTCTACACTCAGAAAGTCCAGGCGGAACATGGTTGGTCAACATTTCAATTCTACCTCCTTGAAACTATGATACTGCGACAAATACTGTACAGATATCTGATTTTCAATTTCCAGAAACCGGCGGAAGGTTACAACGCTTCAATACGCTAAGCTTTGGGTCTTGGCAGAACGCTGATTGATCCCGAAGCTCCAAAATATGGTCATGGACATATAGCTGCTTCCCGCTACATGTTCGAGCGTACTGATCGACATCAACGACCTATACAAAACAAAAGCAATAGCAAACTTCACGAAATACGTGTACGAAAACGCCTCGGCTGGCAGTGTCCTGAGGTCTTTCTGTGCATTGGACGGGCTGGCTGCATGCCGAAAGCTAGAGCTTGATCGACCAGGTGGCTGGAAACAGGACTGGATCGACTTTCTGCGGGCGGCCTTTGTTCCCGATGCTGCTATCGACTTCCTCAAGATCTCGTTCAAGGAGGGTTCCGACTTGTACAAGACTTCACCTAGACGACTTCGCAGCGAATGCCTTAACCTTTCCGTTCCCGAGTAAGACCAAGGACAGTTACTTGAGGGTCAAAAGGGCGTGAAGACGGGCTGCGGTGGCATGGACGGACGGCGAGGTGTTCATGGAATGAAAGCGAGGAATTGTCTGCATCGTTCTCTTCTTGGTATCAACGGGGACTGGAAGACTTGAGCTGGACTAGCCTCTCTTAGCTGACATGGCCCAACTTCTGCAATGTAATAAGCAATGATATCTGGAAATCCTCCACTACCATGAAATATTTTTAATTGCGCTCACAATGTTGTCCGCACTTCCAATCTCCTAACGTTACGTGTAGATTCTCAGGGAAACCATTCTGGGATGGCCATCTCGAACAATGAAAGTCCGATAAAAGGTTAGAGGCGCTCATCAGCAGAACCATTTCGTTTAACTGTTTTAATTTTGCCAATATATTCACTGTACCTGCTCACCTGTAGCAGCTTTGATGAGGTTAAGCTTAAGCCCCTCCATATAACAAGCTTCAAAATCTCCTCTCCTCTCGGACAACAACGGACTTTTAATGCACAACATCCAACACTAGAAATCAATTTTAACCATACCAACACGGCTTCGCCAAAGTCTTTTATTCATTTGATAAATCCTCGCCGAGTCCATCAAGCTTTCCTCGCTCACCGATCTTGAGTTTCTACTGGTCAAAATCCTGGTAGAGAATCATGGCTTCACCACAAGATATTCTCTGGTCCAGCTCTGGACGCCCTCCCAAGGAGAAGAAACCCAATCGCATCACCTTTGGGTTAGTTTAACCTGAGCCCAAGCTTTATATCAAAAGCTAACAGTGGAAATATAGTGATGCTCAAAGCTTCGTCACTATCAATGTCGGTTCCGGAGATGAGAAACAGCTTTACAGTCCACAAAAACCTCATTTGCCATCATTCACCCTTCTTCAAAGCAGCATTAAACAGCTCGTTCATTGAAGGCCAAACACAATCCATGGATCTAGAAGATGTTGAACCTGGCGTAATGACGCTGTTGGTAGACTGGTTGTACTTTCAAAAACTTCCGAGTGAACGTGGTATGTCCGTCCGTGGTGTATTGTCCCTATTCGCACATTAGCAGAGCCATAAATTCCATCAGCTAACAATTCTGTGATAGAAATTGGGGCGGAACTTACTACCCTCGAGCTCTGCAAGCTATGGGTTCTTGCTGAGCGCTTTCTCATGCCTCGTTTACAAAATATCGTCGTCATCGAAGGGTCTTCAATCAAGCCTGATGGCGCTAAACACTTATCCGAGGAAGAGTCAAAGGAAGAAGGCATAAAACAATTGGTTGAGTTGCTCAACTACGTCTACAATAACTGCGCTAAGGATGGCATGTGGAGGAATTTCTATGTATCCCTGATGATCCACTTTCTCGCGGCCGCACAACGCATGCCGGAGGAGGAGTCGATGGAGGCTATGACAAGGATCTTTGAAAACAAAATCCCACAGGACTTGATTATCGAAGTACTGATGGAGATCGTCAAGAGTCGCGTTAATTTATCAGAGGTGCCTTTGCCACTGATGACTGACGGCGATCTTCTCGTGCTAGTTGAAGATGATTGATGAAGGAAGAGGAAAGGGGAAGTCGAGCTTCGGTGATCAACGCTTTGGTGCATTCACAAACTTCGGCGGGATGGCATTGTTGGGCATAGTCCGAAGGTGACTACATGGAGCTTTCATTGCTTACTACAGTGGCGGAGGAATGGCGTCGAAGGGGCAGCAATTCTAGTGTGATGCAGGTACGGCTCAGTCTTATCAATACAAAAGTTCCTTGATTAGTCTAATGCCTGACTGAATGAGAAACAATGCCAGCATTCTCGGTCTCCAATCTTGCTTTGGACTCTAAAAATCGCCCCGGTGGCCCAAGACAATAGAGAGAATCTTACAAGCGGGAACAGCACCTACGACCAGGTCAATTTCGGCATGGACTTTCACGTGCAGGTTCGGCTATCAAAACCTTCCGCGTATAAACTTCTTCTTGTGTTGCGACACGTTTACCCTCCCAAATAACCTCGACTATTGAGCCGCAATATCAACAACTAATGCGCACTCGCACAATCATGGCAACACCGCAAGATAACCCGCCAGAAAATTCGATGGGTCGTCGCAAGCAGAAGGAGAATGGCGATCGATTCACATTTGGGTACGTTGAACACTACTCCAGGTTGCGATGAACAAAAGCCGACGATATATAGCGGCCCTCAGACGACTGTGAAAATCCGCATCGGCGCCGAGAAGCAACCATTCAATATTCTCAAGCTATTGATTTGCCACCATTCACCCCTCTTCGAAGCAGCATTTACATGATTGTTTCTCGAGGCGGGAGAACAGTCCATGGATTTGGAGGACGTCGAGGTTCCCATCTTTACGCTCTTGGTAGACTGGCTCTATACTCAAAAAGATTGAGGAAGAGTATGGTAGGTGTCGCTTACAATTTCCCCTGCTCGGGTGAACAATGGGTGATTTTAGATTGTAGTTTCTGGCAAAAGGGTACGGATGATGGACTTATTCAAGCTATGGGTGCTTGGTCAGCGCTTCCTCATGCCTGAATTACAAAATGCGGTCATGGAATCTACTACCCCCTTCACTTTATCGAACCCCGACTTTTTCGGTGATGATCAGCTAACTGAGTTGGAGGCCAGGGAAAACATTAGGGAATGGTTCCTGTATGCGTATGATAATACCGCAAAGGATAGCCATTTGAGGAGGTATTCAACAGCAATGATGATCTCAATGCTCGAGTGGAGCAAGACACCCTTAGAGCCTGAGTACAACAACGACATCACCGCTGGAGTATATTTCAAGGACCAATCGCCTCCTGAAATGGCGGTCGACTTCTTAAAGTGTATGGTGAAAAGCTCCCCCAACGTCGGAAAAGCCCTTTTAGCTGTGGAAGTTCCTATTGAATTTCTGGTACCTACCGAGGATTAAAAGTTAGGTATAGATGGAAAGAGCCATTATGGGGGGGGGGGAAATAAGTTTTGGTCGGGAAATGGAGAAATGGGTCGCGCGTTAATCCCTCAAACCCACACTCTTAGCGATGATAAGAGAGCATGGCGATTTTGCTGGGCAGAGATTCTTACTCACCGATACTAAAATACCTTCTTTTCCAAAAGATTGACCTCTATAACTGTCCCCAGATCGTAAGCTCTTTACTAAAATAAATAAAAATAAAATCTTTGAACGTACCTCTAAAATGCTCTTCCACGTGCATAGCTCGGCTACCAAACTCTTTCCAGATAAAAAGCCCCAATTCCCCAACCTTGCGCAAGTCTCAACTTCCACCAAACAATCCCAAAGATCCTAGCACTTTCAATCAATCATGGCAGCACCACAAGATACGCCTCCCTGGGCTTCTTTGCTTCAGTCAAAAGAGAGTAAGACTGATCGTATTACTTTCTGGTAAGCCTTCTCTGTCCGATTATTCCTACTCGACCTGACGCCGCATAGTGGTCCTCAAACCTTCGTCAACATCAATGTCGGCTCTGGCCAAGAAAAGCTCACGTTCATGGTCCAGAAATCCTTGATTTGCCACTACTCGGCCTTCTTCGACGCGGCATTCAACGGTCCCTTCCTCGAAGGCAAATCGCAAGTCATAAACATGGAGGATGTCGAGAACAAGATTATGGGACTCTTGGTAGACTGGCTGTATCTGCAGCGCATTCAATCGGAGCACGGTGAGCCTCCGTACCTTGACGTGACACCTATAGTGCGCTTTTTCTAACTTGGAGGCTTGCAGGAACCAGTACTAGAGTTACAATGCTTGATCTCGCGAAGCTTTGGGTTCTTGCTGACCGTTGTACGATACCCGCTCTTCAAGCTGCGGCCATGAAAGGCATGCAGACATGGGACAGGTATTGTGAAGTTCTTGATCCTACCCTATCGAACACCGAGGACTTGGCAGACTTTACAACCTACGTTTACAGCCACGATACGCAGAACGGCCCTTTGTCGAAGCTCTATATTGATATCATACTGGGTGTTTGCGCTCATCTCGAACTAAGTGGGAGGGAAAAGTGGAAGGATGAGTTTTTAGGAGTGCTTGAGGTTGCCATGAGTCCGGGCGCCGCTTTTCAACTTCTCAATGTGATGATCACAGGTGCAACTGGCTTTGGCGGGCTACGAACAGCTCACAGACTCAAACAAGGACTGACTGGGTTCCCAGAACCAGCCGACAAAAAGAGTTGGAGAGAGTGGGAGCGAGAGACTGTGCTTGTTCTGAAGCCTACATGAGAGCTAAACGGGCTTGTGTGGTGGTTAATTGAGGTATCTGCCTCTTAGTTGTTGTATAGCTTACCTTAATTGTAATTACTAGTAAGACTTTGATAGACATTAACAATGAACAAATACGCCAGCAGCCTGTTGGCCAAGAATTATAAAACTTCTTTGGAACTACCTCCCAGAGCCAAATGGATATTGCTCAAGTATCACGAATTCTCCTGGTGCTGGTCCACGATCGCCTTCGTTGACTTGTAGACGAAGTGTCAAGAAAGCCCAGACGTGGTTGGGAGAATAAGATCACTGGTACAGCTATAGCTGGTTTTAGACATTGAGTTTGACAACCGAAACCTATCTTGATATGTGGTAAAAGTGATGCCATTCAGTCGCCTTTAGTTGGACAAAGCTCCACGCGCAAAACTCGGCTAGGAGAATCTTCCCACGTAAAATCCCTCCTCCGTTCCTTTTCGCAGAACAATCTTCCTCCAACACACAACATCCGATAGAGAACTTCAACATCAGCTATTGCGCCTAGTACACAGCCTTCTGTACAACAGAATCTTGCGGACTGTCATCCTGACACACCATCTACAAAATACAACAATGGCGACAAAGCGCAAGCTTCCTTGGACCGATCGCGGCGAGTCCAGCAAGCGTCCAAACATGTCCTTCGCATCAGCCGTCACCAATTCGTGCACCTTTTCCAATCGTTCATCATCCGAGTCCCCATTCATGACCCCAAGAGTCTCTGGTGCGATGTCTGCTTCTAGCGCTTCCCATCTCGACTTCTCGTACGTTGCGCGCATTACTTCTCAGCCTCCTTAATGCCCCAGCCTTGCCAGGGACATAGGGAATGCCGTTATTCTTTCAAATGCGCACCACCTAACATCTTACCCCAGAACCCCCCAAAAATTCGTCACAATCCACGTCGGCTCCTCAACCGAACCATTCACCATCCACAAAAACATCATCACGCATTACTCTCCCTTCTTCTCCACCGCATTCAACGGCCAATACTTCGAGGGCAAAACCCAATCCATGAAATTCGAAGACGGCGACATCGATATCCTCACCTTTGGCACTTTCGTGAATTGGTTATACACTCAACGAGCCCAAAACTCCTCTGGAGACCCGTTGAACCTCATCGAATACGCCAAGTTATACACCCTCTTCGAACGCTTCCTGATCCCCGATATGACGAAGAGCATGTTGCGCTACATCGAAGAGGTATCGCCCGACGAGGAATACGATAGCGGAAATGCCCTCCACGACTTCCAAGAATTCGCATACGGCGCGAGCGGTGACGACAAACTCAAGCACATTGCGGTTGTCAAAACGATGCTTGCGATGAAGAAGGATAACGAAGATGACCTCATCGAGAACATGCCTGCTGCCATGATGAAGGATTTCACCAAGAGCTTGATGATTGGTTGTGTCTCGCTCAAGGGATGGGAGAAGGGTGATGCTTTCGCTGGGGTGAAGAGCTTCAAGTCACCGCTCAGAGGTAGAGATGTGAATATCATGTCTGAATCCCCAAGCTATTTTAGTGGCAGACCTGCCTATAGCCGCGAGCCTGTGAGAACTCGAAGAAGCGCGTATGGCGGTCGCATCAACTATGATGCTATTGGGGAGCTCTTTGACCGGCATGTGGTCCCCAGCAGCACCCAAGGTTCATCGGAGGAGGAGGAGGGTGAAGTTTGGGCCGAGCCGGAGATTGAGGAAGGAGTGGTTTCGGAGCCGGAGGATAATTCGGATGGTGAAGGTGAAGGTGAAGGTGATGAGGAGGAGCCAGTCATCAAGTTCTATGATAGCGGCGAGGAGGAAGAGTATGATGAGAACGCATACAACTACTAGGTGTCCACCGGCTACTAATTTGGTAGCAGGGTTGCACCCGCTGGGCTGGGGGATATGGTCCTTACACTGTATTCTGTCTTAGCATAGAGTCTCATAACAGCAATGCAGAATGTCCCGAGACCCAAGGAACTTTCTCAGTGACCTTTGTGATATACCCACTCAAGCAGGTGCATACGATACAAGACAGTGAGGTATGGCACTGTGACCATTTTGCATTTGTATCAGCGAAATGGGCCCCGCACTTGCACTTACAATTGCTCAATTGCTCAAATTCCCAAACGATCACTCCACAATTTTACTAGACTTCCCTTTCAAAAGTCCTGTCGGAAGAATAGTATTCGAGCGCCTTTCGATCGCAAGACAAAATGCTCAACGACCATGCGTTGGCAGCATCGCCCACATATCAGCATATGAAATTCTGCGAAAGTGAATCTCTGAAACGGCCTAACTTGCTGAATGTCAGTCCCACTTCCCCACAATCTCACCACATTCACCTTTCCAAATGTCGGTCAGAGGCAGGAACAGCCAGAACATCTTTTTGAAACAGTCGAAGTCTACACCGAAATCGCTGCACACAAGGTGAAGCAGTGCATTTGTTGCACATCGCACAACCTCGGTGAGCAGAGCAGAAACCTCGGTGTGATAAGCGAGTGGAGTCTCAGGGGTAAAAAAAGGGGTACCTCGGATAAATGTTCAGCAGCCGATTCGCATGATTATTCTGCCTCGCAGTTAGATGCGGTTGTCTGGTTCCTTTTTGATACAGCCTCTGGTGAGATCAATCGGGTTTTCTGAAATGCATGATTTACTATTATTCTATCACTTTACTAGTCGTACTACAGACTAAAAGCTTTAGAATTAAAGGGCGGTATTTACTTACCTTTATTTAGTACCGAATCACTGTACAAAGTGTACGCCCACATTCTAAGAGGGCCGAAGCTCTCTCAGAATCCAATCGGACTTGCACCCCCTCAATCAAGGTGTGTGCTGATTTGTGAGTGCCTTATATGGTTGCTGTGGAAATACCGAAAAAGTGGTCTATTTTACCACGAGATAAGCGGCACTTTTGAAAAGACTCTGGGTTGATGTACCCCCAAAAAACCCGATTGATCTTGCAAGAGGTTGTACCATGGCATGTGGGGACAGTGATGATTTGTTCGAGAATTAGGGCAGGCATTGGGAGTAGGTAGAGGTGAAGGCGTGAATCTCGCCTCTCGTTCCTGCCAGAGCTGTTTGGAGAGCTGGCGGCGAATGTCCCGGCAGAACTCATACCATGAAAACAAAACAGAAGAAACCCAAGAACCGCAAGAACCACAATAAAATCAACTTCTCTCCTGCCCATCCCCTCTTCTCTCCAAATCCCCACCTCCGAACCTCGCCCACAACCCCGATCACGTGTACCCCACC
>FJOG01000019.1:482886-497281 GCA_900073065.1 Phialocephala subalpina
CTCTGGAGATGTCACGTACCTGAGTCGGTAGTTGGAGATGTTGGAGACGGGATGATCTTGTCCACTTCACCCCGCGAATTCTAGATACTGTACGGCCGTTTACGATGCGTGTCCCTGTATCTCGAAGACCCGTCCTCCTCGTCCGGCCGAAATCGACGTGCAACAGAAACCTTTTGGTGGCATGATTTACTTTACGACCTCCATCACTCGGGCGGTATGGAGATTCTACGGATTATGCTCGGCCGTGGAAGACGTGCAACAAAGTTTCGAAGTTGTCCGGATCCGGTAGTTTCTTAACGCCACCCCACGTTTTCCCCGAGATGGAGAGTCAACGGCCCCTCAGCGCCCATCGAAACTCTCTCCACTGCTATTCGGCCTCTAATTTACTGGTCTGCTGTATTGAACGGACGGAAATCCGGCGGTTGCAGATGTGCAACATAGAAGTTCATCCTTGACGCCACCCCGCGTTAATTCCGAGATAGAAAGTGTATGGCCGTTCATCGCCCGTCGAAGAGCTTACCATTATATCTTCTTTGGGTTGAGAAGTGTACATCAGACGGGTGTCCGGCCGAAGTAGATGTGCAACAGGATGGCGAGAAGGGAAGTTTTCGTGCGTACTGTATAGCACTCCATGTGGAAGCTCTCGGCCGAGCATTTTGCTTCAAAACAACTACCCGAGAGACACAACAACTTGATACGGAGAACAGCCATCAGCTCAACGGCCTTTTCTCTACATCTCACATTTCTGCTCTTTCATTCTACATACGGCCAGATCTTGCAGATTTAGTTCGTCTCAAAATAGTTATCCACGAATGATTCAAGGTCGGGTATTAAATATCAAATATAATTCCCTACGAAAATAATACTTTAGGCTTTTACTTTAAACTATTTAAAAAAAAGAATTATAAAACTTAAAAATATTTATTTTGAATTCAAATAAAATTAATAATAATAATAAAAGCTTTTTAATTATGTAATATAATTAAAATAATTTAAAATAATTAAAATAATTAATAATTATAAGTTTTATTATTAATTTTATTATTTAAAAAAATTTATTATAATTTGAATAAATTTTAATTTATTTTGATATATTAATATATAAATATATTAAATTTTTATATAAATTTATAAATAATTATTTAATTTTTTTTTAGAAATTTTATTAAAAATATATTTATATAATTATAATAATAAATAAGAATTTTTTAATTTTTTTTAATTTATTATATAATATAAAATATAAAATCTTAATAATTTCCAATATAAATGATTTGCTTTTTTTTGCATATACTACCATTACCATAGCAAAATTTGTGGCTTTGGAACTCATTGGTCTCCTTGTATAGTTTAGTTTGTGGCTGCATCTTTGGTATTTATAGAGCTGCGCCGATAGGCCCGCCAAAAACAAAACTGCATTACAACTCATCATGCGAACGCCATCTGAAAAACAGCATCTGGGCCTGCAAACTCAGTACTTCCCCTGATCCCCGACATCCTCCTCAACACCATCACCTTCATCATTCATCTCTGCTAGTCCGCTACTCGTTCAAAAGACAAAGGAAATGAAAATGGATGTAGCCCGAAACATGTTCAAAAAGGGTGCAGCCAACAATCCCCTTTACCAACCTCTAGATACCTCTCGCTCCGAAATCAGGCTACTAGAAATTTCACCGTCGCTCGTTCGAAGCTCCACCATTCGTTGCCGTCTGAAGTCAGTTTCCTTGACGGATGCTCAAGAGTTCATTGCCCTCTCCTACGTCTGGGGCGACGCCTCTCAAACCAAAAACATCTCAGTCAACGGCATACCCTTCGCTGCAACAGAAAACCTTGTGGCCGCGCTCACGCACATTCGCTCCGCCGCTCTCCCTGGAAGGAAGTTAAAAGGATTGGGTCGCTTACCGTGCTTTTTCTGGATCGATGCGATCTGTATTGATCAGGGAAATATTGCAGAAAGAAACAGTCAAGTTAAAATGATGGACTCAATATATCAAGGTGCATATATTGTGCTTTCATGGCTTGGACCAACGACAAAAGTTCTCCATCTTGCAATCAAAGTCATATCGCAGATTAGTGGGGAATTCACTTCGCGGGGCGAGCACCATGAAGATATCGAATGGCTACAGAAATACCCACACCTCTTGAACACCGACTCTACAGAGGGTCTTGGTAACTCAGCATGGAATGCGGTACTCGAATTCTGCGAGATTGAGTACTGGCGTCGAGTCTGGGTTATTCAAGAAATAGTGCTGGCAAAACGGCTGTGGATGATGGTGGGTGGCGACCTCGTGGATTTCCGTTTGCTTGATTCCTTTTTAGCATTTTTCACGAGGCTCCAGTTCGGGGGGTATTCGAAGCCACATTTCCTTGACGTTTCTTTGTGGAACACCTTTTCAATGCCTGCCAACATTTGCAATGCAGGCGTTACGACCCACAATTTCTTTCGAAGGAATCCTGAAAGTTCTCAGAGAAATGATTGTCTCTTTGAAGCTCTAGACTGGACCTCCGATCATAGAGCTACCGACCCAAGAGACAAACTATTCTCACTCATCTCTATTTCCAATTCTCCGCTTGTTCCAGACTATGCTTCTCCAGTTGAAGCTGTGTATACCAACTTTGGTATTGAATACATAAAAAGCAGAGGGAACCTTAACATTCTCGGTCGGGGAGGCCTGGGGAACGGTATTACACGCCGATACGACCGTCCGTCCTGGGTACATGATTGGGAGGGGATGTCTACATATGGGAAAAATCGGTTGTTCCCTCTTGGCCCTTTCAATGCGGATCTTGCCATGGAAAGTTTTACTAGAGATCAGCCAGTTGTCGGACCAGCGAACGACCTCCATGCGTATGGTATCGCTTGTGATTCTATCTCGGAGGTGGAGCCTCGTATGACTTCCTTTGGAGACATCTTCCGGTTTTGCTGTAACTACGCGCCCCCCGGAGCCAAAGGACTGTATCGCACTAGCATACCACGATTAAAGGCCATCTTCGAGACAATACTCATGGAACTGAATCCTCGAGAAGCAGTCGGTAGCAAATGTGATTCAAATTGGCGAGAGAGCCGTTCGCGAGAAGCCCATGCGCAAACGATGACCATGCTCCGTCTTCTTCTAGCCGGCGACGATATGAATGACGCAGCAGTTAAGTTGTTAGGCCTTCCTTTGGACGAATTCCTCAGTTCGTACGCCAAAATATTTCAACGGGAGTTACCACAGCAATGGACAACATTTGACGACACATATCAGGTCCCCTTCCATTCTGGCGCGATGGTAAAAATAGGGACCGCCACTTTTGACTACCGCTTCTTCCACACAGCTGGTGGATATCTAGGACTCGGACCTGTAGAACCCGTTCCCGGAGATCTACTCTGCGTTCTCAACAAATGCCCGTTCCCAGTTATTCTCCGCAAGGTCAACTCGCACTACGTCCTCGTTGGCCCGTGTTTTGTCCTCGGCCTCATGGATGGAGAGGCCGTCGGATTGATCAAAAATGGCGAGGCTCAAATCCAAGAATTTGAGATTCACTGATCGTGGTAGGGAACACAAAGTGTGAATCTACCGGGGAATCCTTGGCTGATTCCATGATTGTGTTATCTGCGTCTCTGCCTGACTTGTCCTGTGATCGATATGAACAAGTATTTTGAAGAGTACTTTTTAGGAATCACCTTTCAATACTATTAATAAATTGTTAGACTTAATCCAATGAGACCAAACGGGGTAAAGCAAGCGTAAAAGCGATTTAGAACTAGGGTTAGAATAAAAGAAAATAAGTATTATAATTTGAAATTTGAAAGAATTAATTAAAAAATATATATATCTGATAAAATTAAAAAGGTTTTAATTTATATAATATAATTTAAAATTTTTTTTAAATAAAATATTAATTTAATAATTATTTTCTTATAAATAAAATTAATATATATATAAAAAAAAATTAAATTAAAATTAAATATAATATAAAATTAAAAAATTAAAAACTTTGATTTTTTTTTAAATAATATAATAATTTAAAAAAAATTTATTCAAAATTATTTAATTTATTAAAATATATATTAATAAATTATATTTCGAATTTTTATACTTATAAAAAAATTTATTAATAAATATTTAAAATATAAAAAAAGTTATTTCCCTTGAAAATTTACCAAAGCCGAAGTATACCCGATAACAAGAAACTATTTCTTGGTTAGTAAAGGAAGTTGAAAATAAGAGGAAATTTTGATGATATTCTATTATCCCTCCCTTACTTTCCCTCAACAACCCCACCACCACGTGCAAAAGCACATGCAGGCCCTCCACCAATCGTTATGGCTCGGTATTCGTGCTGGCGCTGTGCTGGACAATCATGAATTCTATTGGTCTCGTTCTTGAAGTATGGCTCTTTAAAGCGCCTGTTGTGTAACCAGGTAAATGTACTATAGGACAAACCTATCAACACTTGTCACGTCTGCATGCGACCTCTGATTCCCAAGGTCAAATCAGATTTTGGCGCCTGATCTGATTATGAGTTGTTTGTTTCAACCTTGTCGTCAACAATGAACTGACTAGGGGTCTTTGCACACTCAGATGGAATTGAGCAGCAGCCTAACACGCCTGGGAATCTTGATACTTCAACGACCCTACTACTCCTTCGCTTTGCATAGCCGAAGAAACTTTAATGACCTGGGTAATGTCAATAAGATAAGAAGGGATCCACTGGGTATCCTCATGTAGCAGGTTCCTCCGCTCCCTCAAATTCTTCGCCACAGATGTCTCGAAAACGGCATGTTAAGAATCTGCAAAGATCAGATGTGAAGCCCGAAAAGATACCCATCAAAATTGGAACGATTGATAATCTCGAATCAGGCGCCGATTTTCAGATCCAAATTGAACGTTGCAAGTTTCTCGCATCATACAACTGGACGAAGGCCAAGGAGCCCACTGTTTTCATCCCCGGTATTCAGCTCCCTGCGTATTTCAACCTATACAGTCGATACTGACGAATGATCAGGCGCTCCAGCACTCTGGACAACCCCTACACTACCCATTACTATCCCCAAAGATGACGGCAAAGCCCGCATAGATCAAAATTCCGATCGAGTCGTAGCTCCCTCCTTCGTACCCTTCTTCGCCGCGATGCTCACGATGCAACCCTCCTACTCCCTCCTTCCAATAGCCCTAGTCACCGATCGAAATAGCCTCCGCAAATTATTTGATTTCGCCTCCGGACGCCGGAGAGAGGATTGGCGCATCGAAGTAGAGCTCGTCAGAGACACTCTGTTTTTGACTCGTTGGGAGAAGAATTGGGTCCGGACCATCACAGGGTCTTTCCACTCGGGGTATGGGCATGAATTTGAAAATGCCTTCCTCGAATTTGAGGAAGGGTTGGAAGATAGTAGCGCGCATCATCGGATTGTGGAGTATGAGATTGGCGGCATGAAGTGGGTGGTAAGGTTTGAGGCTGACGGGTATGTGAGGACGATCCTGGAAACGAAGAGCCTCTTCCAGATGGAGTCTCTCAGCCATTGTCAGAAATATCTGCTACCATGGAGGCGTTATCATTAGAATCCACCTCTACGCCTAGGATTTTGGAAGGAGTGGCCGTCGTTCGAAGGGAACACCTAGTCCCCCCTGCATCAATCATTGAAGTGAAATGCACAGGAACTGAAAAGGGTAGCCAATTGGGGAACAAGGTGGCTCAGTGCTGGTTCTCGCAAACGAGACACGTCTTTATTGGGCACCATAAGGATAGATTTGTGAAGAGAGTAACTAGAGCTGAAATTTCGAGCGGATTAGACGATTGGGAGAAGAATCATCAAGATAAGCTGAGGAAGTTGATGACCCTGATCAAGGAAGTCAGAGAGGTTGCGAGGCAGGTGGATAATGGGAAGTGCTGTCTCGTTTGTCACCACAAGGAGAAGCCCCGAGTGTTGCGAGTTTTCAAATCTGATGATAAGGGGCTGGTGCTTTCAGAGGAAGTGAAAGAGAGATATTGGCCAAGTGGTGTCAATGATTCTATTGTGTAAGCTCTGGAAAGAGCACCAAGTATATGTTTTGAGAGAGTCACAGTCGTCATGTCCAAGCGAAATATTCTAGAGGACTCCTGGTGAGCCTCATCGATAGGCTGTCTGCGTCTGAGCTGGCTCAGGCTAGGATTTCTCCAACTTCTCTTTGGCTGCAGGTTCGTCGTCGACCCAGAGGAAGAAAGAGCACTGCTTGTTATTGGCGTTCGCACACCTCTAGACTATAAACTCTCTAATTAGATTTTGCTGGATGAGAAGACGGAAGGAGAATCGAATACCCACTGCTCTTGTTGGCCAACTCTTTGTTGGTGAAGCATCCCGTTGCACAGTCGCTCTTGCAATGCCATCTCCCCTTTTTGTTAGTAAATCTGACCCTTGACCTCAACTGAATCGGACTTCAGACTGCAACCTGATCAGGCCAACTTCCAACCCTGTCCTCAACCAATCTAACTACATCAACAGACCTAGGGTGCCAGCAACGATGCAAGAACGGGACTAAGAGCCAAGGGAAAGAACAAGTCCTGCCCATACATCATCAATATCCAATTTAGCATCTGTTACAGCTTCCTATCACAGTCCCTCCGCGTCTCCGTCGTCGCCGGACGCTCTGGGCAAATCACTGGCAAGAGAGCCCCTCGACGCTGGCGACATTGCCCCAAAATCGGATTCATCATTTCATACGACTCGTGAAATTGTGCTAGATGACTCTCTTTCAATCACCTTCTACTGAAATGCGCGCTTCTAGCGCCTAATATCACAAATAATCGGCGAGAAGACAATCAATCGAGCGACAAATTGCATCAATTCTAGAGATTGCCCCTTGAGCTACGCCACATTATATGGAGATACACCTGGCCAGTACCTCGAGTGATCGAAGTTGCAATCTGCGAAGATGAAACGGCTGAAGAATACACAGATGTCGCGTTTTTACGCTTTGCAGACTCATTATCTTCACTCTTGGAAGAGGATTTTAGTTCGAGGATTGTAAAAAAAGAGCCACTAGAAGGATATCCTCCTCCGGTGGCCTTTCACGTTTGCTGGGAATCGCGGAGCTATACCTTGAGCCAATAACGAATCATGGAGCATAGGAGGGCCAGGCCAGGCTCGTTCTCCGTTAATCCTCATCGCGATGTACTCTGGTTGAGTCTCGACTTCACTGACGAGGCTGAGCACCTTGGAGACCTAGAGCGTTGCTATGGCGAGCAGCTCAATGCCATTGAAACCTTGCTCGTAGAGGAAGCGGAGTGGCATGTGGGCAGGCCGGCTGGTACACTTCCAATTATCTGGGGCCTTTTAATGGTCTCAAGTCTATCCTGGTTCTATTCAGTGATAACGATGAGGATATCGACGAGGCTACCGACGAGGACGCCGACGAGGAGAATAACAGCGGGGAAAGCGGCTAGGACAATAGTGAGGATAATGGTGAGCATAACAATCAAGAACTAGAAATTATGGCTAGAGAGCTTATTGCGCGTGGAATATCCTTTAGGCCAAAGGCTTTTTCTTAATATATTTCTCACTCTCATGACTTTCATTCTACTCACTTTCTATACTCGCCAAGAAGTCTTGCATCTCTCTCATTGTGCTGTACCTGAAGGAAATTGCTGTTGGTGGGTCACAATGTCCAGATTCTACTGACTACAACTTGAAGAGTCTATCACATCTCATCTCATCTCATCTCATGCATATGACCGTCCAGCACGAATCCATTCTTCAACGTCTACCGAGGAACCTTTGTGGGGAACCTGAATCGGAGCATCAGATGGAGGAGGACCGAGAACCGGGGGAGTGGGCCGTGGGAAGTCTCACGTCCGGGTGCCAAAGTCTCCTGTTTGGAGAGGTACGTATGGAGTGATCTCCTTCCACCGAACGGCCGCTCCCGAATGACGAACGTAAACTGCTAGGGAGCGCAGTGACATCTCGTGTCTGCATGTCAAGATCTTTCAAACGAAATTCCAGTTCATCTACAGCATACCATTTTCCAGGATGAATTTATGGTCCGGTATTGGATGTCGAATGCGACTACGGCTGCTAAACCATGGGAGTCAGAGTGAGGACGAGTTCAACGAGGACTTGAGGGGCCGGCCCGGATGCAAAGTCTCCTGTTTGGAGGGGCAGACATGGAGCGATTGGGGCAATCGACGATGAACGGCCGCTCCCGAGCGATGACGAGCATGAATTGCTAGGGACTCGGTGGAGGGAGGTGCAGTGGTGGCGTGCTTTCACAGGCGAGGAGACCCCGCTGGTTCACGAACTTGTAGCGGAGAGGTATCGGAGGGCAAGGTTGCTTGAAGACCGAGGGAGATGCGTAATGCAGGAGCTTCGATTTGCGGACGGCCATTCTGAAGTCCATAGGTAGTTTGCATTCTCCGTCGCTTTAATGTACCAATCTTTCTATGACAAAATTGTACAGTATTTTACATCGGACGCCGCCGCTGTGCCTTTGTTTTGTACACCTCTAAGGAGTCTCCAACCCACCAAACCAGTATGCAGCCTCCCAGAACGCCAATCACGACCCTCCATCACGGATAGTATGCCATCGATGCCTCATTCGTGACCCCTCGGACTCGGATTCCCAAGCCAATCCCTCATCCATCATCCCTCAGGAGGAGGTGGTCTTTCGCCCTTCTTCCAATTCAACACCATAACCGTCCCCATCTCCCTCCCACCTCCCTCCTCCTCCTCTCCCTCCCTCCAATAAACCTGTCTCACAACATCCCCCTTCCCCTGCCCCTCCGGATCACTGTTCACCATCATGGAATCCAGCAGCTTATACTGCACCTTAGCCCCATCCTCTAACTTCTCTCTCGTCGGCGCTAGGCTATGAAGTACGTTGATATCATCTCCCCATGTCTTCTCCATTTCCTCTAGATTAATTTTCTCGATATCCTTCCCTCCCATCCCTGTGTTTAGAATTCCGGGTTTCTGGCCGGATATATGCCCCTGGGGGTATTGGGAGAGAGAGAACCCGTTCGTGAGCACTGTTTCGTGTGGGAATTGCCAACGCTGCAAGAAACAAGAATCGCAGATATCGGAAACGAGATGTAGTTTATGCATTTCCAAATGCTCCAGCCCTTCTTTCCAATGATGCAAGGAGAGCATTTCGCGACCAGATTCGTAGAAACCTGAGAGGTCGCCGTGGATATCGATTTGATGCAGTCCCGGCAAATGGGTAAGTTTTGTTGAAGAGAAGCGGTAGATGCAATCCATGACCGTTACATCTCCAGCTGTGGTTCTTGGATGTTCTTTACATTCGTCGTTATGTTCGTGGATGGTTTGTGCGAGGGGTAAAGAGAGGAAGACGCTAGCGCCGCCGAAGGCCATGAGGCCGTAGTGGTTTACTGCCCACCAGTCTTCGGACAGTGAGCCTAGGTAATGCGGTTTTCTAGGGTCGTAGCGAGAAAATTCTTTTTGTAGGTCGTGCATAGAAGGGAAGAATGTATCATCGTCAATTAAGGTTATCCATTGTGTCTTTTCGTTTCGTGCTTCGTACATGAGGGAGACCAGGGAGAAGTAGCGTTGTGGGAAGGTGTCGAGTGGTTGGACGGGGTGGACGATTGTAACGTTCATTCCTTGAGCGTGGAATTCCTTCTCGAGTTTGGAGATAGCTTCGTCATCTGCTGGAAGTTCTTCGGTTTCGATGACGATTACGTAGAGGCGAGCGCCGGTGTGGGGGAGCCAGCGGGCGAGATGTTTGACTGTAGATTTGAGGCGGTTCGTGGTTGTTTGGAGGCTGAAGATCATGTTTGACGCATCTGCTGGGCCGGGATTGTTCTGCGGGACTTCGAGGTAGAGAGGAGGCAGACATTGTTTGATGTTGACGGTGCTCGATTGTGTCATATCCACCGTTGTGAATTCATCGAAGAGGGGTTCGCCGATAAATGTCAAGGATGGTCTTTGCCCTGTTGTTGAGGGGACCACAATGATGTCGCGAGCAACATATTTGATCGGATAGGAGAATTGGTATGGTTCCAACCAGCCTAGATGTTCTGAGCATGGCGACGCTGGGTCCTTTGGTTTTTCTGGTCCTAGATGTATCAATACCTCGATCTTCTCCTCGACTTTTTTGATGTGGCCCCCATCATGAGTTCCGTACCGCGCAACGAAGAAGATAGCAAAGAAGACAGTGAGGAAGAGGACGATAAGGAGCGGTCGCCGAGGACCCATAGTCGACACCCTGGAGTCGCACATTGAGGCGCACAGGGTGTGCTGGAGGTGCACAGAAGGATCGTTGAAGGAAATTGAGGTTGTACCGCTATCCGCTAGGATGGCTGTCTAGAGTGTAGCTTCAAGTTCTTGGGTAACCTTTCCCACTTCCTGCCTAGTAGAGGCTTTGGAGCCAGAACTTTGAGATAAACTTGAGCTTGGCAGGATGAACGTAAGGAACCATACGAAGTAGTTCCCGATTGGATGAGCAGTGAAAAAGGGGGGTTGAATCACGGGATGAGGCTGAGGCTGAGGATGGATCTCCATGACGTCGGGGTGGAGAATTGAAGCATTTCATGATATCAACAAAAAATATGCGGATGAAGAGAAGTCGTGAATGAAACGACTTAAATAAATGCACGGAATCACCCCTGCCTCCTAGGCATTCAAGACATCCAAAAACGCCACGAGGCTGAAGGTGTGGCGTTTAGCCTCATCGAATTCGCGATCCCAGACAAGGCCTCGGCTCCGCCAACTTCAAGTCGGACATCAACACAACAAAGAAATCCAGCCTCGACACAAACATCACTGCATGATGCGATAACCCAGAATCCTTTTACGAACATAATACACGACTCACCTACCATCCTCTGCCATGGCTTCTGCAAACTCTCAGCCTAGAGGTTGGCTCGCCCGCAACAACACACAAGACTCGGCAGACTCATTCGAATCTCATCCTTCCTCCCCCGAAAGTCCCATTATCTACGAGCACGCCGATAGCCCACCAAGATCCCTAAATAACCCTGAGTCTGCCACTGCTTCAAACTCGAAGTCAGCGCCTGCTCAAGCCTCGGCAGCGACGCCAGCTCAAGACCCGACCCCTCCTAAAGAAGCACGGATGTGCTGGATCTGCCAACAAGATGACACCGACGACACACCTGAGAACAACGTCTGGCGAACACCTTGTCCTTGCTCCCTCACAGCTCACGATTCCTGCCTCCTTGAGTGGATTGCGAGCGAAGAGGCCCCCAAGCCCGGCGAGATAGCACACAACCACAAGATCAAGTGCCCACAATGCCAAACAGAGATCAAGATCCAGCGACCTAAGGATTACCTCGTTGGCGTTGTTGATAAGGTACAATGGGCAGCAAAGCGGGTAATGCTTCCTACAGCCCTCGGTGCTGCGGTCGGCTGTGCGTACTCTGGGCTATTGGTATATGGTTGGAATGCCATGTCATTAGCCTTTGGTGCGGAAGAGACGACGAGTATCTTACAAGCAGGATTTGTAGATCCAAAGAAGGTGTCCCATTTCTATGAGCTCTACTTGCGAATGACAAAACAAGGCATACGGTTGCTATTTCCATTCGTCCCGGCACCCGATATACCGGGCAACCCTCTACTGTTCTCCGTTGTTCCATTAATCGGGCCTGCGTTGGTCTTGCTTCGGACGAGTGCAGCAGATCAAGCATTTCCGCTTCTTTTACCTCTCGTGAGTCTCCTGCACCCCCTCACAACTCAACTCACAAGTTAACCATAGCAGTACCTAATCAAGCCCTCCCACCGAAACATAAACTGGCCTCCATCCCCCGGCCTAGCATTTGCTACGATCCCCTACCTTCGATCACTTTACAATGGACTCTATCGACACACTTTTGCCGATCTCGAAAAGCAATGGGACATGGCCGTCCAGCGAAAACCCCGCGAAGGTGAAACTGCCGAAGAAATCGCCGCGCAAGCCCGAGCTGAGCAAAGAGAGGAAGATGGTGTGAACGCTATCTTTGAACTAGAATGGATCGAAGAAGACGAGGACAACGGATTCCGTGATGAACCCGAGCAACAAGTTCGAGACAGAATTGCGGCTCGACAACAGGGTGATGATGGGATCCGAGAGGAGCTTGCGGAGCTTGCGGAGCTTGAGCAGCGAGCGAACAATGCCGACCCTGGACATGCGCATCCACCGCCAGCCAATGGAGAACCAGCAGCAGCACCTCCTGTCGACGGAGCAGAAAACGAAGGCGTAGCACCACAACCCAATCCTCCCCCTGCTAGACGAGGAAACCGCGACCCAGGCCTGCAAATCGAACACAACATCGACATCCCATTCGTGACTTCCACCGTTCTCGGCGCTTTGTTCTTCCCTGCTATCTCTTCACTCATGGGCGAGTTACTCAAATACGCATTACCGACTAAATTCACTTCTCCTGCAATTGTTACAAGAGGGTTTTGGAGCAGTGAGGTGGTTAACAAGGGATTGTTGAGGGAGAAGTGGGGGAGGAGTTTAGTTGGGGGTTGTCTTTTTGTGGTGTTGAAGGATGCGGTGGTGCTTTATTGTAAGTGGAAGAAGGCGAGGGATTTTGGGAAGAGGAGGGTGTTGGATTTTGTGGGGCAAAGGGGTGCAAAATCGAGCTAAACTACTAACCAAAATTCGACTTGATGGTCCATGGCGATGGTTAGACAATGGGGAATGAATGAAATGGTAGGGGTTTGGGGTATTATAAGGTTATTGGCATCGCATGGTGTTTGGGATGATAAACAGAGATTCAATGGAAGAATTACTGCTCGTGACTACGGTGGGTTTTAGTAGACCTTCACGTATTGCCACATGATAACGGACTAGAACTATGCCTATGCTTCATTCTCCATGACTTGATACGGAGTTGTGCTTTTTGTGCACGAGAATTTGAGAAATCCTCCCAAGCTCGAAGACGATGAAGTTAAAAGTCAGAGTTCTGGCAGGGTTGGGATATTGGAAAGGTCAGTCAAGACGTTCGTTATGCTGAAAAGAAACCCTTCTTTCCTCCATATCATACACATATGCTGATCCTCGCTACCGTCGCCCCTGAGAAAACTTGAAAGGAAAAAAGGGCTGATGAGAAGTCCCAGTAGAACTGGGAGGTCAAAAAGAAACTTGCTTCAGAATCGTTCCTCCCTGCGTGAAATATCGTACTTTACAAAGCATGCTACCACCCGATTCAAGATTCGTAGCCAAGTCACATATCCATCGACCCATCTCTAAACAAACTTCTCAGCGCGACGTCAGACGTATCCGACGAGTGATTTGCTCTGTTGTCTGGCATCCGCGTATTGGCAAACAAGTTTCTTCCTGGACCTGATCTGGTGTATGTTTTGTTGGTCGAGGTACTTGAGCTATTGCCTAGAGTGTTTCCCGAGAAAGTAGGTGCGGGGTTGGTTGCACCAAAGAGGTTTGGGGATGTTGATGGAGCAAGTACTGTACTGATGCCGCCGAATGGGTTGCGGTTGGAGGTGCTTGAACCATTGCTGAGGATGACGGGTGAGGGAGTAGTACTTGTGCCGAGCCCATTGAACCCCGTGGTACTGGAGCTGCTGGTGGCACTGTTGAATGAGAATCCTCTTGACTGAGTAGGGCCAGGATTGGTTGTGTCGAAGAGGCTGGAGGTGTTGCTGAAGCTGCTCGAACTATCGCCGAAAAGCAATTCTGGGCCGAAGAGACTAGGAGCGTTGGTTGGGCTGCTCGAGTTATTCCCGAATAGTGTTCCCGGGGGCGGGAAACTTGACGAAGTGCGAGTTGTACCGACCAGGTTGAGGTAGGGCGGTTCAGCGGGCGATGGGCTTGGCGCACCAGACCTATATCCACCTCTCGAATTTCTTGAAGTGGACAATGTAGATGATGTGGAAGACGGAACGTTGAAGAGTTTGTTTGATAGTATGGAACATATGCCGCGGCTGGAAGGGATACCTGGGAATGGACCTTGTCCAGATGGTAGAGGTGCTGTAACTAGCACGATCGAGGATGGCTGTGCAACAAAGGTGCTACCAGAAATCCCTGGTATCGCAGGGGGCATATTCCCAGAAAGTCTGCCGGATTTCCCAACTGACCCAGATGTTTCGATATCCTCCGGGATTCGTCTTCTATTGGGTTCACTGACATCTGTGTGTACATGGTATTTCATCTTCGACGGCATCCCCTTTTCACGCGGAAGCTCAGCTTTGAGCGCTCGAACAACATCCTTCATCATCTCGGGCTCCATGGCATCGAGGACTTTATCTGTCAGCTGCGATTCTGGGCAGGATAGAAGGCCATCGAGGACAAATTGTCGGAGTGGTGCTGGTGCTTCGGAATCACCCATGATATCGTGGAAGTCTTTGAAGTTGTCCAAGAAGTTACTGTATCGGTTCTTGACTCTGTTGTATCTGCTCCCAAGTCAGTTTGTGATCGTTCTGAGCTTCGAGGATAGGCCATCCGCAAAGATAAGTGGTTGACTT
>FJOG01000019.1:497568-532751 GCA_900073065.1 Phialocephala subalpina
AACTGTCTCGAAGTTAGCGAACTGTGTCCTGGAATGTCCCTGGCGCAATGGGACATCCAGAGACGCGTGTGGCTTACAGTATATCCATCGCGTCATTCTGTAGTTGCGGTACCAGGAATCGCTCGCCCAACATCCATAGCTTAATCAAAACCTTGGTCGGGATTAGAGGCACATCTCCGCTCTCGACACCATGTTTGCTCGCGATAACCCCATAGTGCATCCAATGGACAAATGATCCGAATTCCTCTATACCAACATCTTCGAGAGTCATGGATTGTGATTGTCCCTCAATAAACGGGCCTTTGAAGGCAGCTTTGAAGAAGGGGGATTGGCGGCAAAGGACGGACTTGTATAATGGGAAGCTCCGAAGCGCGGTCTTGTCTTTGGACTTTGAGGCGTCTTTGGCAACGAGGACAGTTACAATATCTTGCGGATGGCAGAGATTGGGCGCATTGCTCCGCACATCCTGTACGAATGTTCCTGACATTGTGATAGGTAATTTTTATCGATGGCCTTGTTGATGGCCTTGTCGATTGGTGGATGTAGACGGCAGGATGTCGAGGACTCATGAACTTGGAACGCAATTTTGTATTATGCTCTGCTAGCTTGAGGTAAGGGAGGCTAACGCCTGTTAAGTCCTTCTAGGTGTAGGACGTTCAAAGGATGACAAGCTTACAAATTCTTGTTACAGACTTTGGGAAGAGTCGCGAACGTTGCGAGAAGTGGGTCCCACCTCGCTTCGGGCAACCGCTAAATTCAGCCAACCAGGAAAAGTCTCTTCCCTGGCAACTTGACGACGTCTGTATAGATTTAAATAAGCATTTCCTTCCACTCAACTCGAAGGTGTTCATGGGCTCGCCAAGTTTAAAGCTAAATTCGAGTTGAGGGTGCCGCCAATCGCGAAGTTTAGAACCTCCACGCCAACCGACCAACAAAAGGAGTTTCGACTACCAGCCCAATAGTAGAAAGCACCGATTTGCTTTTTGCTTCTGCAGTCGATTTTTGGCTTCTTTTTTTTTTAGATCGGCTATTAGCGATCATCTGATATTTGCGCGTGAAGACTCGACGGCATTACCGTTAAAAGTGAATTCTTCCTTTGCGCATGGCAATACAACTCTTTGCTCTCACACTCAGTCTTGCTTTCTACGCCGCATTACTCTACTTTTCTTTGCGCCTACACCTGCGGATGTCCAAGGACTCAAAAAGAATTGCAACCATGACTTCAACAACAACACCCTCGCCATCAACCCTGGCGGCAGAAGACAACGAACCAAGATCCTCTCAACGCTCTGTCCAAAGCAGATCTCCTCCAAGAAGCACACCTCCAACCTCCTCCCAGCGTGTGCGCAACAAAGGCCCATCATTCAGGTACGTTCTTCAGCCATTTGCGCGTCCACTTTCTCTGACAACTCTTGCAGGAAGCCTCAATCCGTTGTAACCATCAACATCGGCCCCCCAGAAGATGTCGAATCCTTCGTAATTCACCGCCATCTTTTGATCCACTACTCATCTTACTTCGCAACCGCCTTCTTCCCACCGCATCTTGAAGCTGAAACGAAGACTATCACCCTCCCATCCATCTGTCAAGAAACATTCAGATTGATAACTCACTGGCTATACACTCAACAACTCGACTTGATCCCGCAAGAACAAGCTTTGAGCGTCATTCCTTTGGCAAAACTCTGGTGTCTAGCCGCCAAATTCCGGATCGCGAAATTACAGAACAAAGTCATGTCTTGGTTACAACCTCTTACGGAAGGGATTCAAGGTGAAGCGCTGAAGGAGTTTCTGTGTTTTGTGTACGAGGAGGATGACGGTGGGGTTGGCGAGGAGAAGGAGAAGTTAAAGAAGTTGGCTGTTGATAGGATGGCTTGGGGTACGTCGGCGAAAACATTGGGGGTTTGGATTCAGGGGGGATTTTTACCGGAGGGGATGGTTGTTGATGTATTGATGGCGTTGAAGGGGGATAGAGATGGAGGTCAGTGTCAGAGACTTGGAGCGAAGGATTATTATGTTCCTATTGATGGTGAGGTGGTAGTACAGAAGGTGGAGGAGGAGTAGGGAGGTGTGAGGTGTGTTGGGTATCGGGATCCGCAACAGAATTGGATCGATACCAGTGAAGATGTAGGTTATTTTGCAGAATAGTTTCCGACTCGGATATCATACCAAACGAATCCCTTTTATACTCGACACTTCTATCATGCATCACTTTTTGCTTTCTTTTCCTTCCTCCACCTTGGCCCAAAGATAATCACCGCCCACCAACACACACTCATCCCCACCCAAATGAAAGCAACCAGCGTGCTGGTCCACCCTCTACCCAGAGAATCAAGCATCAGATTAACAACCGCTACACCACCGCCAGCAAGCAAACAACGAACAAGATTAAACGCCGCGCTCGAAGCAGCAGGTGTCCTGGGATTGATATCTATCACCAACGCAACGAGAGGTTGAAACGCCGCCGAGGTACACAGACCCATGAGGAAGAGACACACAAGAACGGCTGCCAACGGAGGATGCTTCAAGGTCATGACCCAACCGTACGGTATGATCGATGCACTCGATAGATAGACAAATGCTAAAGAGATTTCCAGCCGGGCACGCTCGACGGGAAAGTCGCTGATGTCCTGCTGCCGATTCTCGTGAATCTCTACCCCTAGCTTTCGAGCATGTCGGCGGAAATTTGCATCCATGATTCGACCGATGACTGGTCGAATGAGAAGGGGACCAAATCCAATGGGGAGGTAGCAGAGTCCGACTTGTAAGGAATTATAGTTGTACGTCGTCGCGAGCTGTTGAGGGAGGCCAGTAATGATGATCATAAACCCAGCGTACATGAGACCACCATAGAAAAGCAGAAGGAATGACTCTTTCTCGAAGAGGATGGGGATGCTGGAGAGAAGTCCAGGGCGCTTCTTCGACGACCTCCCAGAAGAAGAGCTCTCGGCTTCCGTCGGAGTCGCTTTGTGCAATGCGAACAGAGGTCGATTCCAGGACTGCGGTGGGATAGATCCATTGCCAACGATGTTACGACATGTTTCCGGCATGAATAGCACATATACCAGTAGCATTACACCACCGTAAATAGTCAAGAACCAAAAGATTGACCTCCATCCCAAGAATTGATTCAACAGACCACCAATCAAGGGTCCCAGGGCAGGACCCATCGAGCTCCCGAGGGCTGCCAAGCCGATGTAGCTGCCTCTCTGCTGTCGTGTAGCAACATCTGCAACCACGGCACTTGAAAGAGCTGTTGTACCGCTGCTGCCGCAGCTCTGCACCATGCGTAGGATGAGCAATGCGACGAAGTTTGTTTGCAATGCGAGCCCGATGTTGGCGGCGATGAACAGGGTGAATGAAAGGAAATAAGCTGGTCGGCGTCCGTATCGATCAGAGAACCCCCCTACAATTGTTGGTGCGACACCTTGGAAAATCTATAGAAGTAATTAGTCTTGACCGTACGGTATAAGAGAGAGATTGGACATACCAAGTATGTTGTAATAGTCAAACTGATATTCGTCAATGAGGTGTTTAAATCTCTTGCCAGAGTGAGCATTGCTGGGTAGTAAATACTCGACGCAACAGGCGATGAAAAGGCAGCTAAGGATGCCATGTAAACATACAGCACCCGCTGCCATTTTGGAAAGATTGAATGTGGTGGCTCTGGGCGGTCCGATGTGTCGGTATCCTGTAGGTCGTTCCCGACCGTGACGTCCGGCTCGTTTGACTCCACAATGTCAGGGTTGCTGTCTTTCTCAGCCATGGCGTTTTAAAGTTTGGCGGAAAGAGAGAAGTATGGGAGAAGTCTATAAATTCCGGAAATAGCGGTGTGCCTAGAGATAAAGTCCGGGCTCGGGATTCAAATCGGCTCGGAGCGAGAACGGAACTTATCACAACATCTTAATAGGTTCAAATAAACATCCCTGCATGAGTGTCTCCTCCAACAAGCGTACATCCGCACTTTACCATTTGGCACAAACTTGGTACTTATGAAAATGCTCATCCGTATCTGCCTCTTTGAACTTCTCAATGCCCCCCTCCACTCCCTCTTGCCCAACTTCCCACTCGCCTAGCCCCACCAAATTCGACCACAACTCTAACACAATCCCAAGCTGCGGTCCATGGAAAGGAACAAAGTGACAATACCCTGGCTGATACAGCTCGTTGTTCCGACCTCGTGGGTTTACAAGACCTGAACTTTCTTGATCCTCGCCAACCAACGAATCATCAGTGAGGCGAGCAAATCCATTCGCTCCGATCTCAAATGGTAGCCAAAGACGACATGCGTCTTCGACGTCTTGGGTCTTGTTGCAAGATTTCATCCAAAGCCCATAGTTGAGATTCGGGGTTTCGTTGAATGGGTAGAGTTCTAGAAGTGGTGCTGAGGATTTGAGATCTGAGATGAAAAGAGGTATCGGAAGATGACGGCTGTCGTCTTCCACGCTCTCAGGAAGTTGGAAGTTCTGGAATGGATGGGGTGAGAAGTCGCTTGGAACAGGGAGACGGAGACCGGGTGCTATGTATCTGATACCCTTCTTCGGTCGACGGACTTGGGTGAGGAAGTCTCGGATGAAGCCTTCTGGTACCCTTGCATGGTCTAAAACTTCCGTGGGAATGAGACCAAACTCTTCTGGACAGCGATTGATGTCGAATTTAGCTGATGTCAGCTCGATAAGTTTTGCCTGGTCATCTGGATTGTCCCGGGTCTGAAGTGTTGGGTCTTCGAGGAGACATTCGACCCTCAGGATTAGATTGTCGAAACCGTTGACAGCAGTCTGTAAATCATGTTGACTGTAAGGCAGAATCTCCCATGGCGAACATTCCCACGGTCCTTTGGCAGTTGTGTCTTTGGATCTGACGATGATCTTGCCGGTGTCGAACATGCCCAACCAAGCACTCAAGACCACCTCCAGAGGATCCCATTCTATGCGACCATTCAATGTGACACGCGAGTCTCCGATATCTCGATGAAAGATTGCAGTAAATGTCTCTTGATCGAAGCTGTATAGATGTCAGCCCATGACTACTTTGCAAACCAAAGGTTGCTTCAATACTTCACCCCGTCTTTATGGCCACTGAAACTCAGATTGGTCATCTGGTACAAGCACAAGAGGTGATCTTCTTCGAATAAGGGATTGACAAGTTGCTGTGGCGAGTTCAGACAAGCGGCGTAGTAGAAAAAGTTTTGATCTTGAGGCTGGTCGAAAGCCGCCCGGAGAAACATGCTCAACGATGGCGACAATCGTCTTGACCATTCTTCCTCGAGATAGTCACTCGTGATCTTTGCCTGCCACCACGTCTGTCTCGGCATTTCGGATGCGTCCTTTCCACTTCCGGTCCAACCCAGATGAATGATTAGGTTGTGCAACGCTGCGCATCGTTCCCAGTCCATGCTATCCATCTCGCGAACGGGATGCTCCTCGGTGACTCGCCATGTTTGCTGGTCATCGATTGAGAAAACCATGGTTCACAGGTATAAGCAAAATGAAACCATCCAGTCCAGAGAAGGTGGAAGGAAGATGATGCAGTCGCGAATCGAGATGTAGATCAAGATTGCGCTAGCGAGAAAGGCCCTAGGTCATCCTTGCAGTTATTTGGTTCGTCGCTGGTTAAGGCTTAGCGAGGCGCTCAGAGGCCTCCAGGCTTAGGTTAGTGTTCTTTAGTGGGTGTTGCTTCTAAAAATTCAGGGGCTTTGTCGCTAAATATTCAAGTACAGTGCATTCAGCGTACGTCGGATTTCTGGCCAGCACACCAAAAAGCGTGCGCAGACCCTAATCCAATCCGGCTTTGAAGTTTAGATATCTTCGTCATTTAGAGTCCGAATCTTCTCATTTAAGAATCAAATGAACCGCATTCGTTGAGAGTACTTTCCGCTCTAGTTTATGCAAATGTAATATCAAATAAGAAAGTTGGAATCTGGTGGGTATGTGCCGAGCTTTTTGATGTCGTTCGCCAGAAGATCCGACGTACGGTACGGAGTACCTGAACCCCGAACGCACCGTACCACGCATTTGTGTCAGGAGAACCAAATCTAGGATCGGTATATAAGTGACTCTATTGTGTTTAATTCATGATAGGAAAATAAAACAATTGGAGAGATCAATCTTTCTCGCAAAGACATGACTAGAACCAAAACGCTGAGCAAAACCCCCCAAACATTTATTCCCAGAGCCCAGAACTGAAGCATCAACAAAACCATTTGTTGAAGAGATAACGATTGATCTAGTTGTGCGTAACATATGGTCCGATACAGAGTAGGAAATGAATGAAGAACACTAGCTTTGGAAGAGTAAGTGTGTGCCCAACACTACGCAAGCTTCGTCTCCTTAATTCACTCCATCAACACGGCCTTCAACAAGAAGTCTACGTGCCTAAAGAAGAGCTCGGCAGCACTTTGCCTTATATCCTCATCTACCAACGCATCTTTCATTAAGAGTATGCTAGCTGTTCTTGTCTCCTCAAGTTTAGCGGCTTCGAGCCAACATCTAGGTGCGAGAAATCATCGCCCCTGAACTTCAGCTCTTCGCAACCGCTCCGGTCTCTCCTCCCTAGTCTCTGCGATTAGAAGTGCCGCCGCAAATCCAGGATCCCGTGCGGCAGCGGGAACGGCATGCACAAAAGAAGTTGTTCGGGACTGTGCGAGGATGAAGAGGTCGAGGTCGCTGTGCTCCCTTGCAACGCGTAGTGCCGCCACTCTATCTAGCTGCTCCAGTGGAATCTCCCCACCACGGGTATTCTTGGAGAAATAATTGTAGCGATTCCGCGAAGATACTCTCCTCTCGACTCTATCTTACACAAGCATGTCGTGAACACTCTCCTTCATCTTAAAGTATAACCTGTCGTGGACTCCAACTAAACCGACTCGCGTTTCTGCCACCAATTTGAGCAGAAAGACCGCGCATATAAGGGTCGAGTTCCTATTGATCACCTCTTTCAGAAGGCCAGAGAATCCATCGAAGCCGTCGGTGGATGCCTGCAGGGCAAGATGTAGAATTCGATCGACTTCAGCATGGCCCTGTACATAGTGGATCGTCGACATTTTTCCGACGCCATGCATTACCCAAGATGTACATATATTTAGTATATCCTTCTGTCCCCTAAACCACCAGATATGCTTTGAGCTGCGGTTCCACAGCAGCAAGAGGAACTAGCTCCACAATGGGACCGTTCGTGCTTTTGGACAATATTCTCAGCGTTGTGTCGTTTGATCCTTCGGAAATGCGAGTTGCTTCGGTGATGGCGCCTCTGCGAACATGGAATTCCTTCCTGCAGTTGGTGCATGCAAAGAAGATTGGTTCTGGGGTTGACGTAATATCCCTCTCTCGATCCAGTTTCTGTCTCGTCACACACCCTTCGGGAAAAGCCGCGATGCTTTCCGCTCCCCAAATGAGCACACCAGCCTGCACTGTGGGAAGCTCAACGACCTCGAACCCAGACACTCTCCCATTTTCGCAACAGATTCTCTGCAAGCCAGATAACTTTGCCAAACCCCGTAAAAAGGCGGCTGAGCACGACCTTGAGGAAAGAGTCTCCTCCAGATTGTACCACGATAACCCTGATTGTAGCGTACAACTCTTCGTGAATGTTCCGAAACATTTGGCGTAGTGTCAGATGAAGCAGGGTGTCTCGCGGACTGGTCGGTGGTGCGGGTGGAGATGCTGTATTGCCGGTGCAAAGATAGCGGAGCATCGTGTCCAACTGCGAAGGCGTTGCGGTGTTGACAAAATGCTGGAGGACGGCTGGCATAACGTTGGGAGAAGCGACATCGTCGAAGAGACAGCATACAATTAGATGTAGTGTACTTCCAGCATCAATCTCCTTGATAGCCAGCGTACCACGAGCGTTGGGCTGTCGATGGTTGGTTGAAGCCATCGTGATTTCTGCCGTTAAGGTGGGAAAACGGGCAATTGAGGTGATTGCGACGTTGCAGGGGATGAAAAGAGTCAAGTATGCGTGTATTAATGATGAAAAGAGATGCGATGCGATGGTATCGTGTGTGATTGATATGGTTGTTGATGAAAACAATTGCAAGAGGCGGTGCCGAAAATCTCCGGGAAGGGGGTGGGGGGATCGTGAGCGAGGGCAGCGTGTCGGGAGGCAGACATGGCATTAGTCCGTGTCGGGACACCTGGCTGAGCCCTCAGGGTGCTTGCCCTACTCACTAATTGTCCAGCGACCCAGTCTTGTCAGGCATGCATTTTGGTCCATCATAAAGTGAAGACAATTCAAAACGTTTGGAACGTTGGAGACGATTCAGACATATGAGATATTAGAGGTATCTCGGATATCTCAGCGGGTTTGTAGTTGTGAACGCGGAAGACTCTTTGGACAGGAAGTACCATAGCCTGATTCAAACTATCAGAAGGGAAGAATATATAGCACTAGAAGAGCTATTCGCGCGTTTCGCGTGTTTCGCGCCTTGGGCGCCTCAGGTACTTTGCAATTGAGTAGAGAATGGTGTGCTAAGTGATGGCACTCGCCGCAAGTCAAGGGCGTGTACGATAATGAGGATTGCATTATTGGTACATAAAGAGAAATAAAAGCAGAGTTGTAGATACCTTAGAGAAATAACAGGAAGATGTAAATGATAGCTGTGTTGAGGTCTGGGTGAGGAGGGAGAATACCCCTTTCTAAGCGAGATCTGCCGAGCCTAGAGCCCAACCCCATTCGAATCACCATCCCGTTCTTAAACATTGCGACCACCCCCCTCATTCATTCCCCACACTCTCAAAATGAGATTCCCTCTTCGATACACCAATGGCTATTTACCTAATAGGCGCATAAAATCCAAACTTCCCCTTCGGATCCCACAAGTCCTTCAACGCCCTCAACTTCTCCAACCTCCAGCTCTCAAACCCATACATCTCCTGCAGGCTCTCGTCGCCATGTGCATAGTTGACATAGGAATGCATATGCTCTCTCCCAGTCGCTTTGTGGAGAATTTGACGAAGATCTTTTCCGGCTTGGATGGCGGTGGCGTCCGGGGTTGAATTGGGTGTGTAGACCATTACTGGAGATCTAGTCGGGCTGTGTTAGCTGCCCTTCTTGGTTGCACCATCGGAAATTGAAGTTGATTCCAGCAGGTAAAGGTATGGGCTTGAGGGAGGAGAACTCACATCAACAAATTATCCTTCCTATGAGGGAATGCTGTGCTCTCCACCGGGACATCTTGAACACCCTTCACCGGGTATCCCTCAAACAAGAAGAAGCTCCCGTTCAACGCTGGTTCATCGAGTGTGACTTTCTTGAACTTCTCGTAGACATCTCTCTGAGCTTGGACATCGTAGCTCATCACGTCGATGGGGAACCTCAAACTGACACTCCCGTGACCACATGCAAGGCCGTCATAACCATTCCCTGTTAGACTTGCGATTTCAGGGAGTGTCACTGTTCCTGATTGAACTGGGATGGCTGGTGTCAGAGACCGAAAATGCGCGAAGAAGAGTGCTGCGTCAGAAGCTGTGCCGTGATAGAGGACGAAGAAGAATATCACAGGCTGTCAAATCGTTAGCTCAGCTTGATCATCTTCAGATATCCGCCACAAGATACTCACCCCCTCCGTATCGATCTCCAAACTCCAAGCCCAAAATGAATACATGAACACCCTACTCCTCCTCACCTCATCGTTTTCCAATTCATTCTCCAGCCCATAAAGAGCCTCCACCTCACTCCCCTTAAACACAAAACTCTCATACGCCCAGCTGTCCCCCTCCTCCACATCAAAAATTCTGTATTCGACCTCAGTCACGATGCCAAAATTATGACCCGCTCCTCGCAAGGCCCAGAAGAGGTCTAGATGAGAGGTTTTGGAGACAGTCACGACGGTTCCGTTGGCGAGCACGAGGCGAGCGGAAATGAGGTTGTCGATGAGGAGGCCGTGTTCGCCTTGTAGGATGCCATGGCCGCCGCCCAGTAGGGGGCCGAGGATGGAGGTGCATTCGCAAAGGCCCGTGGCTGGGTGTCTCACGTTAATTTGAGAGATGCTGCTTGTGGCAATAGAGACTTACCAGCTTGTTTACCAAGAGCCCAAAGATAATCCACAAGGTCTTTAGAAAGCACACCGCCACCAATCTTTGCTATGCCTCCCGAGTCAGAGATAGACATAGTGTTCAGCTTGTGCATCCAGATCTCGATTCCGTGATGGACGTCTCCGAGGCTATAAATGGCGCCGTGTCCTCCACTCATGGCTAGGAAGTCGATATCGTGCGCGTTGGCATATTTAATCTGTTTAAAGTCAGCTGGCACCGATTTTCTGTAAATGGTTGATGCACGTACCGTTTCTTGGACATCGCTTTCTGTAGCTACCTCGACAACGACATTGATGTTTGGATCGCGCCATTCTTGCCATCTCAGTGTCGCATTCTCGAACAGTGGCGATCCAGGAAGAATTATTGAAGCATTTTGGGAGAGTCTCGGACCGAGTTCTGCATAGACACTATTACTTGAAGTGTAATTGTTATCTATTGAAAGAGCGTAGCCGGTCATGGTTCCTGTGGCCCAAGCCATTACTGTACTGAGAATCTCCATTCCGAACGTCTTCCCGAACATCATCAATTGTGTATGTATCGAACATTAAAAAACACGGGCATTGCACTTTTATATGCGATCAATGAGCTTCATTAGATCGGCAATGCAAGCTTACCCCGCCAAGATTAACCAGCCAATGAAGACGAGTGAGCGCAAGCTGATGCGCCTCTCCCAAGCACTCAACCAGACTTCTGATTGGCGCTGGAAACGACGTATAGGGCTGCATTCGCAATCGCATTCTGAAAGGATATACGAACTTTAAGCGGTCGGAAAGGTTAGAAAACAACAAATGCATGGGAAAGTAATGCCAGAAATGCGCGACGAAGTTCTCTGAGTTGGTACAAATTACCCCGCCTTAGTACAGTGCATACCTAATCTACCCGTCTACCAAATAATAACAAAATAACGCAGACTGGAAGCAATGGGATACTGACTGGGACCAAGGACAGGGGGGTTTCGGTCAAGAAAATATAGAGATTCATCTCAAACAAAGTCCTGTTGTGGCAGACTAAGTCATGGAAGGCTTATCCTCTTTTCTGGACACGGAGAGTCCTTCCTTGCGATGGTACTTATACCATCGGTCGTGGCTCCACAGGTACGAGTCCCACTGATGAGACGAGTCCTTCATCAGCAGAGGAGTATCCACCCTTCCCCATCTTGCGCTCTTTTCTCGACGGCAGATCGCTCTCCTTGCCCGGCATGATGTTTCCTGGATGCACGACATTCAGAAGGGCGAGTGCCACAAACATCGGTACCGAGTCAAGGCAGTACATGTATGCTTCCGTGTCCGAGATTGTGCTCTTGAAGCCGCCCGAGTATTCGATCAATCGGAAGATGACTCGAATCTGTGAAAGAAAAGAGGAAGTTAGCAGGGGACTACTTAGATTTTGTGGCAGATTATAGTGGGAAAATTTGTCCTTACCGTGATCAGTAAGATTACCGCATACATAATGTATAACATCCTCGTGGCCTTGGCTGTCTTTTCGGAGGGGTATAGCGTTCGTAGTTCGCGATTGAACTGAAAGGCAAGGGCGAAAAACACGAGAATGAAAATTTGTTGTACACCACACTGGAGTGTGTCAGCAGATCCTGGCATTGTGTTTGCTAATGACTTACTCCAACCAAATAGATATGTAAGCCGGTGTTGGCAGCAGACATATTTGTCCTGCCGCTGACAGCCTTGAAAGCACCTGTCATCTGTATCAAGAAAGCTCTATCACAATGTCAGCGTATTTTATTTTTGCAGCAGACTCCGAGGGATGCTCACATAATGTCCAACGTTACGAAATATACCCCTAAGCGTCTAGCGGGGATTCGGAAGACGGTCTGCGATGGCGCGAAATTATAGACCATGCGTCCTAAGATCATATAGACAAATCCTAAGGCAAAGAACACTGGAGTCAGTCTGCCAATATCACCCATACAGAAGCAGGGAGTCACTCACCATTGATCCAGAGAGGTGCTACAAGAATCAGAATGAACCAAAGGGTATACAGTCCTTCCGATGCTGGACTGTTAATTGATAGTGTCCGGCCGACAAAGGCAAATGTCTCCCACAATCCTCCCATGATGACTGCTAGCGTGTACCATTTTCGAGTTCTTATGCCTTGATAGATATGAAAGAGTGTGGTGATGCCGAAGAAGAAAATGAATATGTCAGATGCTGCTATAGAAGGACAAAACTGCCATGTGGTGTCGGGCGTACTCGTAGCTAGAGGTGTGAGTAAGTGATGCTTCAATTCTTGTGGACCGGATAAATTTACCGGTACAGCTGCCCATCGTGAAGGACGCGGAATCAAAGGCTTTTACAAACGCGAGAATTGAGAGACGTCGCAAATGAAGATAATGTGGATTGAAAAGGCCAGAAACAGAGATAAGAGTCTAAGAATATTGTACAGGTCAAAACGCAACGATGTGTAGAGGACAATGGAACAAGCAGGTACTAATATTCTGCACATCGCAGCAAAACGCCGTGCCAAAACTCCGTGTCCGCTGGCTGACAAGGCTCCAGCTCGTTCATCGAGGCTTAGCATAAGAGGAAATTGCTTCACATGGGAGCTCGTAACAACGGAAGCGTTCAGTCATGTATTGATTTCGTACAAAATCAGAAAGGGGAGAAGTCAACCCGCTCGGGCCAATCAGGACGAAGGGGGCATCGATATCGCGTCTCCTTACACAGCCTCACTCGCTACCGATTGTAGACTTCCACCCATGCGGCACGTACAATAATTGGGGTTACAACGCAAGAGCTCATTACCAAGGTACGGAGTAAAGTGGAACTTTCGTAAAGAAACAAACCCCATTTGCTGGAACGAACTTCGTTGAGCCCCAAACTCCAATACATTGGACAGAAAGCATCATCTTCAGACGAACTCCTGAAACATAAGCGAGAATTCGGGGTTTTATATATGTAAGCTGAGCGAGTACCTGTATGGCACAGCGACGACGGGACAAACGGAGCTTTGATAGATTCCGAATGTTGGTTGTCAATTCGTACACTTGGCAGCATCAGGAAATGTTGATGCTGCCCCACTCAGAGCTTGATCAAGGGTCGCCAAAATGACAACATGAAGCCGCGTTGGTGAATTAGCAAGGCAGAACTCAAGTTTGATTGATAATGATGTGAAGGAAGACGCGAAAGAAACGCGTTGAGACGATGTTGGTGTTATGCAAGAGTAGCGCGATTATGCATGTACCCGCATAATTATATGCAAAAGCCAAAGCTGCCCTCCTTCCTCCTGCATCAAACTCCAAAAAGCACCCAACACATTCTATAACAGTAAAAGAGCACAATCCCGATGACAACTGGAAGTTCCCACGACGTAACGAATGCCGAGACCAGTTCCAACGCATGTCCCATGACAAAAATTGGCAAATCCAAACTCCTTCGTTCGTCCCTCGATCACGCCTGATGCCCCATTCCTAATGCTACCTTTCCGAGCGCGTCCTCTATCTGCACGTCCATCGTCTGTATTCCTTAGAAGTCGAGAACAGAAAGTCGTCTTCCTCATTCTAGTCCTCTAAGGCATGCCCATACCTCGAATTCTTCGCCGCTCTCCTCGGAGAAATCGCCCTACCGGTTGATGAATTTCTCGGATTTGAAGGCCTATTCCGCTTTTTGATAACATCAGTCTTCAGCGACAAAGGTCGATTGATTCCATGCAACCTGAAGTACAGTCCACAAGCATTGCACAGCGGCGCACCTGCTAGCGTCCGTCTCCATAGCGGGGTCGTTTTCGTCTCGCAGTTCGTACACTTTGTCGATGGGCCGTAAAGATTACTTGGACTTGCGAGGGTCTCGGATGCATTGGTGTCATCGGAAATCGGGGTTCCTGGCTGAGTTGAGGCTGCAGAATCGCGGCGACTTGCCCCATTCGACTCATCGATATCGGATGGGGAGCCGGGAGGCCAGAATGCGTGGTATTCGGCTGACTCTGGGAGTTGTTCCATCCTCAAAAACGTCTCGTCAGGAGTCGAAGGAAGTGTAGAAACTCGAGGCCGACTGTTTTGTCTTGGGCCAGAGCTGTGATATGCCGTCCCCTTACGAGCAACTCCAACGGAACCATGCCGACTGATCGATGCGTTAATATCTGAGCATGGATCGAGGGGCCAGCTTGTGTGGTAATCAACCGATTTATTGGGAGTCGAAGGGACTATCGACACCCGCTGCAAACTATCCCTTCGTGAACCGCTTGAGAAGGAAGAGTCACGTCGAGAGATGGACGTCTCATGGGCATCGGATAGGGCATCAGGAGGCCAGCGGGCGGGGTATTCGAGTGATTCATCTGGTTGTTCCATCTTCAACAAGACATCATTCGGCGTTGAGGAAAGGGTGGGCAGTGGATGTCTGCTGTCCCGTCGAATTCCAGTACTATAGAACGGACCACCGTTGCGAGCACCTCCATATGTCCCTCCGAACGAGCTGTTGGACACGCTTCTTTCAAGTCGAGGCAGCATGACCTCTGATTTTATGCCAACACTGTCTTGTTCCTCCTCCTTAACTAAATCCGTTGTCCCACTACCGCCATCGACTTGGAACTGCTGAGGGTACGAATGAACTCGTTGCAGACTACCGTTCGTAGTATCGATGCTGCTGTACGATATCTCTGAAGCGCTCCTTGAAAACGCGCTTTGAGTCAACCCTGGCATTGTCGCCGCAGGAGATAACGATTCGGGGTCGACATTCTGGCTGTAGAGCGTTGTGAAAGGATTCGAGAAAACGGGCTGCTCGTGTTCGAAAGTCTGCGACCACTGGTAGTGGTTATTGAAATAGGTTTGATCGAAATGTGCTGCGCGATCCTCAGGAATCGAGTGCGAGGTTGAGATCTCTGCCATATCGATTCCAATTCATTCCTCTCGCCCTCGAGTGTAGTAGCCGGTCCTCTTCCCTTGCTCGCCTCTCCTATCCTGATCGTCTTGAAGCGTTGACAAAGCTGGTTTAACTATCCACGCGGTTCGATGAGGTCTTCGACGAACAACTCCAAGGCCCCTCGACAATATCGAAAAGTCCAGACCCCAGACAAGGCTGCGAGTGGAACATCTAGCAAGACACTGTGAAAATGTGAGATCTTCGTCGAAACAAAACCTATGCAATGTTAAACATGCAGAAGTCTGCTGAGTTTCCGGAGGTACTGGAATGGGAATCTGCAAACTACCTACCTCTCACGCACCGAATCATGGCGCAATTTCGCGACACCGCGTGTCAGACTAGGCATGGTGGCAAGGAACGTGTGCTAGTAGTATTGCGTTACCTAGAGGGAAGATATGTGCTTCGAAGCTCAAGCATTTGAAGTCGTGATCTGTGAGCAATATTGCATCTTACCGTGCTCCTTCCCAATGTAACCACTATCCCGGGGGACGATTTGCTGCCTTTACCATTTCAGATTGTCCCTGATGGGTTGAATCTATGAATTTCTGATAGTGAGGGTTGTTTTTGAAACATTAATTATTGAATAAGACATTGTCACAGTCGCCGTCATTGTGTGTTCAAAATTTGTTCTTCAGATCTGCAGAGCACCCAGAGAGTTCTAAGTTTGCGATTGGCAGCCTGTAATTTAGCGATTGGGGCCCTGTATCTCAGGTGAGACTCACTAAAACTCCGGGGTCGTCCTCGCTTGGCAGCTGCTTCCAGAGTCGTCACTGCCTCACCTACATGTTGTACTCGGTTTTCAAACACAAGATGTCCTGTTTTAGCATCCGAGTTTCTTTCAATCTATTAAATCCTATTTGTTGAAAAGGAATTTCTGGTCTAGATAAAGTCTTGTACCAATCTCAAGAACGCTGATCCCCGAGTGCCAACTCCTTCCCCAAAAAATTTAATCAGCAATACATATATGCAACGAAATGTATCCAAGTAGTCCGTCTCGTGCCCGAGCAATCGCCGTCAACATGGCCGAAGATCCTCTGTCGGTGGAGAGGATTTCAATTAGAGTATGTGCTCCTTGACGGATGCTGCTGCGAGAAGTGCGACGATTGCTCCAGCGAGAGAAACGCCATGAGTGTACGTAAGACATCTCACATACGCTTCCGTGACCAGTCTTCCAAGTCTTCCGTGAAGGTTTCGAACATACTCGATATCCGACAATGACTTCTCGATGATCTACCACACAAGTGTCAGTATTCCTCTTTCACAAGCAGAACCAAGGATGACAACGTACCTCTTGCAAATGCTTCCTCCCTTCCAACTGGATCCTCAACTCCTTCCTCAAAGTACTCTGAAGAATGGCAGACGCGAGGCTTAGCCCCAAAACCATACCGATGTTGGAGCTAAGATATAGTCCAGAGCTGGCAATGGCGACTTGACATGGCTCAACTCCAGCTGTAAGACTGATGAATGATGTTGAGAGCGCGATTCCGTTACCGAAGCCTCCTGGTATGATATATAGGGATTCGAGCAGCGAGGTGTGGCCGTGCCAGCGGACCATCATGAGGAAGTAGGCGGTTGATGAGGACACTGCTCCGATTATGGAGATCAGTTTGTATCTGCCCGTTCTATAGAGGTTGTTAGCGAGATACGACAAAATCTTTGGTTCTAGTGACAGCCTACCTTCTGATGATGTATCCAGCGAGGAGACCACCGAATGCGTTGCCGATGACAGATGGCATCAAGTGAGCTCCTGCACTTGTCATAGACGCATGTTCCGAAATCTGGAAGTATAGAGGTACGAGCATCATCATCTACAAGTACTCATCAGCTGTTGGTCCTCTTTGTACAGATATGAAGGTATACTTACAGCCATTTGAGCTCCAGTCTGGAAACCAAGATTGATGTACGAGGCAACCACATCGCGATTCAGCATCAGTCGAAGTGGAAAGATTGGCTCCTTTGCCCAGAAAGCTTCTACCAAAAGGAAGAGGTTACCTGTGATGATGGATGCTCCGAGGAGGGACAGAATCGTTGGATGGGTGAAAGGCATTCGTTTCCCACTAAGTTCGAGCACGAGGAGACCACAGACGATCGAGACTGATAACAAAGTTGCTCCTAAGAAGTCTATTCGGCGAAGTTTTGAGACGTGGGAATGGCCTTTGGAATCGTCTTGGCAGTGCGACGGTTGAAGTTTCCAGGCCACAAGCACCCTTGCAAGTATCGTTGGAGGAGCTTGTCCCAAGAATGACCACCGCCAGCCGATGGTATCAATCAGATAACCACCAATTGGTCCTCCCAAACTCCTCCCTGTCGTTGCTGCGATGTTGACATAGGATCTCCAGGATGCTACTTCTCGAATTGGTACCATGTCTAAATGTCGTTGTGGTTAGAAGTCGGTTCGAGATGGAGTGAGATGTCGAGTCTTCATTACATACCAGCGATAACAATGGAAACCAAACAGTTGATTCCAGCACCCCCAACGCCTGCTACAAGTCTTCCAAGTATCACTTGTGGAAGCGATTGGCCAGCTCCGCTACGACTGTCAGCCAGAGTCCTTAGATTTGATCCTTCGAGAATCGAGGTGGAGGTGAAAAGCCCTCAAGACTCACCATATGAAGGATCCTACAGCGAAGAATATGTACGACACCAAGATCGTATTCTTACGTCCATAAATGTCGCTCAGCTGGCCATACTGTGGGCGGAACTCTATTAGTTTGGCAATATCTGAAAACTTTGTGGCTTTTCGAGACTCACCAACGACTGAGCTGCGCACATAGCCAGCGTGTACGATGAAATGAGCCATCCTGCATCACCAAGATCATTGAATTCGCTGCTGATTGTCCCACTGGTCGCTAGAACCAGAGAACTGTCTGCGTTCGCGACAAAGACGCCTGTGTGATTGTGGTGAGCCGATTTTCGCCATATTTTGAGGAGAATTTCTGAAAGAAAAACAGAAAGCGTTGGGAAACGAAGCTCTACATACCCAGGAGCAAAATCGAAATTACCCCACCAATATTCCGGGAAACTTCCACTCGAGGCTGCTTGTCAACGAGGGGTGACAAGCATTGAGCAGCCTCTACATCGTCATTTTCCACCACGGTCTGGTAATTATTCAATTTCGAGTTTATTTTCCCTAACAAGGGAGTATTTTCCATATTCTCATCGTTTTCCAGCACGTTTTCGCTGTTTTTGGGATCGTTTTCGCTGCGAGTTTGGTCGTAAGCAGCCATCTGAGACACTTTGGCGATGGCGAAATGTTACACTGAATGATGTGATCGAGAGCAAGCGAGGGAGGCTCCTTGACTCAAGTATTAATATTTAACGAACTCCCGCAACGATACCGGAACTCTTCAATTCCTTCACCCTATCAATTTGGCATACAAAGTATCTCTTTGATTACAATCCCACTCCGCATGCTCTCCTCATGTACTCTCACTGTACCCATCTCCTAAGTGGACAATGCCTGTTCGCATGCCCAGCAGAATCATCAGTTCATTACTCAACCGGAATGCCGATTCTTCACTCGAACGGTCCAAATCCTAAGCATCTGCAGCAAGAAACGCGGAATTGAGAAGATGATGGATCCACTTTGAAGCCGCCACAGAGTCGCAAGGGCATCCAAGGACGCCACTGATAAGAAGAGTTTTGCGAGTCCCGCGAGGATAAAGTAAATTTTGATAGCCCGAGCCGCAGGTCAACATATCCCAGTTGTCCGCCGTGAGCAAACCCTTTTCCGCTGCCAATTTGTGGCGTACTAGATAGCCAGACGCATGTGAAGAGGAATTCTAGTGAACAGGTGCCGATAGGAAGATTTTCTGCCCAGAAACAGCTTCTTTTCCGTCAAAGAATCTTACAAGCAAATACGATAGCAATGGTAGGAGGTCGGCATCTTTGATTGCTTGATGTGCACAATTGTAGAACAATCATGTGGTGGTAGAGGGGTTTGTTGATACCGAAAGTATAATAGCCGCCGGATTCATCGCAAGGCAATCATGGACTGAGGATGGTGTGCATATATGTACCGAACGGATGATTCCGTCTCTTCTGGATGAATCCGAATGTAACCGATTCGTCAATTGCATTGATTCTCATGACGAAGGAATCTCCCCGCCAACACTTCGACATATGGTGGCTTGGGGGAGTATTTGCATGCCATGCGGCGACAAGAAAGTTGCAGGAAAGTTGCAGCAACGAATTGGGTTATTCCTTATCCCTTGCACTGAGAGCATATGTGAATTGGTTCCCGCGCTGCAGTTGGTTGCCATTACCTTATCTTGCATATGTGGCCGGTCACGCTGCAGACGACCCCTCACCTTGCTAGGTACCTCCATCTATGACTCTCGAGCGAATTGCCGCGAATCTGCTGTTGAAATCTGATACTCTAAACAGGTATGTGATCTTGAGAGCAGTTGCCGAATCCACCGAGAGAGGGAACCCGGCTTTCAGTGCATCTCCCAGATACCTCTCACGTGACGTATACCAACCTCATCCCATACCTCATCTGCCAAAGTCCTGAGGAATTGGAAAAGACCAAGAGCTGCCGGCTTCATCGGAGACATTCAGAGATAGGACTAAGTAGTGTCTGCCAGTATGCAAAGGAGGCATCCCCCGGACGTTCATCCTGCAGAAGCCTATCGACTTTTATTTTAGTAGTCCTCCTCCTCATTTGACAAGTTGAAATTAGACGTGAATAATGTTGTGATTGTTGGCAACAAAGGTTTGAAAATTGGTATCGGTTTCATCTGTTGTTTTGTTTAAGAATCGCGCATGTGATTCCCATCAGAGTGAATCTTAACTTTATGCAACACTAGTTCAGACTAGCGCCATAATTATCCGCTTGTGCAGGCCCTGCATAAGCAGTCAGCGTAATTTAATAGACAGCTCTTTATGAGAGGATATCTTCGAACTACTTGGTGTGAAACATTGATTCTGGCTTTTCTCGGTTTCGGCAGACTAGCGACAATGGCAGACTCAGCCTGTCCACTCCCAGAGTGCATCGACAGTCGACTCGTAACGACCGCAAGCATCATTGGAATAATGACCTTCGTATACGCCGTCCTAGCCGGCATCTTAGTCCTCTGGGTCCAAGCAATGACCATTGAAGCCTCACTCAAAGAGCTTTTCCTTTCCTTCGAATCAACAGAAAGACGTATATCAAAGTGCCGCGCGCACCTTAGCTCGTTTCGACCAACTGTCAGCGATTCTATCCAGGAAGACCTTTTTCGGAACTAGAGAGCGCTTTGAGAAGGGGTGAGGAGGTGGTGAGGGACCCGCAGACGAAAAAGATGGTGAAGAGGATTAAGGAGTATGCCAATTTTGGGAGGTTCAAGAGGTTTGGCTTGATAAATATTGGGAAAAGGATGAAGGATACCATGGAGGGGAAGCTGAAGAGTTGCTAGAGGGTCTTGAGCGGTTCAACTTGGTTTGATAGAAGTGAGTCGAAGTATATGCATTTCCATGGCCTCGCTCGCTGATTCGGGTACTTGAAAGCAAACAAGATGTAACCAATGCGGATCAGAATGCGCCCTTGGATAAGTTGGATTCATTGTTTGAAATGTTGCTGGACAAGGCCCTGAACAGGAAGCTTCCGATTGAAGTAAAGGAAGACATTCAGGACAAGTGATTGCCGAAACTACTGAGCGCGATGCTCAACCACAATGATCGTAAATTGCGTACTGAGCTATCTCAAGGGCCTATGAATGAAGCTTCGGCGAAGACAGTGGTAGGCAACAACGAAGGTTGGACGAAGAGCATAATCACGTGACATCATATGCTTGAGATAATTTTAGTAGAAGCAATGATAGTCAGATATACAAGCAGAAGAAGGTCTATTCAATAGATAGATTCCGTTTCTTGTGCCACCTACTTGTGTAAGTACCAGGCAGGCACAGACTTCTGGCCGTAAGAGTTTGAGTGATCTCATGAGTGTCTTCAGAAAGCAATACAGCGTTACCTGAAATCAGACCAAACCAGTAAGTAAAGAGCATGCAAATAGTTTGGAACAAAGAAGCAGTGTGAGTAAGGTTGAGCTGGAAATTCAAAAGGGTGAAGGAGGATGAGAGCTTGAAAATGTCTCGAAACGAGTTGTACATTTATGCAGCACTGGCTAGTACTAGCGTCAGAATTGTGCACCCTTGCATAAACCTCAAACAGCCTCCAACGAAGCGAAAGAGAACATCATCAAAAACATCAACATCATGGAAAGTTCATCAGGAGGATCAACGCCCAAGAGACATTCGAGACATGGCTCATCGGGTCGAGGTCAGTCATATTCTCTTTCTTTCCCTTTCTACCTGCTTTTCTGCTTCTCTTCATGTTTCCAAGCCTCCCTGTGATAGTCGTCACGGGGTTCACCCAAGCATTCTCCAACACCGGGCTTTCCACTCCGCTTTCTCGTTGCATCATCATAGCACTTATCCCCTTGATGTCATTTGTACGAGATGGAGGAATCTCCAAGGGGGACTTGGTCACCTGCAGCTCTGCATCACGTGGACGCATCAAACGGGAAGCCTCATGATCTCGACAACGTTTCCCTGCGTCAAAGCAGCGCTTGATGGCGGCTAAGGATGCGATATGCAACAAAACGTATTGAAAGTTTGATTGCATTCTCCGTCTCGAGGAAATTTCCCCAACCAAAGATCCGTTATTCGTCGTGGTTGTTGTCATCATCGCTCCCGCATTGTTCTGTCGTAAGCTGAAGATATTTTTGAACATAATCTGACACTACTCTATGTTTAGCACTCCCACGACGCTCTACTCGAGGACCCTTAGATATCAACGAGTAAGTTACCTCCCTCATGACATTCTTCGACCCCATCGCTGACGCCCCCAGATCACCAATCTCCCCCTCTTCCGGCCCAACCACACCCTCGACCCTAACCCACAACCCATCCTCCCTTCTCTCCCCAACCGCTTCACAGTATGCCACACCACGCATACCCTCTCCCGCCATCGGCTCCAACCTCTCAAACATCACCTCGCCCTCTTTCCGCACCGCACGAACAACACTCTCTCCCTCCCGCTCCACCTTATCCACCAACTCGCAAAAAGACTTCACCTTCCTCCTTCGACCTGAGATCTACCATCCCCTCACGCTTTTAGACGTACCGCCACCCTTCCGCGTCGCCTCAACCCAACCCGACCCCTCTTCTCCTCTCGAAGATCTTATCGCACAAGGACATTTAAGGAGTGCTGCTATCAAGGCCGCCCAGCTTTTGACATCTCCGGGACTTAATACCAGCGATCATGAGCAAATCTTCAACCTCATATACACCCGCCTTTCGTGTTTGACGCTATGCAACCAAACAACCCTCGCCAGCCAAGAAGTCAAGGCGTTGGAGGATCTAAATTCAGGGTACTACCGCAACGACCACGATGGCACACACCTCGTGCCCTGGGAGCTTCGCGTGTTAGCGGTCCGATTACAAGGAATGGGATTCAACGATGCACGGCGAGGAATAATGGGGTATTACGACTTGGCGAGAGAGGCGAGACTTACGTTGACGGGTTTGAAGAAGAAACGGAAAGTGGGGGCGGAAGGTGACGAAAATGGGAAACTTGGGGACGACATCAAGATGTGGGAGACCCGACTCGAAGAGCTAGGAATCAGAGTCGCAGGGGCTTTGATTGAGATGGAAGACTTAGAAGGAGCGACACGTTTCCTTGCTACTTTTAAACCCTCCTCAGACGAAAAGAGGCAGGAGCTAGAGGTTAGGAAAGCGCTGTTGTGGCTTTGTCTTGGTGATGTTGAGGCGGCGAGGAAATGCATCTCTGCCCTCTCTACCAACGGAGAGCAGGATCATGAGAGAAAAGTCATACTTGCACTGGCCCATACGGCAGACTCGGATTTCGATTCTGCGGTTGAGGTTTGGGAGGAACTGGTTGCGAGCGAGGGGTTGGAGAAGGGAGAGATGGCGATGTGTAAGCAGAACCTCGGAGTCTGCCTCCTGTATCTGGGAAAGATGGACGAGGCACGAAAGATCTTGGAGACCCTCACGGATGAACGGAACTCATTCCATGCGTTGACGTTTAATCTGAGTACGATTTATGAGCTTTGTACTGAGAGGAGTAGGGCGTTGAAGATTGGGTTGGCGGAGAAGGTTGCGGGGATGCAGGAAGAAGACGGCAAGAAGGTTGGGTGGGAGAAAGTTAACGGTGACTTCAAATTGTAATTCGGGGCGAAGGAAGATAGGTAGACGAGTGCATGAACTTGATACAGGATTTGAGGTCTGGCAGGCATTGGTAGATTTAAGAGTTTTGAGGCCTGTCTCCACGACATTGTGCTACTCACTACATTCCCAATCTCCGTACCTTGGACCTGTGGCCGATATCCAATAATCAAGAATATCTGGAGCGAACTGGAACATTGAGAAGGCCCCCATTTTCGATCAAAATTTGGGACATTAAGGCCTGGAGTTCTCCGCTCCGCTCCACCCTACCTCCTCAAAATTCCCCACCTTGTTCCCGACATTCTAGTGTGCCTACCCACGTGGGACAATCTGCCCCGCTAATGTCCCAAGTTGACATAAAACTATAGACACGCAAAAAGACGACGTCGATCACCCATTTAGCTGGGACATTCAAAATATTTGACAACCTCTACGCAATTTGGGGGGTTGAGCCACTCACCCACCTCGGATGCTCACGCTCAACAGGACAGGAATCAGGATGTGAACCGCTTCATTTGTCCATGCTCGCTACTATTCCTATATACACATACAATTCTCCATGCATCTTTCTCACCCCCACCAAATCTCATTCTCGCTCCAGTTTCCTGATCTCAATGGACCCATCAAATGAATCCATGCATCAAAGAAAACTATCCATGCAATTCCAATGTCAAATCTGCAATTCGAGATTGGAAAGATCGAAAAGCACTTTTCCGAAACACCAGTTATTTTGCTTAGAAGAAAAAGACCATCGCAATCGCATGCGAAAATTCCAAGGATGATTTGGGTGTGAGGTATCAAATTATTCGACGGTTCCATGCTTGCCGCCTGTTCTTTCGGCCATGAGCTTTCGGCGTTCTTTGTCTTTGGCTGTTCGATTGTTAGCACTGGAAGTGGAATGATAGAAGGGAGAGAGGGGGGAAAAGGGAACTTACTGCTATCATAAACCAAGAAATCATGTAAAGCATTCCCACCTGGCACCATGGGCAACACAGGAACCTTCTTGTCCGTCACAACCTCCAAGAATGCCGGCCCATCACTCTCAATCAACCACTTAAGCGAATCGACCACATCATCTGGCCTGATACACCTCCTCGCCTGGACACCCATCGCATCTGCCAACTTCATGAAATCCGGATTCTCAGAATGAGTATGAGCGTATCGATCCTCGTAGAAGATGTTTTGCCATTGAGTCACCATTCCTTGTTCCTCGTTATTTAAGACGATGATCTTGACACCGATGTTGAATTGCTTGGCTGTTGACATCTCGGTGAGTGTCATGTTGAAGGAAGCGTCACCATCGATGTCGATGACGAGAGCATCGGGTCGAGCGACCTTGGCTCCGATGGCGGCGGGGAGACCGTAGCCCATTGTTCCAAGACCACCAGATGTGATCATTGTTCTGGGAGCTCTCCAGCGATAATGTTGAGCAGTCCACATTTGATGTTGTCCTACTCCGGTGGCGATGATGGTGTCATCCTTCCGGTGAGCAACGAGATTCGAGAGCTCTTCGATCAGGGTTTGTGGCTTAATGAGGCCAGCTCTATCAGCTCTTTCGTACGCTGAGAGTGGGAACTTCTCTTTCCAGTAGTTGATTTGGTCGAACCATTCTTTTCGGTCGGTCATACTTCTGTTCTCGATCAAGGGGTTGAGCAGAGCGAGGTTATCCACGACGTCGCCTTCTACGGCTTCAGTAGCTTGGACAACCTTGTTGATGTTCTTTGGCATGATTTCGAAGTGGACAATACCGCCGCGATTGTCAGCAGCAGCAGCCTTGGCTTGTGGTGCGAATTTGGCGATGGCTCCAGTCACACGATCATCGAAACGGGCTCCGAGAGCAATGATGAGATCTGCTTCTTGCATGGCCAAGTTGGCATATGCGGATCCGTGCATCCCGAGCATGTGGAGGGCCTTCTCATCGAGTTCATCGAAACCACCAAGTCCCTGGAGGGTGGTAGTCACGGGGATGGAAGCTTTGTCTGCTAGTTCCTTGAGCAGCTTTGGTCCCTCGGGGAGGGAGATGACACCTTGTCCAGCATAAATAACGGGCTTCTTGGCGATGTTTACCAAGCGAGCTACACGGCTGATAGTTGCTTGAAGCTGCTTCCTCACACGCTCTTGTGCCATCTTCGATGCCTGACTAGGAAGGGCCGGGACAGTGCTACTGGTGGGAATAGCTCTTCGGAGGACGGCAGCTGTTACATCTTTCGGTAAATCCACCAACACGGGTCCAGGTCGCCCAGAGGTAGCGATCTCGAATGCCTCATTTATCCGCTTTGGGAGCTCTGCCACATTCTTCACCATCACGTTCCACTTCGTGCATGATCTTGAAATGCCAATAACATCAGCCTCCTGGAAAGCATCACTGCCAATAGCTGTCGTAACCACCTGTCCGCAGAAGACGACCATTGGTGTTCCGTCGGAAAGGGCGTCCTGCATTGGTGTAATAACGTTGGTCGCACCAGGTCCAGAAGTTACGAGCACAACGCCTGGCTTGCCCGACGCTCTCGCATACCCCTCGGCCATATGTCCAGCTCCTTGTTCATGTTTAGGGAGAATGAAGTCGAAATGTTTTGAATTGTAGATGGCGTCGAAAACTGGGAGAATAGCACCACCAGGATATCCAACTAAAGTGGGGTCAGCGACACCTGAAACCAATTGACTCTCAAGGTATACTGACAGATATGTTTGACACCCTGCCGTAACATCATCTCATGGAATATCTCTCCGCCGGTCTTGCCAATAAATCTATGTGGGTTGTGAGTCTTGAAATTTGTGAGTGGCGGTGACGGGGAACGTACGACTCGTCCATTTCTTGATGTCGAGCATGTTGCTGAGGTTGTAGGGGGTTTTCTCGTTTGGGCGATGAGGTATTGAAGGCAGGACTGGGACTTTCTCTTGTGTTTCTGTATAATTGTGAGTATGGAGGGTGAGTCATGGGAAGAGGGGAACTGACGGCGAAGGCGATGCAGCTGGCACTGAAGCTGTCGCAGCAGTCGTTTGTGCTCTGGTTTCTGATGGTAGTTTTCTAACATATGTGAGGTTCTGAATGCCTGCTGCTGGTGGTGAGGTGGTGAAGTTTCGTCTCGAGGTTTGCTTGAGAGCGCGCGCGGCGCTTCTCACAGGGTTTGTTCGAAGCATTTTGGAGCGACGGTGGGCAGAGTGGAGAGAAAAGAAGGAAGAATTGAGCGAAGAGAAGAGATGCCTCGAATGGCTTGTTCTCAACTCAAGAATTGATTGTCGTCGCACAATGCCAACGTGGTTAGCTATTGTATTGTATGGGGAGGCGAAGTGGTGGTGATCGGGTAATGACTCTCTCGACTCGAAGCACAAAATATCTTTTGGCCCGAGATCGCTCCAGACGAATGTGGGGAAGCCAGACATTCCTTTGATCCTTGCCAAGCGGGGCCGACAGCCAATCAGAGGCTACAATGCTTGGGTTCTTCTAAATCACCTGATTCGTCAGAATTCTACAAGTGAAGGGCGCATTGATTGACCGCCCTAGCGGTCCCACGCCTCGGTCACGAAAATATCATATCAGACCAACTCTTAACTGTCAGCCTTGCACATAGGACCACGTTCTCCCACGTTTGTCCCAAAAGCAAATATACCCCCATCTTCTTTCCTCCTTCCCGTCTCAGAATCTGGGAAATCAGCGTCTTCGACGGTCCCTCCTCCACCATGAAGCGCACCAATCCCCACCAGTCGTGCCACGGGTGCCACTCGGTCTTTCTCAAAGGCGATGGGTAGCGGCGGATTTGGCGGGGCAGTGAGATGCAGGAACGGCCTTGAACGCCGTCACGCGATGGTGGGAAATCAACAACAACATCTCCTGTTCCTTCTGACATAAAAGCTGGATTTCCCCTTCGGCCAATGCGCGAAGTCCTTGACCTTGTCAAGAACCGAACGGAATAATCTTCTGCGACTACACTACGAGCTCAGTTGAGCAGGAATTACCCCGCGATATTTCGAGTTGTACGAACCCCCACAATGGCAGGACCTGTTCCAATCGCGAAATCCTTGAAGGACATATACACAGAAGATGCGATACCGGGACAGACGACGAGATGGGAGACGTTACTGAAGGAGTTCAAGAGCAATTATGGCGCACTACCAGACTTCGTATCTCGTTCACCAGGCCGAGTCAATATCATTGGAGAGCACATCGATTACTCTCTATACTCTGTTCTGCCGATGGCAATAACAGCAGACGTTATACTGGCAGTCAAGGTCATTGATGATAGCCAAGCCCCCGAGGGTTGCTACAAGATCAAGGTCTCCAACATACAAGCCTCGAAATTCCCGGCTCACGAGTTCGACATCCCCTACGATTCGGTCGATATCGATGCAAAGGTGCATGAATGGACCAACTACTTCAAGTCTGGTCTGCGAGGTGCATTGGAGCTGCTACGGAAGAAGAAGGGTGCAGACTACAAGCCCAAGAGCATGGAGATACTCATGGATGGGACAGTACCAGCAGGAGGTGGACTGAGCAGCTCTGCCGCATTCGTCAGTGCCTCGGCGCTTGCTGTCATGTACGCAAACGGGGAACACGCAGTCGACAAAACCGCTCTCACCGAGCTAGCCATCGTGAGTGAACGAGCAGTAGGCGTCAACTCAGGCGGAATGGACCAATCCGCCTCGGTCTTCTCCATCCGCGGCTCCGCCCTCTTCGTCTCTTTCGTCCCATCTCTCGTCGCTCGACCCGTCTACTTCCCAAAGACTAGTCCAGAACTAAGTTTCGTCATCGCCCAAAGCTTCGTAACATCCAACAAGCAAGTCACCGGGCCCGTCTGTTACAACCTCCGAGTCGTCGAATGCTCCATTGCAGCCTCCTACCTACATGCCATTCTCAACAAAACCAGCACCCCTCTCCCCGCCGACGCTGGACCACTGGGTCTCTCTCTCCACGGCGTCCAGGACACTTACTTCAAGGACTCAAAACTCTCTCTCGAAGAACAGCTCAGAGAACTGATCTCGCTCACAAAATCCACCTTCTCAAAAGAAGAAGGCTACACCCGCGAAGAAATCGCGACCGCACTCGGAATCTCAGTTGGAGCTTTAGACAAACGCTATACGTCCACCTTCCCCATTCGAGCGGAGAAATTCAAACTCAGACAACGAGCTCTACACGTATACTCCGAAGCGTTACGAGTCCTGCAATTTCTCTCGTTACTCGAATCTCCGTCTTCGCACCTCTCGGGTTCCGACACATCAGCATTCAACCAAAAGCTCGGCGACCTAATGAACGAAACCCAAGATAGCTGTAGAGATGTCTACGAATGTTCATGTCCAGAAATCGATCAATTGTGCGCTATTGCAAGGAAGGCGGGGAGTTATGGGTCGAGATTGACGGGAGCGGGGTGGGGTGGGTGTAGTGTGCATTTGGTGCCTGCTGATAAGGTGGATGCGATTAGAGAGGCGTGGGAGAAGGAGTATTATTCTAAGATGGATGTGACGGAGGAGCAGAAAGATGGTGCTGTTGTTGTCAGCAAACCAGGAAGCGGAAGTGCGGTCTTCGTGGTTGAGGGCATGGGTGTCGTCTGATCTTGTTGCGACGAATTATTTTTGATTCCAGATGGGGAAGATAGAAAGTACTGCATTTTCCATTGATCGATGTCTGTGCTGGATTTTGATCTTGCAAAGCAGTAAAGTCATTGTTTGTCGTATCCCGCATTCCATAATGTCCGTACCCTTCTATCAAATTCAAATCTTTTTCATAGCACATGGTCACTTTAAAAGTGGGTACAGACATTGAGAGGCTTAAGTTTAATATGCCACATGCCACCTACCTAATCGGCACTTCCAAGTCGAAGCTCTGTTGCCCAAAGTCTTACAACATCAAGTCCGGCATCCATTTGTCGTCCCGCTAGCTCGGGGTGGAAACTGCCACTCCGCAACTCACATACGGAATGCTCCCATAGTCGGAGTTCTTGGTGATGAATCAGACAAGGCTTTGGGATTAGGTTCTCGGAATAGCTTCAACTTCCCTCCGTCCGTAGCGTGCATGACTTATACTAGTACAAAATTCGAGAGTCGATCTTTAAAAATCAATCTTTCGTTCTCAACGGTTCATTCTCTTTTTTCCTAAAGAATAATAACGATATTCGTGATAATTCGAGAGCTCTTCATAATATAGGAAGTTTTTAGAAGTTTCTAAGGGCTTTGAAAAATCGTCAAAATTTTGGTGGGGTTGGCGTTTGAGTGGTGAACCCTTCCATTTTTCTCGAAAGGCTGTTTCCGAACATCCACTATGTGACTGTCCACAGAACTGGAATATCATTCCGAGAGCTGAATAGCCTTAACCAAAAATTCCTGCCGCTTAGGGTTATCCTATCTCCACGACAACAACTCCACTACCGACACGAGTCCCAAAGTTGGCTCTCAGTATGGACAATACAAATTGTGAGAAGTGTCAGCTTTTCTGGGATGAAGTGGCAGTCTATGTTGAACAGCGAGAAATGCGACCCGAATCGCGGATCGAAGCCCTCACTTGAGTGACGACAAGTCTTCACCAAACACTTACTACTTCCTTGAAGACAGCAGCAGATGAGGGTTGCCAGCTTTGCATTCGTTTGTTAGGGCGGCTCAATACAGACTTGGGGGACTATAGGGAAAAGTGTGAAGCTTCAGACCTACAGAGTTCAGACAACTTCGATGATTCCCGCCTACAGTTTTTGCCCGCTCCCTGGGGAAATAGTGACCCATCTACCTCCCCCAAAGGCTGGATTATTGTACTAGTCGTCAATGTAATCGAATAGTGTTTTGGCTGCCGAAAGAATGTCCGACATCTCCGGGAGAATCCAGAGCTTCACCCTACCGAGCCACAATCAATCTCTGTAAGTTAATTCAGTGTCCCAAAGACGTAGCCATTGATGAGAGATATCTAGGCCCGAAGAAGATCATTGCTCTTCAATGGAAACATCAACATGCTCTCGTTTGGCACAGAACCTTCTGCGGGAGTGGTTGGATGAATGCTCTTGCAGCCATCAGCTCTGCAATTCGAGCGAAGGCGGTGCCTCTGCATCTCCTACCAGACTCTTGTCGGTCGCCAATGACCGGCTTCGTTCGGCAGATATGTCCGAATATCAGCATCAGCCAAAATATCTCACCTTGAGCCACTGTTGGGAGAAGATCGACATGATGACATTAACCCGGAACAACAAGAAAGAATTCGAAGTAGCGATTCCTTACGAGTCACTCTGTCAAACTTTCAAAGACGCTGTGGCACTTACCCGAGAACTTGGCATGGAATATGACGTGACAAGTGCCTGAAGGATTTACTTGCAACTTTTCATCTATCGAAACACTTAGAATAAGATCACGATCATGGCGATTCGATTCTGAGGTTGTACAGCTTCCCACCCGGCCGACGCCAAGAAATGCCAAGATCACCGCCGCGAAGGTGCGTATAGAAGCAGGGCGAAATGAAGCACTGCCTGGCTTGTGCCATCCAGTTCAGGTCGTTGAGTGACCGTCCTATTGTGTAATTGGTCTCGTGTTTTCAGTAGAATGTTAACAGGCGAGAGACAAGAACATAATTTGGTTCACTCCTAGTGAACCAATCGAGCACGGGGACAGAGGAGGTTCTTAGCCATTCAGCCTCAGTATCGTCAAATTGAACAGCTACTATGCAACAAAATCATTCATCAACACGGCATTCAGAATTGATAAAAGGAGCTTAGACATGCAACAACAGAAAGGTAAATGGAAACAAACCTCTAAAGAGGAGTCGGACTCGGACCTTACAGCGTGGGATAAGGCAAAACAAAGGTATGCTCCAAGTGGAACTTGATAGCGGGGCACTGCTTTAGCTGTCGTTATCGAGATCTCCTCTTCCTATCCAAGCTCATACCTCACCCCAGCCTCTCTCCTCAGTGCTTCCAGTTCGTATCGTTCCGCACCTCCTACCTCATGCGTCTCAGTCGCAACAGGACTCACAGCACTTTCTCTGATAACCCCATTCTCTAGGTCTTTTGCTCTCCTCCTATTCTCCGACTCAGCTTTCTCCTCACCATTGAGCTGCTGCACGTCAACTGGTACCATTGCTGTCGCCACCGCAAACCCAGACTTTGAATCCCCACCCAACTCCACCTTCCCATACGCATCAACTCTTTCTGGCGGAGCCGATGGTGGTGCCTCTGGCTTCTTCTTATCCCTCCCGGAACGACGTCCATAAACAAACGCCAGGACGATGAGGCAGATGAACAATAGTCCGCCAACTGTAGCGCCTATTCCGATTCCTGCTTTTGCGCATGCTGACAGGCCTCCATTTGAACCCGAACTTGTCAATTCCCCAGACTGTGAGCTGCCGCCAGAAGTCGCAGTCGCTGCACCAGCACTGAGAACACTCGTCCTTGTGGTTGTCGCTCCGTTGCCGGCCTTCTTGACCGTCGCAGTCGTCAAGAACCAACCAATGCCAATCGTCGGCGTACTATAGGAGAATGTGAAGGCGGTTGAGAGACTAGCTGTGATGATTGAGAAGGACTAGAGCGCACAGATCTCTGCGTTGGCTTTGATGGCTAGGTATTGGTCTTCCGTTGAACATGCTGCTTTGACGCACGGAGTGACGGCGCTATCGAATGCGGTGAGGTCAGAGGGGGAGCATTGGCAGGTTACTGAGTCGTCGGTGCAGCCTATGGCGGAGATCGCGGGGGATATACAGGGTTGCAAGACAGAAGTCAATTGTGTCTGCAGGATTGAGCTTGGGTGAGGAGACACGTACAGCGCAGGCGGGGTAGGTGGTTTGTGCTGCTGTGAAGGCAGCAACTACTGTACCTACCAGGCTAGTGAATGCCCTCATCACGATGACGGTGCAGAGGGCAATGCTTCAACTGAGGATTAAGACAGCTCGTCGAGGCCAAATATCAATGCCCCTCGATTTCGTGAATCTGCAGCAGGATCCAAGATCCTCGATCGCGAGCTCAGAGCGAGAGGTGCAGTCCCAGACAGAGAAAACGCGTCAAAAACCAGTGCAAAGAAGTCGCACGACGAAGAAACGTTACAAACAGCGCGCAACCTCGTTATACCAACCTCTCTTCACCCATTTCACTCACCTGCAACGCGCCATCTCTGCCGTGTCGTCGACGAAGGCATTTTGTATCAAGCCTCAACTCTTGGATTCGCCCAATCACCAACAGAGAGCTTTCTCAATGGTGGGGTTTCTGTTGCATCCAGGCTGTGGCGTCTGCCATGTTTCCAAATTCGGGATGCAGGGTCCAAGCCACTTTAAGCAATAAATCGATGCGCGGCTGACAGCTCAAGGTCGAGATGGAGATATGAAGGTTTGGTAAACAGGAACAAGAACAAGCGTGGTGAGTTCGAAGGATGGCAGATACTTATCGATATTTGTTTGGAAATGTGAGAAAGTATGAAAAGCAAGAGCGATGGCGGAGAGAAGGGAGGACCAGTGGAGGTTGAAATTAGAGACACAATCTAAGCCGAAAATAGATTAGACCACAGAGCTGAGTATGGAAAACTTCTCTTTTCCGACCTCTCTTCATATCACGCGCACAGAACCGCGTTCATGTGTCCAACTCATACATGTGTCAATTACATTCCATCATGTTGAACTTTGCCAATGCTCCTGTCAGGGTTCCAGCAGTTTTGAAAGTATTTAGAAATCGGAGACGTAGGCAAGTTGCCAGTATCCAGTATTCTTGACCCCATTTTCTGGTCATTTGTCCGCTCATGAAACGTTTGTTTTTAGTTTTAGCAGCACAGATATTATCCTCTCTTGCATTGTGTTCTCGGACTTGTAGCATATCACGATTGATCATGTGATCGATCACTTTTCCCGGCGCTCGTATTTGTTGCAGGCAGGTGGGCTTGGCCACAGAGGTTGCAGCTGTCTTGAACTCCTCAGAAACCGCATTCATTGAACGGTCAAAAGAAGAACGAAGCGAGATCCTGGCCAGCGAACTGAAGACGAACACATCACGTGGGTTCTACCCCTCCTCTAACCGTCCGGTCCGCGCGGGTGCCTGACTTCTCCACATTCAGGTACAAGCATCTCTGACTCGCCGTTTCAACCAAACAAATCCTCCTTCTTGGTAATCATGGTTACACAACGTACTCCAGAATGAGAATGCGACGCCGGCGATAGGACTTTGCATCTACGCTTACGCCCAGCAGAGTATTTAATACGGTCCGCTTCATCTCATCCCGTCAGAACTTAATTTTTCCTAGATACCCCGCGATACAACTTAGCCATCTCAAACAAAATTGATATCATTCCTAGTAGCAAGTATCCTTAGCCATCCAGATGTCAACCTCCAACTGTTGCCTCAAAGCCTTCGAGTGGAACGGAACTCCCAAAGGACACATCGGAAAACTCGCCAACAACCAATGCTATATCACTTCCTCCCCCTCTCCCAACCCGAACACCGCCATTCTCTTCATCCACGACCTCCTTGGCTGGTCATTCGCCAACTCCCGAATCCTTGCAGACCACTACGCTCTCGAGACCAACACAATAGTCTACGTTCCTGACTTCTTCGGCGGCGAATCTGTGAACCATGAACACGTCCTTGCCGGCCGTTTCGACCTCATCGACCTACCTGGCTTCATTGGTCGAAAAAACTCCCGCGAGATACGAGAGCCGGAAATATTCGCCTGTGCTCGTGCCTTGAAGTCTCAATACCAAAAAGTGGCAGCAGTCGGCTTCTGTTACGGAGGATGGGCCGTCTTTCGTCTCGGGGCAAAAGAACACAACCCTCCGATCATAGACTGTATCTCAGCTGGTCATCCAAGTATGATGGTGGAGAAAGATATTGATGAGGTGGCGGTCCCGGTCCAGATTCTGGCACCGGAGATTGACCAGGCGTTTACGGAGGAGATGAAGATGCATGCTTTTACGACGATTATGAAGAAGGGGGTTCCATTTGATTATCAGCATTTTCCGGGAGTGGAACATTCTTGTCTCGTGAGGGGGGATGAGAAGTTGAAGGGAGAGAGGGAGGCGATGGCGCGGGGAAAGAATGCTGCTGTTGCTTGGTTCAAGCAGTTTTTGGATGATGAGTGAGGGCTGCATGGGTCTTGGGAGGTCACAAGAATCAAGCCACTTGTCTTGGATTGAGTTTCGCCCACGATGAACTGACTGTCGAACGCAGTGGTGAAGAATGGAGAATGGTGGCACATGAGGCTCTTCTGAACCATGAAGGTTTCCTTCTTATCGCCGCCAGTGAGGATGGTAACGAATGTCTGCGGACCGCTGGGACAATCAAGTTAGCAAATTGCTGGATATGGATTGCGCGCAGGTTGGGAGGCTTACCGAAATTCGAAGTCTTTCTTGGCCTTGGCTACGACAGCTGAGCTCGAGGCCGTTGGTTGGATGCCCGTTAGAGTCGCCATCATAAGCGCGTAGGTGTCGACGTCGTTGTTCACGTTATTGCCAGGTGGGTGGAGGTAAAGTACAGTTGTGGTGCTAGCTAGAGCTAGAGCTAGATCGAGCCGAGAAGCGAGTGGGAAGTCCTCCGAGTGAATGCACAAGAAACAAAACCGGCAACACGAATCGAAAATTAAAGTGTCACGAGGAAAAGTGCTATTTTTATGCAGTATTTTCATTACGATATGCTTGTGGAAGGAGCTCTAGATGTGTATCATACTGAAGACTGAAGTACCACGACCTCGAGGACATTCAGTTACTCTACAAATCTACTCCTCGATATTGTCCTCCACCATGAACCCTCAGCTCGGTCTAAAGTTCTCATTCGGAACAAGAACCTCCGTGTACGAGTCTAGCAGTGTCTTAACAAGGTTAACTGCGGCTTCGCGATCGACTAGCAAAATCTCTAGGAGCGGAAGGAGTTTCTTTCTCCCCTGGGCAGAATCGATAACAGCCAAAGGTGCTTGCTCGAGAAGAACCTCAGGCGCTCGCGGTTGCCAGGGGGTTCGTAGCAGCATTGGATCAAGTCGACAATGTAGTGAAGGGCGTCAAATTTACCCCAAGTAATTGGAGCTGTCACCATTCTTGATCCCGCTAGCATCAGCTCTCAGACGTGGACGTAGAATCTCCTTCATAGAATCACTCTGAAGTTGTGACATCGAGAATCTTCTACCAAGCACCCACAAGTGTGCAAGTGTAGCCAAAGTTGTGGTACCTTTTCAGGCTATATCATTAA